>JAAGEH010000426.1:14789998-14805907 GCA_011751065.1 Lasiurus cinereus
CCTTCCTTCCTTCCTTCCTTCCTTCCTTTTTTAATTCTCACCTGACGTTATGTTTCCATTGATTTTTAGAGTGTGGAAGAGAGAGGGAGAGACAGAGAGAAATATCAATGTGAGAGGGACACTTTGGTTGCCTCATGCATGAGTTCTGACCTGGGCCTCAGCCAGGGAGGAGCCTGCAACCTAAGTACATGCCCTTGATCAGAATTGAACCCAGACCCTCAGGCATTATCCACTGAGCCAAATCTACTAGGGCAGGATATGACATTTCTTAGCCCTCCAGCCGTGGACCTTCGTTTTTTTTCTCCAGGAGTATGATAGAAAAGCCCTAGATCACTTTTTTGGATTCTTATAGCCAAGTTACTAAGAATATTACCAGTGGCAAACAGGGAGCTTAGCCAATGAGCAGTCAGAAAAGGTGTTTCCTCTGTAGTTCACACCAAGTGTCACTCGTCTCTGATCACCAGCTCTGCCCCTGCTCCCTCTGATCACTGGCTCCTCCCTTGACAAGGACTAAAGCCTCGGGGCGTGGGCGGGGGCCCCCCTCAACTCCCTCCCATGGCCGGCTCCACTTGCAGGCTCAGCCCTGCCCAGGAGCCCTCTGGCTCAGGCTCTTCCCAGGTTGCTCAGGGCCCTTGTGGGGGCCTATCTTGGAGTGACCTGGGTGCTGAGAAAGTTCCCGGGACCCAGGCCGCTGGGCGCCTATGTATGCAAATTAATCATCATCTTTGTTGGATTAATTTGTATACTCTGATTGGCTGTGGGTGTAGTGGAGGTATAGTCAATTTACATGTTTGTCTATTATTAGATAAGATTTCTGAGCAGGGGATTTTTACCCATGATTCACCATTAAAAAAATCTCAGGTTGTGGAATTTTTAAAGTTTTCTGATGTGTCCATTTTTGTTTTCACTACTTGTCCCTGTAAAGTGTATAAACAGCTCTATGTTATAATTACCTGGTGTGTTGTTTTTTTTAATATATTTTATTGATTTTTTTACAGAGAGAAAGGGAGAGAGATAGAAAGTCAGAAACATCGATGAGAGAGAGACATCTATCAGCTGCCTCCTGCACGCCCCACAGTGGAGATGTGCCCGCAAGCAAGGTACATGCCCCCAACCTTTTAGTCTGCAAGCCGAAGCTCTATCCACTGAGCCAAACCGGTCTCGGCTGGTGTGTATTTTTTACTCAGTTTTTAAAAGGCTTCTATATTGTGAAAAACCCAGTCCTCTTTCTGTGTTTCTCCTTTATTCTCACATTACTGCTACACTTAAGACCCTATGACAACAGATGTGTGTGGGTTTTCCTGCACCAACCAATTCTGCATCATCAACTGGATGTCCTACAATTGAACTCGATTCCGACACTATCTACCCAGAGATAGAGCTATATCCCACAGGCCAAAGGCTCAGTCCCACCAGACTGCCCCAATCCTTCAGATTCTAGTCACAGTCTAGGTTATTACCAAGCAACTGTAAGTTGGAGGTTTCCACAACCTCCTCTTTGTGTTCAATTAATTTGCTAGAACATCTCACAGAACTTAGAAAAAAATGTTTACTTACTGTTTGCCAGTTTATTACAAAAGGATACAGATGGACATCCAGATGGAAGAAATGCACAGGAAAAGGTATGAGGAAAGGGTACAGAACTCTATGCCCTCTCCGGGCACCTTCACGTGTTCACCAGTCTGGAACCTTATACTACTGGGATTTTTATAGAGGCTTCATTACACAGGCATGATGGATCGATAACTTCATTTTTAGCTCCCCTTCCCATTCTGGGGCTGAAAATTTCAAATTTCTAATCATGGCTTGGTCTATCTGGTGACCAGTCCCCTGCTAGGAGCCCACCAAGAATCCCCTCATTGGAACAAAAGATACTACTATCACCCAAGAATTTTCAAGGGATTGAGAAACTCTGTTCCAGGAGACCAATGCATATATTTTTTATTATCTCTAGAAAATAGGCACAGCCGACAGTATTTCTCAAACCCCTTGTGTTAGAAGAAGCCATGACATCAGTTCTGGCTAAACAAATATGAGCAGAAGTGACATATGTGGGACTGTCCAGTCTACCTTTACTTTCACCACCTCTTCCTGGTAACATGTTCCAGAAGGTACAGCTTGAAGCTCATAGAGCCTTCATCTGCTGGAGTCCTTCAATGGCTATGCAGAACAGTTTTTGCTGATTCCCATGGAGCATGTAGTATGAGCAAGAAGTAAACTTGTGTTGGGTTAATCCACAGAGATTTGGGAGTGGTGTGTTATCACAGAAAAACCAAGACTATTCTGACTGATACGACGTGGAATTGCACTTGAGTGAAATTTGCCCAAGGCCACCGCTATCCTTGCTTAGTTAGTTGATAGCTGCTGACTGTCTTAGAGAATTCAGTCCATACTGAGGCTGGCAAATGTGGTATGTTTTCTTTACTTAGCAATGATGGTTGCTAGCATCTACTAAAATATATTTAAGTAAACACATTTTTAGTTTGAAAGAAATCTTTAGGGAGATCTCTTCCTGACTAGACTGTGAGCTTTTAAAACCTGACTAGGGAAGATATGATACATTATGGAACATTTATCTTTTAACATGTTACAAATATCTAGGTTTGAGGGCAAACCTCTGTCATTTGCATTAACTTTAATCTGGACAGAATTTTCTTCTGGGTGTTTGCTACTTGTGGAGGCACATTGACTTAATGTATCTTATCAGTTCAGAAAAACATTACAATCTGTCCTGATAAAATATATTAAAATGACCAAGTCACATTTTTTTCATTTAACTCCTCTGGAGATAACATGGAAGTTAGGGCCAGTTACAGCCCTTAAGAGGCTTTTAAGTTTGATTTCTGTAGATATGTATTCTGTGTGCCCTCTTTAAAAACATTCATTGTCCATACAAAGCAGGTTAGGTTGTTTAGACTGTCCTTGTGTTACCTTAGTAAAGTGTAAATTGTGCAGATGGAAGAATGGCCTCTAAATAGATTCTGCTGGAGTGATTATGTCTGATCCTTCATCCAGAACAAGAGGCAAACTGGCAATTTTCTTGTTTTCCACACCTGCTCCCTCCCCCCAATTCCAAATGTTTAGATTGCTTTAGAAAGTTTTTTGTTTTGTTTTGTTTTTGAGTCTAATTGTATGCATTCCTAGTCCGGCTGACTTTCTTGGCTCTGATCCAGTTTAGTTGAACACTGTTTACTCTCTTTCAGAGCCATTTTAGGAGGTTGGTATTTTAATTAAGAACATATTTATCTTAGATATTAGAAAATATCATTTGACTCAAAATGTCTCTCCATTCTAAACCTTCCAGACTTCTCACTGAGCCCTAATCTCTCCCTAAAATTGGTGGCAGTCTATTTTTAGCATATTTACATTGTTGAATATAGGGTTTTGTGTTTTTTTTTTAATTTCACTCAACACATTTCATGCATCTTGGCTAAAATGGTTTGCTAGTTTTCCACCTTTTTCCAAATTTTAGTTTCTTTATATTTCCAAGAAAATCTTTAGCACAATAAGGTACATTCAAGGTAGAGGGAAATTAACTGTATATATCAGTTATTAATAACTTTTATTACTGACTATTAAGATAACTTGGAATAACTAATTATTTATTAATCTCCTGATTTGTGATCTATCAGGATTGCCTTTCACAAGTATCTCTTCCTTTTTAATATTTTAAAAGACATAATCCTAACTCCAATATAAAAGTGGGGAAAAATATATGAATGCTAAAGTAATCGATTAAGAGGAAAAAAAGCTCATATTGCTGTGGGTTGGCTTTACCAGCTCAGAAGACCCTGAGGGAAGGATTCAAGTTCAAGTAGTTTATTTAGGAGATGATCTTAGAAAATGCTGATAGGAAGTGAAGAAGTGAGATAGAGAAGGGAAGGAAGCCACAAATGGTGAGTTATCAAGCCATTCCTCTGCAGGCAACTGGGGAACTCTTGAGTCATTTCCTCTACGGGCAACTGGGGAAGATTATTCCACGTAAGAGGTGCAACTGGGGTACTTATCCCTCAACTTGATTGCTGCTCCTGAGTTTATTAATTTTCCGGCACTTGCAGAGCTTACCATTGCTGGAACCAAAGAAACATAGCAGTGGAGTAAGCAGCCAGAGGCTGCAGAGGTGGATACACAGGGATACAAGAGGGTCTGTCAGTGTCTGCTACTCTTATGAAAAAAATAATCAGTCCCACAAGTAACCAAACAATGTAACTTCAAACAATTAAATATATTTTGACATAATTTGATATATTAGAGTAGAAAAGAGGTGTTTGTTTGTTTTTATAGAACAGAGGATGTTGGAAAACATATTCTACTGGTGAGGTAAATGTGAGCACAATCTTTCTACAGGGCCATTTGGGATATGAATCAAAAGCGTTAAAAATGTGCTTCTCTTTGATCCAGGAATTTTGCTCCAAAGAATGTCTTCTGAGAAGACAATTAGGTTAGTATGCTGTGTTCATTAAATCACTGGTTATAAAAATGAATCTTTCATCCATCTATCCAGTTCCTTCCTTCAATGCAATACAATGTGCCATTTGAAGCATAAATGATTACCTGGAATTATTTTTATAATCTACTGATAAATGTTCAAGTCAAATGCTCCTATATTGTTAAAATATGTCTGGGTGTGTTGTGGGCATGTACAAAAATTGGATGGTCCTGGCTGGGTTGCTCAATGGTCAGAGCAGCAAACCTCAGATCAAAGGGTCCCAGGTTCAATTCCTGGTCAAGGGCACATACCTCGGTTGCAGGTTCAATCCTGGCCCTGGTTGGGCGTGTTCAGGGAACAACCAGTTGATGTGTCTCCCTTACATCACGGTGTTTCTCTTTCTCTCTCTCTTTCTCCTTCCTCCCTTTTTCTCACTAAAGATCAATGGGAAAAATATCCTTGGGTGAAAATTAAAAAAAAAATTCTGGATGGATAAAAAACAAAATGTTAAAACCAGCTGTTGCTGATTGATAGGAATATAGGCTTAATTTTTAAAGTATATTTTTATAATTTTACAGTAACTTATAATCTATAATAATAAAAGGGTAATATGTTAATTAGACCGAACATCATTCTGGACATCCTTCCGGACGAAGCCAGGGCCAAGGGAACCCCAGGTCCTGGTGCCAGAGGGAATCCAGCACTGGCAGTTGTGGAAGGAAGGTCTACTATTGCGTGAATTTCAGGCATCAGGCCTCTAGTGGTATTATAATACCATATAACAAAATTAAAGTTATTTTTTAAAGGTGAGCACGCGCGCGCGCGCACACACACACACACACACACACACACACAGTTTATGAAATCATTATCTAAAGTCCACTGAAGATACAATAAATAATATATTTAAAATGTATTTAAAATAATATATTTAAAATACACTTAAATAATATATTAAAATGCCAGTTTTATAAAATAAATGTAGAATGGCAATTCACTTGTGAAAGCTACTTATGTGAGCTGAAAAGCATACGTTATACATCAACTGAGTCTAAGAGAAGGTGTCTTTTTTTTAATTAAAATCATTTTATTCTTTTATTGAAAAATGCTACTTAACACTCTCTTTTCTCTATATAAAAATATGGTTATAGTAATTTTGTCTTGAGTAGAGTTATAGCTCATGTAATTTTACAACTTGGAGGAAAAACTTATCATAGCAAAAACAAAATTAGAAATAAATCATGTTTAAAAGTTCATGTAAATCCTGTAGTTAGAAATGTGGAACAGCAACTGAGAATACATATTCTCATAAGATCAAAAGGCTGTAGAAAAAAAATAATGACCAAAATATTATGACACTTTATGGCCTAAAATCATGGTTTCATACATTATCTGATTTGTTTCTCACCAAAACCTCTTGAGGTTAGTACATTATTACTATCCCCGAATAAGGAACAGAGTCTTTGAAACCTAAGAAGTTTTACCTAATTTTTTTTTCTGCCTCAGCTAAAAAAAAAAAAAAATCCATTTTAGGAAGGAGAAGATTTTCTGGTTCTTAAGTTAATTCTTTTCTTCCTATACTTCATACAAGGTCACAGGGCCTGCTCTTGATAGATTATGGGCCCCATTAGATAGATTATGTATGCGCCCACATTCTCTCATTTGGTTAAAAAAAAAAAAAGAATAGTAATATGTATAGATTAGGGCAATTGTAGTGTGATTAGAATCACTGGGAGGGCTTGGTTTTGTTTTGTTTTTTGTCTTAATTGAGATATAATTGCCACATAACACTGAATGAGTTTAAAGTTACAATGTGTTTGTTAATCTGATAACTGGAGTACTTGTTAAAGCACAGATTGTTGATGCCTAATCCCACAGTTGCTGAATCAGTAGGCCTAGGGTGGGGTCTGAGAAGTTCTCAGGTGAGGCTGAGGCTGCTGGTCCAGAGACCTGTCTTTGAGAACCACTGGTTTAGGATCCATTAAGTAGTACTTTTACTGAGAGACAATTATATTTATTTGTCCATGGCATTCTAATTTCAATATATATGTATTTGAGGTATATTCTGCAGGTATTTTATGTTGTTTTTAACTGTCAAGTTTTTCTCAAATTATTTAAGTCTTTTTTATGTTGTGCCCTTATATTGGAATTATAAATAATATCTCTAATATGAAAATTATTTGGGGTGGTTATTTTTGTTAAGAGTGGTATTTATAGTGAGCATTGTTTATTAAATACTAAATGTGTGCTAAAGACCAGCTTTCATTGTCCGAAAATAATATCTGAGTTGCCCACTCAAAATTGCACTTTGCATCCTCTCAGAACTGCTACTTACCAGATTTTCTGTATCAAAAAAGTGAGAGGTGAAGTATTATTGTCATGGAAACAGAAAGCAAAGCAGAGTGACTGAAGTGTGCAGTGCTTATTTGTTCCTTTTTTTTTTTTTCTTCAGCTACTCTTGGAACTTGAAAGTAATTGCACAATTCCCCCCCTGCTAGAAGAAATCTTAGAATCTGGGTCATAAACCACAGACTCTCCAAGAGGGAACTGGGCCTAGGAAGGGCCATATAAGAGAACTAAGATTTATCAAGTGCCTTCCATGTGCCTGGAGCTGTGCTAAATTACTAGGCAATAATGGTGACTAAGAACCAGCTCTTAAGGAACTGATAATTTGAGCAATTAATCAGAATATTATGATACTTGTGTAACAAGCAGTATAATGCCATCTGCCTATGAATCCCATGGTTCAAAGTAGAACTTACTTTTGTTTCTCCTAAGTATATCTTGCTCAAGCTTCAAGAGAGAGAGTCTCATTCTAGCAAGTTAAAAACAAAATCGCTTTTTAAAATGCATACAATTTATTAATTTTTATATATTTTAAAAATTTACCTTTTTCAGACTGAAAGTAATCTCTTTATATTTTTAAGTATGAAAATAAACAATAGCTGCTGTTTGTTATCCTAGAGTGTGCTAACGTGCTTTCACCAACTAGATATAAAATGTTCGTTTTGTTTTTTTTAAATCTTCAGCTGAGGACATTTTTTCATTGATTCCAGAGAGAGAGGAAGGGAGAGGGAGAGAGAGGAAGGAAGAGGGAGAGAGAGAGAGAAACATTGTGAGAGAGAAACATCAGTTGTCAATAGGTTGCCATATGCATGCGCCCCCATCAAGGATTGAACCCTTGACCATTTGGTGCACGGGACACTCTAATCATTAAACCACTCCAGCCAGGGTTGCATATAAAATTTTTTAAAAAATATTTTATTGATTTTTTACAGAGAGGAAGGGAGAGGGGTAGAGAGTTAGAAACATCAATGAGAGAGGAACTTCGATCAGCTGCCTCCTGCATACCCCCTACTGAGGATGTGCTTGCAACCAAGGTACATGCCCTTGACTGGAACCAAACCTGGGACCTTTCGGTCCGCAGGCTGACGCTCTATCCACTGAGCCAAACTGGTTTCAGCATAAAATCTTAATATTCATGTGTTGTTTTTTTGCCTTTGGAAGTCATTGTCTTTGGTGATAGATGAATCTGACCGTTGAGGTTCAGTGATTAGCTTCAGGCCACATATCTGCAGGCCCAGGCTCCACAATATTTCAGATTTAGATCAAGGACTGGAAACTTCTGATGCTTAGCTTTTTACTTTGAAAGAGAATCAGGAGGGAACATACTGACTGTTAGGAAGCTCTCTCCCCTCTTTCTTGACAATGGGGTCCACTTACTAGTCAATATACTTTCTTTATTTCTAATTATGGAGACCATTCAGCTATTTGAGATTTCTGTTATTTCATTTTTACAATGACATATGCTCTTTGGCTTCATTGTCTCTCAGAGGGCTTTGGTTTGAAATAGCTCAGGAAGGGGATTTCATGTCTTGTGGCTATCTAATTTAGAATTGCCCTTTCATTTCTCACAGTAATTTTTGGCATAATACGTTAATCATAGTTGTGTCATTTATTTCCTCTTCTAGTTTCTCTGTTTTCACATGACCTTTTTTTATCTCTTGCACAAAGAAGCCAAATTAAAGTCCCACAAAAATCATATTATTTGGACCAATTAAAATAATAATAATGTTAGGACAATATGGTATTTATTTCTAGGCTTTCTGTATGAAAAATAATACCTTGGCTTTTGCCAGGTGGCTCAGTTGATTGGAGCAACATTCCATTCGCAGAAAGGTTGTGGGTTTGATCCACGGTCTGGCCATATACCTAGGCTGCAAATGATCCCCAGCCAGAGTACTTGGGAGGCAAATGATTGACATTTCTTTCTCACATTGATGTTTCACTCTTTCTCTCTCAAAAAATAAATCAATAAAACATATCCTCATGTGAAGATTAAAAAATAATAATACCTCAGATTTATGTTGCACCTATTGCAAATATTTATCTTCCTGTTATTATCAGGCAGGAGACATATTTATTACAATCCCAATATCATATATGGAGAATGAATGATTTGTCCAGAGTTTCAAAGTTAGTGACTAGCAGAGATTAGACAAAGTGTTTTTTTTTCTCATCCTAGATGGTATTCTTTTTTTTTTAATCCTCATCCAAAGAATATGTTTTTGTTGATTGTAAAAATATGCTTTTATAACATAATAGCCATTAAAAGAAGCATTGGTGCCAAAACCGGTTTGGCTCAGGGATAGAGCATCAGTCTGTGGACTGAAAGGTCCCAGGTTCGATTCCGGTTGAGGGCATGTATCCTGGTTGCGGGCACATCCCCAGAGGGGGTTGTGCAGGAGGCGGCTGATTGATGTCTCTCTCTCATCGATGTTTCTAACTCTCTATTCCTCTTCCTTCCTCTCTGTAAAAAAATCAATAAAATATATATATTTTTAAAAAAGAATTGGTTATAACATTGGGTATAGAGTAGGTTTTATTCTTCACAGAAGATTTATATAGGTTTTCTCTTACAATTTCCAATGGATTTTTGCCTTTTTAGGTTTGTTTAGAAAATTACAGGTGGCATTAAGGTCTATATGATGTTAGATTATAGCATCATGACTGACGCATCTTGGCAGATATAGTATATCAATTGCCTCTGAAGTTTAGGCCTTCACACGTCCTTTTAGATTATTGAAATATTCACATGGAGCAAACCAAAGCTTGTATGTATCTTCCCAGGAGTTTATAATGTTTTAAAAAGTTGAACATGTCATATCAAGGGGCATTCATATTACATTTGAAGTATGGAAAATGGTTTACTAGACCTTACTGTGGGAGTTATGGGGGGTGGGGGAATTGACTACAAGAGAGCAAAAGGGAATTTCTTGAGATGATGGAAATATTGTATATCTTGACTGGGGTGAGGGTATTTGGGTATATACATTTGTCAAAAATCATCAGCTTATACATAGAAAATGGTAATATTGTTGCATAAAAATTATAACCTAATCAAGTTGACTTGAAAAGAAAAATACTCATATCTTTAGTATGATTCATACACTAAAGTTATTTTTTACAAGATAACTGTTTCATAGAGAATTCAAATTAGCCTCAAAATGGTACCAGCAGTAAATTAAGGGTTAATGAAAAGTAGGTCACTGATTTGGGGGGAAACTGTTCTAGCAATTGCTGTGAGGTGATTCTCAGTCAAGCATGGATTAGTGTACTGACTCTGGATTCAGTCTGTCAGGATTTGAATGTAGCTCACCATCTGCTGGTTGAGTGAGCCTGGGAGAGTTACTTAACTTCTCAATGCATCAATTTTTTTCATGTATAAAATAGGGATAACAAAGGTATCTATACTATAGTGAGTGCAAAGATTGAATGAGACAGCACATGCAAAGAGCCTGGAATGTAGAAAAGACTTTATACCTATTAGGTTTTATTTCTGGTCCCGCTACAGAGGAATATGAAGATCCAGAAGATGACTAATGCATGCAGGAGCCACTCTGCGTAGGTATACATCTGGTGGTTTCCCCCTTTATTTGTGTGTGTTTTGTTCATAATGTATGTAAGGTTCTCATGAATGAAATAATGTTTTCCATTTCTAGGAGAAGGATAGAGATTGAGTACTATATTGTGAACTTGAGAGACTGAACTAAGTGAGAGCACAAGGCTGAGTTCTACAACATTCCCCACTGTCCCAATGGTTTTGAGAAGATGAGTTTAATGGCAGGCAGCGGCTCTCCTACCCTTTGCTCTCCTATCTTCACCACAGCAGTGGACTCTGGGCCATACCACACACAGGTAAAAACAAAGCCTTGTTAAATGGTATCTCACACCCACATTTAAAGTCACAAGTTCAGAATCTGTGAATCATCTTGCATTTTTGTTTCAGATACCAACCTTATATTTAATCTCAAACTATCCAATATTTAAGATCTGTGAACATAATCCATTGAGGATGATATGTATTTGAGGATAGTGTTGCCACTGCTAAGTTTTACAAATATGTCTGAGGAATGCAGTCTTGCTCTGCTTGACTTACTTGATTTTTATTCAAGTATTTATAAATTGTGCTTATATTCTTGAAGAATAAGTAAATTTTTAAAATTTTCTGTGAAAAGAATAATAATAAGTAAAAACTTTCTGGATGATTCATTTGTCAAAAATACTTTCCCAGTAACTCAGTGTATGTGTGTGTGTGTGTGTGTGTGTGTATTAGACATTTTATGAAGTTGTTTGGCAGAATTTAAAAACTCTGGGATATAAAAACTTTCTGATTTTTCTTTTTAGCTTTGAAAAAGCTGGCTGAGTTCTCAATTTTTGAATGCTTAAAATGAATGCATAATTACCTTATGAGCTATTGTGCCCATTAGTTTGCAAAGGAGGAAAGGCAGGGACTAACTTCGCTTTCATGGAATGCACTTTCACAATGAGTTCCTTTTTGGGTATGTGCTTCCTGAATCCCTAAGATGGCTGGGTTCCCAAGTTGACGTGGAAAAACAGAGGGGATGTTGCGACACATCACTCATGAGAATGGAAATGTCAGTCTAAGTATAAAATTGAAGACATCTGTACGAACAATGAAAACATGTGACTTAACATCTAGTATTATAAACCACATGAAGCACCCAGGTCTTTCTTGGCAAACTATATCAGATAGATGTAAAGGACTAATGCACGAAATTCATGCAAGGGAATTGGCTCCCGCCCACCAAGGTAGCCACCTCTGCCTCGGCCCCCTGCCACCGTGGCTTTGTCCAGAAGGATGTCCAGTCTAATGAGCATATTACACTTTTATTATTATAGACTAGAGGCCCAGTGCATGAAATTTGTGCATGGGGGAGGGGTGGTGTCCTTCAGCCCAGCCTGCTTCCTCTCCAATCTGGGACCCCTTGAGGTATGTCTGATTGCAAGGTAGGATTGGGCCTAAATGGGCAGTCGGACATCCCTCTCACAATCCAGGACTGCTGGTTCCCAAATGCTCACCTGCCTGCCAGCCTGATCACCCCCTAACCATTCCACTGCCAGCCTGATTGATGCGTAACTGATCCACTGCCAGCCTGTTTGCCCCTAACTGTCCTCCCCTGAAGGCCTGGTCACCCCCAACTTCCCTCCTCTGCAGGCCTGGTCACCCCTAACTGCCCTCCCCTGCAGGCTTGATCACTCCCAACTGCCCTTCCTTGCAGGCCTGGTCCCTTCCAACTGCCCTCCCCTGTTGGCCTGATTGCCCACAACTGCCCTCCCTTGAAGGCCTGGTCACTGCCAGCTGCCCTTCCCTGCTGGCAATCTCGTGGTGGCCATCTTGTGTCCACATGGGGGCAGGATCTTTGACCACATGGGGGCAGTCATCTTGTGTGTTGGAATGATGGTCAATCTGCATATTCCTCTTTTATTAGATAGGATAGAGGCCTGGTGCACAGGTGGGGGCCAACTGGTTTGTCCTGAAGGGTGTCCTGGATCAGGGTGGGGGTTCCCTTGGGGCATGGGACAGCCTGGGTGAGGGGCCTGTGGTAGTTTGCAGGCTGGCCATGCCCTCCAGCCACCCAAGCAGAGGCCTTGGTATCTGGGATTTATTTATCTTCTACAATTGAAACTTTGTAGCCTGGAAGGGAGCCAAGCCTTCTGCTGGCACAGCCATTGAAACTTCGTTGCCTTAAGTGGAGGGTTTACAGAAAGCTTGGCTTCCTCCATCACCACGGACAACCCAAGCCTCCCTTCTGCTCTCTCTGTGACCATAACCATCTTGGTTGGGTTAATTTGCATACTTGCTCTGATTGGCTGGTGGGCTTGGCTGGTGGGTGTGGAATTATGGTCCATTTTCATATTACTCTTTTATTAGATTAGATAGGTATCCTTATTCCTATCTATCCATCTACCTACCTACCTACCTACCTACCTAGATAGATATTCTTAGTTAACTAATAATGTGCAGAAGGTCTGAGCTAGTCCAGATTAACATGAGAAACATTAAGATTTTCCCATTTTTTAGTTATTTAAGAATAGATTTTTCACATTAAGATATCTAATTGGTTGATTGTTTTAAGCAATTCATATAATTTCAAATTCCTATAGTTTTAAGTGATTGGTGGAACCTATAAGAAATTTAAATGATTGTAATGTTAGTAGGAAAAACACTAAATAGAATAACTAAATATTTAGAGAAACAGTTTATTCTACTATGAAAAACCCATTAGACTGAGGTCTCTGGATTATTAGCAAAAAACTTTGACCAAATAATCAGGAAATTTTATTGGTAATTCTAGTTTACTAGTATTGTTCATAAACAAATCATGTCAACTCCCTGGACAGTTTTCTCTTATTTTTTAAAAAAATATAATTTTTACTGACTTCAGAGAGGAAGGAGAGGGAGAGAGAGAAACATCAATGATGAGAGAGAATCATTGATTGGCTGCCTCCTGCATGCCCCCTATTGGGGATCAAGCCTGAAACCCAGGCAATATGCCCTTGACCAGAATTGAAACTGGGACCCAAGCCAGCAAGGGCAGTTTGTTCTTAAAAAGAATGGGAACAGGGTTGGACTTTATGTCCTTAAGTTCTATAATTCGGCCCTGTCTAAATTTAGATCAAAATGTCAAGATATTTATGTACAGAGAGGGAGGATGATGCCTCTCTTTAAACTTCATGTCTTTAGTGTAGTTTCTCAAACTTTGCATTAATAAATTATGTGATACTTATGAGAGATAAAAATATAAAGAATTAAACAGTAGTTATATCATTATATTAACTACCAATTAAAGATGGTGACTTGAATACATACATACAATTTCAATCCTTCTTAAATTCCCACTTAAACTACACATAGAGGAATTTTTAACAAAGAGCATAAACTTATATGACAAGGAGTCCATGACTGTCTCCCCAAATTGAAGAGTGAAAAGCTACCTACAAATTACATATAACAGACCCTTTACAGTTGAGCTTTTCTTTTTATGTCCAGGCTTAGTTTATATTTTGTTTCACACACCAAGGGGATTCCATAGCAACAGCATTTAGGAGCTGAAAAGCAAATGCATGTGTGGGAATTGACTTGCTAAAACTGAGAAAGCCAAATTCTAAACTGATATTGGAAAAAGATGAGCGCTAATTGAATTTATACCACACAATGCTGAAAAGCTTTAATATTGATAACACCAGGGATGGGGGAAGGGAGCAAGGGCTAAACCAAAGAGGACTGGTAAGAAGCATTCAGAGGAGACCCTCACGTGACCAGGAGCTGCAGAGGGACGCAGCCTTCGGTGCATCGTCACTCCCTTCTGGGTACCAGCTCCCCGCTGCCCTGCACAGGAGGGCTGGCATAGGGCCCAGGAAAATCGGAACAGGCCTTCGGGTCCAAGTGTTGATGCAGGGCACTCCAGGTGAGAATCCAGAGGAGGAGCCAACTGCAAGGATAGGCCCAGAAAAACAACCAGGAAAAAAAATCTCATCATGGCAGATATCCACCATGAAAACGAAGAAAGGGAGCAGCCCATGCAGAATGGAGAGGAAGACCGCCCTTTGGGAGGGGGTGAAGGCCACCAGCCAGCAGGAAATAACAGACGGGGACAGGTCCCCAATTGGCCCCTAACTTCCGATGGGCCATACCCAATAGGCAGGTCAATGATGGGATGGGTGGAGATGGAGATGATATGGAAATGTTCATGGAAGAGATAAGAGAAATCAGGAGAAATCTTAGGGAGCTGCAATTAAGGAATTGCCTGCGTATCCTTATGGGAGAGCTCTCTAATCACCATGACCATCATGATGAATTTTGCCTTATGCCTTGATTCCTGCCATTTTCTATGAGATTAATACTGTGATTCCCACTATTGTTTTCTTTTTCCTTGCATTTTCTGATATGCCTTTACCAATCTGTTTGCTATGTAATTTCCATTTGTCTGGTGGATTCTATGTTACCAGTTTCTAATTGGAGATTGCCTTGACACACAGTCTTCAGTTTCTGTCAACAGTAGTTTTACCCATTTGCATGGAAAAAAGTTAATAAAGCAATTAAAAAGAAAAAAAAAAGCATTCAGATACTGAGGTCCCCATTACCACCACAGCAGAACTGTGAACATATGTTCTTTGGAGATGATAACAGATTCTTTAAACTGAAGAAAACCAAATATAATTGAGAATGTAGACACCATATCTGAAAGAAGGGAATTGATTAAATAACTCATAGCTCTCTTTTCCAATGCAGCTCCAAATGCTTACAGCCAATCCTTACCCTGCTAACATGTAGTTAAAAGAATTATCTCTGCCCTAGCAGGTTTGGCTCAGTGGATAGAGCATTGGCCTTTGGACTGAAGGGTCCAAGATTAGATTCTGATCAAAGACATGTACCTCTGTTGCAGGCTCAATCCCTGGCTCTGTTCAGGGCCCTGTATTTGGGAGGCAACCTATTAATGTGTTTCTCACATCAATGTTTCTCTCTCTTCCCTTCCCTTCCTTTCTCTCTAAAAATCAATGGCAAAGTATCCTTGGGTGAGGATTAACCCCCCTCCTAATCCATCCCCCTGCCACAAAAAAAAAAAAAAAAAAGAGAGAGAGAGAGAGAGAGAGAAAGATCTCTAGGGAATTTGACTAATGAAGAAGGAAAAACTCAAAGATATTGAATCAGAGGTTCCCCCACAGAAGGTCCAGCCACATCACCCTATATGGAAGCCACTCCCATCTCTTTATAGGAAGCTTCACCCAAGTACTCAGAACTTCCAATCAACTCCCCACCTCCTCCCTCATCTTTAAACATGAGCAAACAACCAAGAATTGCTAAACATGTAAGAAAAGGGTCTAACACAAAACCTAGAAAGTAAAAAGTGAAAACACCTTGATGGAAATGGCAGCTTTGCAAAGTAAAAATAAAGCAAATTATCATTATTATCTCCTGAGAGTTAGAAGAAGATACTGGGTCTATGAAATAAGAATAGAAATCTTTAAAAAAGCAACATTAAGAGAAAATGAAAAAGCTCTTGGGAATTTAAAACATGAAAACTCAATAGAAATATAAGAGTAAGTTGAGGAATTATCCCAGAGTATACACCACAAAAATCAAAATGAGACAGAGAGGAAGAGAAAAGAGAAAA
>JAAGEH010000426.1:14805917-14853922 GCA_011751065.1 Lasiurus cinereus
AGAGAGAGAGAGAGAGAAGAGTTTGAGAAAAATAACCAAGGATAGAGTTCCAAAATCTTAATTAAAGAAGTAGCAGTATGAGAGGAAATGGAGGGGAGGATATTATCAACAAGATGACTCAAGAGCATTTCTCAGAACTGAAACACATGCGCTTTCTAAATTAAAAGGGCATAATGAATTCTCAGCACAATGAATTGAAAGATTCATACTAAGGAACACCACTGGAAGCTAGGAGACAATAGAGAAATGACTTCAAAATTCTGAAGTTGTGATTTCTAAACAAGAATTTTATGTTCAGTCAAACTATTAAGTATAAAGGGAAGACATTTTCATACTCAAAACATTTATCTCCCCATAGTAATTTCTTAGAGAATTGTATTACACCAAAATGAATAAACGAAAAAAGAAGAAGGCATAAAATAGAAAACAAAAAAAAAAACAACCAAAAAACACACACAGAATACACAAGTCAGAGAAGATGAAGGAACTCCCCAGGATGATGGTAAAGGGAGTTCCCAGGATGACAGCTGTACATCAAGCTTAAATTCCAGATTGGAGCAGTGTGACTTGGAGGCATATTTGTCATTGTCATTTCTACCTAAAAATGACTGGGTGAGCCTTGCCCTATTCTTATCTATATGTGGCTTTCTTGGGTCATGTGCAGATGAAGTTCCATCTCTTCTGTTCCTGCTTAGGTCAGTTGAGGACACTCATTTCCCCTCACATAAGTTCTGCTTGGACCTGTTCTTGAGAGCCAGAGGTCAGCCAAGCTGAGATTAGAAACAGCAAATGCAGACAATATTCCTAACTGATATTCCATACTCGACCCATACTAGGTCAATGTCCCAGTTGTGGTAAGATAAAGCCAGCCTATGACCCAGAATCATACTGGAAGCATCCTCCTGTAAATTCCCCTATAGCACATAACATAACTTTTGTGCAATTTATCCATACATTTAGCTCTAGTTCATTTATTTTCATAGCCATATATTATGCTATTGCTTGACTATAACTGATTAATTTGCTCTTTTATTGTTTGGACTTTAAGGCTGTTTACTTGTTTGTTGTTATACCCAATGCTTCTATAAATATTTTTGCATACGTCTCCCTATGATCATTTTTGGGTGTACTTTCTGGGATAATTTCTCTTTGGTATTTACTTAGAGAGAATGGATTGCTAGACTATGGCATGTGTGCATAACTTAATAAATATTTCCAAAATGTTCCTAGTAATTTTTATCAATTTTACTCCCACCAGCAATGTATAAAAGTTTCTGCTGTTCTACATTCTCACAAATAGTTGATCTTACCAGACTTTTAAAGTGTGCTAATTGAATATGTGTAAAATCTTTTCTCCATTATGATTTTCATTTTCATTTACATGTGACCAATGAGGCTGAACATCTTTTAATGTTTATTAGCCATTCAGGTTCCCTGTTTTATGATTTACCTGTTCATATCTTTTACTCATTTTTCTATTTGAGTATTCATCTTTTTTTTCCTAAATTTGAGGAAGTAACTTATATATTCTGAATAATAATCCTCTGTTGACTATAGATGTTGCAAACATCTTTACCCAGAGTGTGGCCTACCAAAAACAAGGCACTTTAATTATAGTGCCTTGTTTTTGGTAAACTTTAAAAAATTAAAGCGTAATAAACTCAAAATTTAAAGGCATAGTTCAATAAATTTTTACAAATAAATATACCTATATAAATATATGTATTTTGATGCATTTTTAAAAATGTGGTTGAATTAAAATACTTTTCATTATAATTTGTGACTTTAAAAATTATTAATAACTATGGTTTATTAATTATTTTATTTGTAGAGGAAGAATATCAGTTTGTTGTTCCACTTATTTATGCATTCACTGATTGATTCTTGTATCTGCCCTAACTGGGGATGGAAACTATAACCTTGGCATATTAGGATAATGCCAACTAAGCTACTCAGCCAGGTTGGTTTGTGATTTATTTAAAAAATCCTTCTCTATCCTAATGTCATAAACACATTCTCTTATTTTTCTTCTAACCATTTTAAAGTTTTACTTTTTTACATTTCATGGACTTGAAATCTTTTTTTATATACATAGCTTAAAGCAGTGATCCAGTTTGTGGGCTTTTTTTTCAGGTGGGTAACTGTATGTGTAAGCACTATTGTTTGGCCTCTATTACCCTCTAATCTACAAATCCACCACTTTCATGAACTGAGATTCCATATGTGTGTGGATCTAATTCCTAGGCACCCAATGTGTTCCACTGCTTTCTATCGAGCTTTGCACCATACCCACTAGTTTACCTATTGTAAAAAAAAAAAAAAAATCATAAAATCTAATATTGGGTAGAGCCAAAATTGCTCCATGTTTTGTACCATAAGCTCCCCAGTTGGGCCTTGAAGTATGAAAGCACTCAAATGATTATGCAAACTCAGATTAGTAAGAGAGAAACTGCACCAGACTTATGGTTGTAGGCTCTGGTCTCAGTTTTGCCTCATCTGGGTATGTGACTTTTGGGACAGGTTACACTTCTGTCTGGACTTCAGCTTTTTCATTTTTAAAACATGTAAATTTGACTGGCTCCATATTGTTCTTTCCAACTCAGAAAATCCTGAGTTCATAAGACTCATTTTACCATATTTCCCCTGTGCCCAAAAAGAGGCAATATGTTATGAAATTTCACCACTAGAAAAAATTTATCCAAACCCTGATATTTTTGTTCTTATATTTGAGAACTCAAACGGATTATCAATTTTTCCCATTTAAAAAAGTCTTCTCTGATCTTATCAACTATCTGAAGCTCAGAAAAGAAATGACTATCATAGATTATTCATAACTTCCTCACCTGTTGTGTTCATACTTTCTAAAACTTGGTTTACATAGAGATTTTATTGGGACCATAGAGGTAACCCTGGGACTATAAAAAAACCTCTTCCTCTTTCAGAATGGATTATTTTGAGTAGAGATATAAATGAAAATCAGCATGTAGTGCTTGTTATCTTGGTCAGTTTGAACTAGAAAAACCACAAGAGTATTCCTGCCCTTATAAAGCAAATTAGTTCTATAGTGACATGCTGTAACTAGTGTGCCTTATTTTAAGAACTATATTCATTCATTTACATTTATGAAATAAATACTTAATTGAGGGTAGATGTAATGAATTACTCACAGTACTGAAATCTTAAACTTTTAAAAAGTGAACATCCTATGTTCTTCCTTTATGTATTATTTTTAGAAAATACTATTAGAAGTATAGAAAGATGGATATAAAAACAGGATTTTATGAGTTGAAAGGATCTTATGGAGCTAGTCAGATTTGCAGGTTTTAAGATGATAAAACTAAGGCACAGACAGAAGAAGAGTGACTTATCCAAAAATTCAAACTAGTGGACCCCTTTTGTTCCAGGAAACTCTCCTAGATAGAATTGGAATTTGTCTATGTATTTTCCTCATATTATTAAATTATTATGTTAAACAAACATTTAAGGGCAAATCCAGGTTTTCTGGAGTCTAAAATAATTCAATTTGGGAGTTTTTTTTTAAAGGACACAAAATTACAAATATAAAATTAAGTATAAAAGAGAATATTTATTTAGAATAGAAAAACATATCATAACAAATTAGTGAAGACTTAGAGATTCCAGTCCCTTTCTTCTGAGATCTCGTTCAACAATTTACCAGAAACACATCGTAATGTTTCCAAGCCCAACCTGTCTTCCCTTCCCCGCTGAGAATACTCTACAAATCCTAGAACAGCAAGTTTTGTGGCTTCATCAGCTCCAGGGTAAATCTGCGCTTGCAAACATTGTTTACATTATTTCACTAATGATAAGAAGCAGTACAATACAGAAAATAGTCATCTCTACTTTATTTTTATGTCATAACAAGACTGAAAGCACATTTGTTATCTTATGTAGTGGAATGCATGGTCTTGAACTAAAAATAAGGATGAGGAGAAATCATTCCTTTTATTTTTATCTGTTATATGCTAGACTCTCTCGTTTTAGATGAGGAAACAGGGGCTCATAGAAGTAAAGCAAGCTGTCCAAGGAGATGTAGCTATTTGCATTCTATCACTCCAGCCTTCCACCAATGATTCCAAAAATGACTCTGTTTAAATGCTCTAGCAGGCCCCCGTGCAGAAGATGCAAAATGACAAATGAGACCATTTCCTGGTGGTAGAACTCAGAAGCACAAAACATTTCCCAAAGATACCAGTCTCACATTCTTTTGGAAGTTTTCTTAATAAAAATAAGAAATCATACAGCCAGTTGGAGGTAGAGTTTAGGTTATTTTCCAACATTTTAGTTTTAAGTATATTATATAACTGCAGCCTGTTGTGTACCAGTGAGCACTGATTCTAATAAAGTTTCTCTGAGATTGTGATTTTACTAACTGGTAGAATATGGTGACATATTCATAATTTAAGATTTCTAGGATATAGCCAATTGAATTGATCTGAACAAGCCACTTTAGTATCTGTGTGATGAAAAACACTTAATTTTAAAAGATTGTATCTTTTACAGCTGGTAGATATGTTAAGTGCCCTAGAGCATGCTGTCTTAAAGTTGAGAGAACTAGGAGAGAAAAACCAAGATGGTAGCATAGGTATACACCTGTACATGCTGCCTCTCACAACCACACCAAAACTACAAATAAAAGACAAAACAACAATCACCCAGAACCACAGGAAAGTTGGTTGAATGGAAGTTCTACAACTAGAAGGAAAGAAAAAAAGCACACATTGAGACTGGTTAGGAGGTGGAAAAGCAGAGGAACGAAGGCTCACACGAAGAGGGCTGGCAACTGAAGACATGGTTGTCTTTTTCAAGCAGGAGGGAGACATAAGCTTCTGACTGCTCTGAACTCCAGTTTCCGGTGAGACTCTGGGGACCCAGACTCTTACGGGGAGAAACTGGACTGTCTGGCTTTGGGTCAGAAAGTGAGGGTGGCTTTTTCACAGAGGTGCACGCAAGAATCATTGAGGGGTGCAGGAAGAGATTGAACAAAATTATATACCTATGGTTGAGGACAGTGGCAGGGGGTAAGGGCATGGGGGAGGGGTGATCAGGTGGAGAGGAGCTATGGGTAAAAAAGAGAGGAACATCTGTAATAATCTGAACAATAAAGATTTATTTGTCCGTCCCCTGCTACTAATTGCTTTTCTGCAATTGGATGATTTCTCTCCTTTGGATTCAGGCTATAAAATTCTTAACCTCTTTCAAAGTAGGGTCTTTGGCTATGAAATGAACGTGTTAGACTTAGAACTTTGAAACAGTCTATGATTAAAAGCAATTTTTATTACAGAGAACTGATATATAAGAATGTTTATCCCAGCATTATTCATAGAGAGGGGGGGCAGTTAGAAGTAATCTAGGAAACCTACAGGGAGAATGCTTAAGTAACTGTGTTGCATTATTACCACATGATGTAACTTTATTATAAGTACCACACTAGCTGTACATACTACAGTGCATATAGATCTATAAAAAGTAGTATGTAGTGACAAAATAGGAATAATCACTTTGATGGAATAATACTAGTTATGTAAAGTATAAATATTTTTTTAACATAAAATAACAGTATGCATTTTACAAAGGTAAGTGGATTTTCTAATATATCAGGTGCCACAGATGGGGCTGGTATTGGGCATGGAGATGAACGAAGAAAGGGTATAGTGATAGAAAAGGGGGATTTACATGGACCAATGATTCTAGGATGCTAGAAAGGAAAAGATATGATTAACTCAACCCTGTACACACACACTTCTGTGATGGTCACTTGCTCAAGAAAGAATATGTCCTTGTAAGAGTCAGCACCAGAAATATTGACTGAGAATAGTATGAAATGTAAAGTAACACATATAGGAAGTATAAACCATATGTAAATTAAAAATTACTGATAAAAGCCCTAACCGGTTTGGCTCAGTGGATAGAGCATTGGCCTGTGGACTGAAAGGTCCTAGGTTCGATTCCCGTCAAGGGCATGTACCTTAGTTACGGGCACGTACCTTAGTTACGGGCACATCCCCAGTGGGAGGTGTGCAGGAGGCAGCTGAATCAGTGTCTCTCTAGCCCTCTCCCTTCTTCTCTGTAAAAAATCAATAAAATACATTTTTTTAAAAATTACTGATAAAATAAGAAGAAATGAATTTAAGGAAACAATCAGAAATTGTTTATTAACATTCGCTTCTCAATTCACATGTGATAATGAAAGGTTAAATGCTCTCAGTGTTGGATATTCATTCGCTTCATTGATTCTGTCATCTTTCCTTCTTTTGGCCAGATTATTTTGGCTCTACGTTCTCTGGCTTGTTTCTAGAGCCAGTATTGGCTACTTCCTCTTCCTTTGGCTGCCATCATGGCATGTATATTATTGATATTTCTTTTAAAGAAGTAAATAGTTCTTGTTTTGGCCACATATAATGTAATCTCTCTCTCTCTTTCACACACACACACAGCTACTCCTAAAATATTGAATAAAGCCAGCCCTACACTCAGTGGCTTAGGAGTGAAATTTAATACAAGGGTAAAGAGGTGGTATAAACATGGCGATGTGAATAAAAATGTTCCAGGGAATGCCAAAATATTATTTGTTCCATGAAAAAATAGATACTAGGACAAAAATTTTTCTTATTCTTTATCATAATCCCCCTTCCCATAACTTGAATTTAAGTATTCAAATTATATTACTAAATATGATATGCTTAATATTTTATTTTTAAAAAAGCTTCTGATGATCATAAATCTCATTTCGAGGTGAAGATTAGGCTTTAAGTCCCCTGCAACATTTTCTGTGACCACAACTTAATGATTTCTCTCCTTTGGCTTGTGTTGCCTAGGTATTTAGAGATGTTATAGGATAAATAGATTACAATATAGAGGTTCAAGACAATGTTATTGCTTATAATGGAAAGAATTTTAAACAATCTTTGTTTTTTTTACTTACCTGTCATTAACAGGGGCTGAGGAGGTTCAGGCTGATGAACTTCCTAGATACCTCATGCTTTTATTTTATTTATTTATTTTTTAAATATATTTTAATGATCCTTTACAGAGAGGAAGAAAGAGAGATAGAGAGCCAGAAACATCAATGAGAGAGAAAGATTGATCAGCCGCCTATTGCACACCCCCTATAGGGATGTGCCCGCAACCAAGTACATGCCCCGGACCGTAATCAAACCCAGGACCCCTTAGTCCACAGGCCGACGCTCTATCCACTGAGTCAAACCAGTTCTGGCTCATGCTTTTATTTTTAAAGGTCAAGTGTTATTATTACATTGCTATTAATATTACTATTATCATATTAATATGTACACTAAATTTTTCACTTCTTGTCTTTATTTCACAGAATATGTTGGTTCTCTATCTACATTTGTTGAGGTGTTCATCATGAATAGTTAAAAGTAGTTATGCTTGCTATAAGGTTGTGATAGGTGCAGCAGGATAGTGTGGTGGTGAAGCAAATAGGCCCAGGAGCTAGAGTGCCTAGGTCAAATCTTGGTTCCGCCAATTATGAATTTTGTGGACATTGGCAACCTCTGTGTACTTTATAGGGTGATTATAAGCATTAAACGAAGTAATATTTTTAGAATACTTAAAATAGTGCCTGTCACATAATAAGCACTCATTCCATGTTTGTTAAATCAAAATAAGTATACTTCAGCAAATGTTATTGAGGGGAAATGTGAAAATGTGGATATCAAGTCAGTAGAATTATGTCTAAAATTAAGTTGTATAGTTTGAAGATCTTTCTTATGAATTATGCAGATGATCTTTAGTTCTTGGATGAGGATACATCTATCTAAATTGCTCAGAAATCATCCTTTTTCTTCCTTTTCCAGTCATCAATTATGTTTTAAATAACTAAGTTCAACTGCTAGGTATTCTTTAGTTATTCTGTAAACATATTCTGCAGCAAGTATCACAGTTTTTCACTCTTTCCTCCCTATATACACAAATGCATACATAACATAGCAATCATTCTGAGATAGCACAGAATATGTTGGGCTCAGGAAAAGAGGAATGGCTATCATGGTAGACAATCTCCTCTGTGCTCAGCTCTCTATGGCTAACTGCCTGGAAGTTGGCCAGGTACTGCATGGGCTCTGCCTCCTTGGAGCTGACGACCAACCACTTCCTCTGTCCACCGTCGCCATGTACTTGGCCCAACTGCCTGGCCCCAGGCACCTGAACCTGGGCAACAGTTCGCTGGTGAGCCTTATGTAAGTGTCCTTCTGCAACTTGACACACCTGGAAAGCCTATACCTGGAGGACAATACCCTCAAGTTCCTTCACAGTGGCACCCTGGCAGACTTGCAAGGCCTGTCCCAAGTCAGGGTCTTCCTGGACAACAATCCCTGGGTTTGTGACTGCCATATGGTGGACATGGTGGCCTGGCTCAAGGAGATAGTGC
Organism: Lasiurus cinereus; assembly: GCA_011751065.1. Taxonomy (NCBI): domain Eukaryota; kingdom Metazoa; phylum Chordata; class Mammalia; order Chiroptera; family Vespertilionidae; genus Lasiurus; species Lasiurus cinereus. Next base: position 14,814,331 of record JAAGEH010000426.1, read on the forward strand.
AGGGCAAATCCAGGTTCACCTATGCATTCCCAGAAAAAAATGAGGATCTGGCCCTCCAGGAATATAACAGCCCCATTCTGGACTGTGACCCTATCCTCCCTCCATCCCCATGGACTTCTTTTGTCTTCCTAGGTATTGTTTTTGCCTGATAGGTGCCATTGTCCTACTAGTTTTGCATTTGAATTGAGAGAGGATAAAAAAAGTGGATGCAGCTTTGACTGGTTTGGCTCAATGAATAGAGCATCGGCCTTCAGACTGAATGGTCCGCAGGTTCGATTCCAGTCAAGGGGATGTAACTTGGTTGCTGGCACATCTCCAGTAGGGGGTGTGCAGGAGAGAGCTGATCGATATTTCTTTCTCATTCATGCTTCTAAGTTTTTATCCCTCTCCCTTCCTCTCTGTAAAAATATAAATAAAACATATATATATTTATATATATATATATAAAAAAAAAAAAGAAGGTGGATGCATGACATCAGCGATGCCTGCAGGGATCACATGGGAGGTATCATTACAGACATGAAATCAATGCAGACCTCAGTTCTAATTCAGATCTGAGAAACATTCCAGAACAGAACAAGGACAACTATACATGAGATGCAGACTTAATTAACCGTTATCCCGTCCTAGGCTTGTTCCACCTCCACCCTCCACTGTGAACACCACTGGACTTGACTGAAAGCAGTGAAAGGAATTTGCTCCTTTGTCATGTACAGTGTCTTGGTGTGGCCTCTTAATGTAAGAGATGAATGATTGCATAGTCTTTTACTCTTCCCTTTCTTGGAACTCACCATGTGTGGAAGGGTTTTTCAACTTTTAGCATGAACATGGACTCTTGTCTATTTCTCTTAGTACAGTTCAAGGTGTAACAAGTGTACCAACACAGATAGCGTTCAACAAAAACTGCTTGAGCTTTTGTGAGAAAATACCCTATTCATAAGTATCAGTATTATTTGCTTGTACCTAAATTGTGAAGAAAATAATTATACTCCACAAACTGCCTGCAGACCTTAGCAAGCTCTTCAAAGTAACTCCATAGTACACAGGAGCACCTGCATCCAAATAAATGCTTACATTGTACTGTTCTACATATTACAAAAATAACTTGCCACTTCAGATAGCTTCTTTGGCAAAGTAAATTACTTTTTTGATTGCAGTTTATATGGAATTATATGGAAATTGTTTTATAAACTGCATCAAGATCCAACAAGCTAAATTGTTTTTAAAAATTCAATAAAGATTCTTAAAAGAGTTTTTTAAAAATGCCCAACAACCAACCAACCAACAAACAAACCATTCTTTTGGAATTATTCTTGGCTTTGTAGTGAATAGAAAAAGTGAACGTAAGAGCAACCTAGAAGGTAGCCAAGAAGACCTTAATTTAAGGCACAGTCATAAATTTTAAGTTGGAAGGCTCCCTAAAGATTATTTATTTCAATTTCTGATTTTCAGATGAGCAAACTGAGACCAGGAAAAGTTAAGTGACCTGAAAAAAATCACAAAGCCAGAACCTGACATTTTTAAATGCAGATGAGGATATAATTTTTCTATGATCCTTAATATGGGTCCTGAGTTATAGTGTAAGTTGTACCAATTTGGTTTATTCTAAATGCAAGTGATTTAAAAAACAAAACCCCCAAAACCTAGCCAAATAAGTTAAGAAAAGGGGAAAATAATGTAATTACGAAGTCAAAGGAGATTCAGCTTCAGGCATCCCATGATCCAGAATCTCAAATAGTGTTAACATACCCATTGTCTTTATCATGGATTTGCTTCACTTCATTATTCTCAGATTCTTGCTTCATATTTGAAATATGGTGCTAGTAGCTCCAGACTTTATGTCCTCTCAGATTCCAGATCAGTAGGAAAGAGCCAGGGGTTTCAGAAATAGACTCATACCATCCTATTGGCTCTGATTGGGACTATATGCCATCTACAGAGCAATCAGAGCCCAGGAAAAATATGATTCATTGATTGGCTTAAGCTTGGGCTACGTACAGTGAGAATCAGTATACATATGATCTGAAGAAAGTTGCACACAAAATGGTGGTGGAAGTAGACGTGACTCTGAGTGGTGAGCATACAATACACTATACAGATGATGTGTTGTGGAATTGTGCATTTAAAACATATATTTTTGTTAACCAGTGTCACCTCAATAAATTAAATAAAAAGGGTGAAAAGTTAAATATATGTGTTGTTTATTATTTTCTAACTATTATATAGCAGTTACTCCTGCAGGTTGTTCCAAGAACTTTACAAATATTAACCCATTTGACCTTGACCAGTGGTCGGCAAACTCATTAGTCAACAGAGCCAAATGTCAACAGTACAACGATTGAAATTTCTTTTGAGAGCCAAATTTTTTAAACTTAAACTCTTCTAACGCCACTTCTTCAAAATAGACTCGTCCCGGTTGTGGTATTTTGTAGAAGAGCCACACTCAAGGTGCCAAAGAGCCGCATGTGGCTCGTGAGCCGCAGTTTGCCAATCACGAATCTTGACAATCCAGTGAGATAGGTATTATTACGATCCCATTTTAGAAATGAGAAAATCAAATCACAGAAAGGTTTAAGTAATGAGTCCAAGTTTGTACAGTCTGTAGTCTGCAGAGTAGCCGCAATTCCCATCTGAGACAACCTTGATCCAAATTACCTGCTTTGCAGCTGCTTGCACCATGTAACTTAATTTTCTCTTTACCTAGGATAGCTATCTTCTTACTACGACAGTGTACTAAGCTGAGACTGATTTTTCTTCCTTCTTGTCATGAGGAGGCCGATTACCAGAAAATTAATTGGTTTACAGAAGGGAGGCAGGCAGGGCCGAGCTAAGTGGGAAGATCCAATTCAGTGGAGGTAACAACTAGTTCTCAGTGTCCTGGGCTTCCTTTTTAAAATCATTTGGGCTCTTGTAGAAGTATTCTTTTGCTAATTTTGGGAACTGAGACGATTTGCCAATAAGTTTCTTGGAGATGGATGATTTTTTAAATGTCAAATGCAACATTGAGCCGTTAAGTTGTACTGTTTAAAATGTCAGGAAAAACCACTATTTTTGCAGACGGAGCTTCAGTGTGGTCTGATTTCAAGTCTGTGAAATGACTCCTGTCTTTGAGAAGAATCCTTCTTTTCTTATTTTGAAATGTTGCTGTTGTTTTGTCCAGAGAAGAGTGGTCTAAGAGACAGTTCTGGCCTCCAAATCCAACTTAACACAAAGAAATAGTGGAACTCTTCCAAATGCTTCCATTCCCTACTCGTCTTCTCAGAAACTTTGATGACAGCTAATCACTGTTCTATCATCTTCCCACTTTCCTTCTCCCTCCTCCTTTAATAGCAAAGCTGTGGGTGATGTTTCCTCCAGAATCCATTTCCTGTATGTTGTTTTAAAACACTTTTCTGCAGAGCATACCAAGGAAGAGTAGAATAGAACTTATTCTTCAATAGAATATTATATTCGAGGAATATGGAGAGGAGCAGCCTTCCAGGCAAATACCAAATAATAACCAGTCCCAGTGGAGAGTTAGAACTTTGACACTTTGAGTCTTCTACCTATTATCCCATGATTAGGAGCCTGAATTAAATCACCAAAACCTAACCCCAAGTTCGATTAGTATTTGTGAAAGAAGGTGAGTGAGAGGTCTACTAATTCCCTTGTTGAATGGGGGAATGAGACAGAAAGGGTTAGAGCTGCCTCTGTGGTCTGTTGAACCCCCAGCTCTATAAAGCACTATTTTAGTACAGTCAGCCCCTCCTCCAATTGCTTCCTCTCTCATCGTGACCCAGCTTGATCATCTCAAATTGTTAGGTTGTAAGAGATGACTCCCAATCCGTCTCTGTATCTGAAATTACATGGTAAGGTCTACCACATAATTTACGAGAAACACAATTAATTTGGGAAGCAGTGGGGGTAGGGTAAGGAGGGAACTATGTCTTGATAGTGTAGGAGACTGCCATCTTGTGTCTTAGCAAAACTCAATACGAGCATATTATTTTACACGTTCTCTACATTATCACATTTATGAAGCACTTTGATTAGAGTGAGCAATATGGCATGGAGCCTAAAGCACCACTATGCATGTCAAAAGGCCCAGTTTTTAGCCTGAACTTAGGACCACACTAGCTGGGTGACATTGAACAAATCAAAATCTTTCTGGTTCTCTCTCTCTCTCTCTCCTCATTGACAGAAGGAAATCAATGAAGTAATTTTTATATTTTATAGATTTTTTTTTAACAGAGAGGAAGAGATATAGAGAGTTAGAAACATTGATGCAAGAGAAACTTCGATCAGCCGAGACTGGTTTGGCTCAGTGGATAGAGCGTCGTCGGCCTGCGGACTGAAAGGTCCCAGGTTCGGTTCCGGTCGGAGGCATGTACCTTGATTGCGGGCACATCTCCAGTGTGGGGAGTGCAGGAGGTGGCTGATCGATGTCTCTCTCTCATCGATGTTTCTGACTTTCTATCCCTCTCCCTTCCTCTCTGTAAAAAATCAATAAAATATATTTTAAAAAAAGAAAAAGAAAAAGAGAAACATCGATCAGCTGCCTCCTACACACCCGCTACTCAACCAAGGTACATGCCCTTAACTGGAACCGAACCTGGGACCATTCAGTCCGCAGGCCAACGCTCTATCCACTGAGCCAAATCAGTTTCGGCCAATGAGGTAATTTTTAAGAAAATTAAAAGTATCTGCTTTCTACTTGAAGAACAAAATTTGTATCTATAAAATCAGATTTAAATATATATATTATTTTCTATTTCCACAGTCTTGGAAATTTATATGACTATTTGTCCCTCTGTAACAGATAAAATTGAGATACAGGGAGATTTATAGCTCACCTAACATCGAACCCCAAGGGAGCTACTGTTCTCTTGTGTGATACTTTGTGGATGAGTCACTGACCTACATACATCATACAGGCCATGCTGGCTCTTCCACCTTGGGAGGAACACAGGCAAGTCAGTGGGTATGAATAGCTCGGTTCCCAGATTGCTCAGCTGGGACATGTTATTTAGAATGACAGCTTAAAAACAGTTCTGACCAAGCAAAGCATTAGTCAGCTTGGGAAAAACTTTATGGCTTGGGAAGGACTTCTCAGGGAGGGAGAGGTAACAGTATACTCTATTCATTCCAGGAGGACCATTTGTGCTGTCAGGCAGGGAATAATTTGTTTTGGACCCACACAGAGAAAAGGGAAGCAGTGAGGGAAAGGAAACCAGACTGGGAGTTAGAAGACTTCACTTTTAGTCCAACTCTGCCAAATAGTACAGGGCAAGGTACTTACTTACCCTTTCTGAACTTAAATTCTTTACCTATAAAATGGGAGGATAGGACTAGTTGGTCTCCAAACTTCTCTAAGCTTTGACATGACTGGATGCCTTTCCAAAGTGTAAACCTTCTCCTGTGCAGTAGCAGGGATTCAGAGACTTCTTAATTTTCAAAACAAGTCCTAAACAATCAGACGGGTCTCTCTCCAGGGTCTCCCTTTTCCCTGGCTCTGTGTTCTCTTTAGGGTGTAAGTAACCTTACTTACAAATAACCTTATTGAGGCCTGATTTCCATTATTAAAAGTCATACATGTTTTCCTCTCTCCTGTGGTGGGCTTTACAGGTTCCAAGTCATTTATTTTTAGGGTTTCCTACAGCACTATACATAGTGCATACTGCCTGCCTTTTGTTTAGTGGAATTGCATATCCAGGAAATTGCAAGTCTGTGATTGTTCAATATTTCAAGTATTACTGCTTCTGAAATTTGAATGCTAATTATTTGGTAATTTCTTATGTAACTTTCATGGTATGCTACTGATATGTAAATATAGGATATATTTAAATGTACAATTATTGGTTATCTATTACCTTTTTTTTCACTAAGGGAACAGCATATGTGCATATGATTACATGTACATACGATTTTATATATACATATACATTTTCTCCTGTGCCATTATATATTTTACTAGAGGCCTGGTGTGTGAAATTCATGCATGGGGTTGTGTGTCCATCTCCCAGCCTGCACCCTCTCCAATCTGGGACCTCTTGAGGGATGTCCGACTGTCCTCTCATAATCCAGGACTCCTGGCTCCCAACTGCTCACCTGCCTGCCTTCCTGATTGCCCCTGACCACTTCTAATCAGCCTGATCACCTCCTAACCACTCCCTTGCCAGCCTAATTGATGCCTAACTGCTCCCCTGCCAGCCTGTTTGCCCTAACTGTGCTATCCTGCAGGCATGGTCACCCCTAACTGCCTCTCTTGCAGGCCTGGTCCCTCCAAACTACTCTCCCTTGCAGGCCTGGGTCTCCCCCAACTGCCTTTCCCTGCAGGCCTGGTTGCCCCCAACTTCCCTCCTCTGCTGGCCTGGTCACCTCTAACTGCCCTCCCCTGCTGGCCTGATCGCCCACATCTGCCCTCCCTTGTAGACCTGGTCCCTCCCAACTGTCCTCCCCTGCTGGCTGTCTTGTGGCGGCCATCTTGTGTCCACATGGCGGAAGCCATCTTGTATGTTGGAGTCATGGTCAATTTGCATATTACTTTTATTAGATAGGATAGAGGCCTGGTGCATGGGTGGGGGTGGGGGCCAGCTGGTTTGCCTTGAAGGGTGTCCTGGATCAAGTTGGGGTTCCCTTGGGGCATGGGTCAGCCTGGGCAAGGGGCCTGTGGTGGTTTGCAGGCTGGCCATGGCCCCCGGCAACCCAAATGGAGGCCCTGGGATCTGGGATTTATTTATTTTCTATAATTATAACTTTTTAGCCTTGAACGGAGCCAAGCTTCCTGCTTGCTTAGTTACCACAGCCATTTTTGTTGGGATTTATTTATCTTCTATAGTTGAAACTTTGTAGCCTTGAGTGGAGGCCTGGGCCCACCAGGGTGTGCAGAAAGCTTGTCTTCCTCCATTGCTGGGGAAATCCAAGCCTCTTGCTCGCTCCATAGCCGCAGCCATCATAGTTGGGTTAATTTGCATGCTTGCTCTTGATTGGCTGGTGTGTGTGGCTTTTGGGTCTAGTGGAGTGGTGGTTAATTTGCATATTACTCTTTTATTAGATAGGATTGGCTTCATGAACTGAACAGTTTTTATGTATATATTTAAAATTTTTTTCTGCTGCAGATTTGGTTGCAACTATCTTCTAGTTCTCTCTATGATTTGCTTATTATAAAGCCCTTCTGCGAAGGCTGAAAAGGTCATTTAAGGTCATCTGTAATCTAACCTCTTAATTTACAGTTGAGAAAACTGAAACCCAGGGAAGTTAAGGTGTCACTACTGGTCATAGCCAAGGGACAGCTAGAACTGATGGGTCTTGCTTCCCAGCCCAATAATTGTTTACCTGCTACAGCACTGTAATATTTATAGACAGATAACATAGCACACGCATACGTTTCTACAATATAAACAGAAATATTTATGTTTTGCTTAAATTCTGTTATAGAAAGGTGGAGAAATTCAGGTATAAATTTCCCTCATGAGTGTCTCAGAAATGTGCATCTTTAATGACTATTATTCATTGGTTGAACACAGCATTGCTAGGTAAATAGAAGATATGTATCCTGTTTCTTTAGAAGCCTACTTCCCACTGTGCCAAGGGAATAGAGTAGAAGTGCTGGTTAATAATTTATAGTATGCATTAATCTCTAGTCCTCTTTGACTAAAATATTAATTCTCCATTGATCATCATTATTTGCTTTTTTGCCCAGGCAATATACAATGTGCAGAGTTTGATGAAAGGGCTATTTCCTAGACTCATCTTGGTCCCCTGTGCTCTGCCAGTAATTTACTGACTTTATTTATTTGTGGTAATGAGCACACCATGTAGAGGATGCCAGCTGCTGGGATTATCTTGGGTGCCTTTTTTCTACAGCAGGACAATGTCAAAAGCACAGCTGTTTTTCCTATTTAGTATTTGCAGCATGTGCCTGCATTTTTATTACATTCTCAATGGAACAATGTAGGTGAATATAGAATATTTAAAAATCTCAGCCCAATTTCTATTAATAAAGTGAGTTAATTTAAAAAACTACATTGAGAAGTGTTTGGGGTGTGTCTATATATATTCTAAAAAACAGCAGGTTCTAGAAGATGAGACAAAGAAGATTTGGCTTAGTGACTTAGAACTTTATACATCATTGTATATTTTTGTATGTATACATTTAATACATGCATACATTTTGCATGTATATGTATACTTTGTATAAGTTTTTATAGATTATAATCCAAGAGTTAGAAGAAATTAATATGTAAGCCATCCTTTACCAAATGCGTTAAAAGAGAGAAACTTTATATTTTGATTGAAGAAGGGAAGTCAATCTGCAAATCATTCTTGGTTTATTGTGAAATGCATTTTGAATTTTTGTCTGAGAATAGGTTTCTCCAAATGTGGTTATTTCAACTAAATTGTGAATCATGAAGGTAGCCTAATTAAGAAGGAACTGGCACTTTTGCTGCTTCCTCATTTGGCCATTTGTTCCTTCCCTTTCTGTTCCTTGTTCCACAGTGGGGGTTGAGTGCATTGCCCTATAGACCAAGGGACCCCATGAACTGGCTCCTTTTACCCCTTCTCTTTCTGACTTTCATCTCTGCCTTCCTCTTTTTTTTTCCCCCAATAGAAACATTTCTACTTTTACCTTCTCTCACTACCTCTTTAAATTTTTTTTGTTAATTTAAATAAACTCAAGAATTTCAAGAGCTCTCAGCACACCCAAGTTTGTGGAGTGAGCTGTGTGCACATTACATACTTGTAGTTTCTCATAGATGATGAGCGAAGCATATGATGACCAGGACACTTGCTTGCTTATAACACACTTTGAGGACAGTGGATTCGTATTACAATTGCTCCTACTCAACTGGTGGCTTGGTTTTCCCTGAAGCTCTGTAGGATAGATTTTTTTTCTTTGAATGGTCATTTATGCAATTCCTGCATATTAAAGGGGGAAAGACTTAGTAATTGTGCTCTACTCTTGAATATTGTAACTGCATTATTTAGAAAAGTACCATTTTCAAAAATCAAATATATATCTCTCTCAAGATCTAGCAAGGAAATCAGAAACCACTTTAAGTATTTACAAGAGAAGAAATTAAATACGGGAATTGTTTACACAGGTGATAGAGAAGCTAAGACCAAAACAGGGCTTTATCAACAGAGAGAGAAGTGAAGGAGGAAGAGTTACAGGTAAGGTCCCAGGAGCCAGGGTCAGCTACAGTAAGCTGGAACTAGGACAGTCTTGTCCAGCAGGAGCTAAATCCAGAGAGGAGACCATCAGTCACCTGAGAAGCCATCCAAGGTGGAGGAAGCTGTGGCTTCAGATTTCTCCTCTTCCACAGTCTCATGCCAGTGCCTCCCATTGGCCAATCACAGAGTGCAGCCAAGGACACAGGAGTTTAGGAAATCAAACTGCAGAGATCAGCCCCCTCTTACCCACAATACAGATCAGAGTAGGATGGGGAAGTGTGGATGCAACAGGAAGGGAAAGAATGGTTCATATGGTAAATAGGCTGAGGACACTCACACACAAGTCACCACCTAACCTAACTGAGCTCTGGAGGGGTCAGGGACCATAGACACTGAAGGTTATCCAGAGCCATCCTGTGGCTCTTGAGTACCTGCTCAAATTCCCGTCTCTTTGGAACTTTTTGGTTTTATTTTTCTCTTCCCTCTCACCCTCTTACCCTCCCCCCGCCCCCCGACTCTCCGACTACTTCCTTGATAAAACTTTCCCTGTTGTCACTAGTCAGATTTATGTCGAGGTTTTCTTGGGGAAAACCTCTACTCTTCTTCAGTTGGATCACAGCCTTGGTTTAGGGTTAGAGGAATCAAGACAATGATGATATTGCAGAAGAGTTGTAGTCCTAAATAGCCTTTTTGAGGAAAATACTTCCCTATAGAATATTACATTTTAGAACACAGTACCAGTCAAATATTAAGCTATTCATTTTCTTTATAAATTTAGAAAACTCTCTGCTTTCTTTCTTTTTTAAATTCTTTATTGTTTAAAGTATATTATATGAGTCTCCTTTTCTCCCTATTGACTTCTCTCTGGCTGCTCCCACCCCCCAACACATGCCCTCACTCCTTTACTGTCTGTGTCCATTGGTTATGCTCATATGCATGCATACAAGTCCTTTGGTTGATCTCTTACCCTCTTATCCACCGCCTTCTCTTACAGGTTGGCCAGTATGTTCAAAGCTTCTATGTTTCTGGTTCTATTTTTGTTCATCAGTTTATGTTGTTCATCATACTTATTCAATATTTTTGATTGAAAACAAAAGTTTCTGGATGGTGAAAGATAACCTCTAGTTTCTGTAGTTTTGGATAAGTTATATCAAGTTTCAGAGCCTCATTTTAAGGCTTTTTAAAATAGAATTTTGAAGGCAAAACTTGCTTGTATGACCTGTTTGTTCAATTACATCACAGCAACTTGAGGGCAAGTACATTATCTTACATTTTATGTATAACATCTAACACATTCTTATACAAATAAGATGCCCAATGCATGTTTAATAAAGGAAGATCTGACTGAAAAATTGGCCAAGCTGCAGTATGGACAAGCTTTTTAAATATTTGCTTTCTTGCTGACCAGTGTTGCACAGTTGGTTAGAATGTCATCTTATACACCCAGAGTCACTGGTTCAATTCCCTGTCAGGGCACATGTCCATGTTGCGGGTTCAATCTCCAGTAGGGGGTCTGCAAGGCTGTTTTTCTCTCATTGATGTTTCTATTTCTCCCTCTCTTTTCCTCTCTTCAAAGTCAATAAAAATATTTAATAAAATATTTGCATTCCTTTGAAATTTTCTATTTTTAAAAAATGTATTTAGTAGTAATAAGTTCAAGAATCTACTTATCAGGGATTACAAACTCAAATACCTATCAGGGATCAAGCAAGTAATGTGGAATGAACCTGTTTAAGACAAAAGAGAATAGCTGGAGACTGTGGAGGACTGGAGATTATTGGAGAGAACTTTAAATGTCCTCTCTAAAGGTATTAACTGAGGTTCTGTCATAGCCAGTTGTCATAAGGAAGAATGGCAGCGATGTTGTCAGAACTTCTGGATACATATGTGAATTTTCTACTTGTGGCTAGATCAGTTACGTAAGAGATTCTGTTAAAAACAATGCACACATCAAAAAAGAATACATTCTAGACTTCCAGGTGTTAACAGTAATTATAGTTATTAATAAGGCCCTCACTTAAGATGCTTTGAGAATTAGCTCATGATTTTTAAGCTCTAGTTTTCCCTTTCTTCCTTTACAATTTTAGCTGGAATACTTTATCAGAGCAACTTTCTATTGTACTCAGTTTCGTTTGCAAAGGTAGCTACAAGGCAGGAAAGAGTGCTATTAGCTATTGCTGGACTTTGAGTTTCCTATTAACAACAGTACTGAGTAGTTGCTTTTTCAGATTTATCGTCTGCAATAAACATTAAAAAAAATCCACATGAATGATAACAGATTTTCAATCAACCAATAGATTTCAAGAAATTTGCTTACTATATGGAGACTATAAAGATAATGGATACTGTTACGTTTAGAGGTGATCAGCTCAGATAAGTGCAGCACACTGTGGACAAGGTTGGGCTTGTGTTTTGGCCAAACAACCAGTTAGTTTCATACACAGAAATGCTCTGTGCACCAGAAAAGAGTAATGGCCCAAACAGAGCCACTTAAGTTTCATAAGACCTATTCCAATTTGCAGTTGATTTGATGTTGAAGGAAGCTAATAAGGTAGAAAATGAGTCATTTTCCAGCATGATATAACTAGAATTGGTTCTTGGCCCAGAACGACATGAGTCAGTTTGGTCCTGACTCAGTTCCCAGTCTGATGCACAGTGACTCATTTCCCTATGTGATGTCATGTTTGTTCCTTGTTAGATTTGACCTCTTCGTTGCTTTATTGTATTAGGGTGTTGTGTGTGTGTGTGTGTGTGTGTGTGTGTGTGTGTGTGTGTGTGTGTTTAAAAAAGAACAAAATGAGAATATTGTAGAAAAAGATGAAATACTCCAAGGAATACATAATCAGACTAATAAAGAAAGCCTTGATTTTCTCACAATGAGCCTGAAGGAGTAATTAAGCTTTAAATGACTGTATTGTTGTTCCCATCTATTAGGGTTGTTAATTTCCAAATAGCTTAGCTATTAGCCAACATTTGATTGAAAACATTTTGCAAGTAAAAGAAGAAAAGTTGGTATAACAACAATTCAATTATTTGGTAGATATATTTATATAAGACAGCTGTATTTGAAAGAAGTTAACAATAGATGGTCATATTAAAGAAGATACATGGTTGATCTTTCTAGAAAGATACATTAATTTATATACAGAAAGTAAACAAAAGGAATATTTATTATGAGAACCATGAGCATGTTTATGATATGTAGAATTTAAAAAATATTGTAAAAAATTTTTTTAGTGCTTATGTCAATTGTGAATGAAGTTTAGTTTTCATAGCTGTGTTGAAGGTCAGGTTTGGAAGCCTGGAGAAAGGCAATTGAAGTATCTCAGACACTCTATGTTAAAAAGGATTAACTATGATTTTTCCTCACAAAGCAGACCAAACACTCTTACTCAGTAGATAACTATACTGAGAAAGTCAAAGCTATGTAAAGTAGTTACTCTGATGGTAACCAATGTAAATCTCTTTTGAAGGACTTAAGCTAAAGGAATAATTTTAGAGGATGATGAATCAAAGGAGTTGCCAAATAACCAAGACTCAGAGTACTTTGGGGGGCTCAGATTAGGTGCTTCTAGAGCTCCTACAACTCTGTCAAATTGTAACTCTGCTCCAATAGCCTATATTCGTTTCTCACCATTCATGTTTCAAATACTCAGAAGAATGATCCATTAATTAGACCACCTTGGCAGGTATATCTCCCCTGGGATGAATCATCTCTGACAGAGGAGCTATCTGCATTATTCCCACTGGGAGAACTGTTATGAGCTGGCAGCCATCCCAGCTTGTGTCTGCTACCAAGACCATTTGCTTTGCTCTCTAACTTCTTTTCTCTATAGCCCCAATCATTACATGTTTTTTTTTTTTTAAATCTATCTTATAGATGAGTGCTTCTCAAAGTTTTATGTTCATATGAATCACTGGGGATCTTGTTAAAATGCAGATTCTAATCCCATAAAGTTGGAGTATTACTTTTGTCTGCATTTATAATAAGCTTTCAGATGATGCCAGTGATGCCAATCCATAGCCCACCCTTTCAGTACCAAGACTGTAGAAGAAGTTTTTGGCTGCCTAACTATTATCCATTCTCTTTTCATCCTTTTCTAATACCAGAAAGGTATTTGTACTCCTATACAGTTTATGTGCTTTGGGAAAAATTGAACATACTCCTAGCTCTAGTAGTGGGTACCAATTGGGCTTAAGTCAATAAATCATTCAATGCTATTTTAACTGAATCTTGAACAGTGGTTGGCAAGTAGCAGGTACTCAACAAATATTGGTTACATGAATATATGAATTGATGTGAGCATAGATAAGTGACATAAGCTTATCTAAGATGAATTTCAGGACACTGGATTGGAATGCTGATCTGGATGCATTTTCTGCCATTGGATGTGAATGTTTGAGACTTGATTTTGACTGGCAGCCTTCCTACAACTATTAGGGGAGCCTGCTTTAGAATAAAGCTGACACCATAGAAAGCAGAGCAAAGAAGAAAGAAATGGGCTATTGATAACTTCACTGAAACATTGGGTTAATTACCCTATGTCCACCTCAATAGTAACTGGAACCAAAAATCCCCTTCAATTTTAAAGCCATTATTAGTGAGATTTTTTGTTTTGTTTTGTTACAACATAGAGTCTCAACAATGTCAAAATGTGTATTCTATTCCAACGACATCCTATTTTGGTGCAATGTGGATGCCTCCTGGGTCACTGTGGTCAGAAAGCACCAGGGTCAGAAAAGCATTCTACAAATTCTGTGGTATGGATTTAGAAACAGGCTTCACTCAAGAAATGTACAAAGAAAGTGTCATTGGGGAGAGCAGAAGCCTGCTATCTCAGCTCCTCATTGATCCAAGGAAAGGGATCTACAGGAATATGGATATATGTTCCAGGAGAAGGACCCTAACTCCTTGACACTTTCCATATAGGGAAAGTGAGAGAACAACTTATCAGTGGGGCTATAAACAAATACTGGGGCACCAGGCAGGCTGAGTTAGGTGTTAGATGTTCTCAGGAGTCTTCCAGGAAAGCCAATTTTGCAGCTCAGGAGATCTGAGGCCTTCAGGGAAGTCTGTAGTTTGTCTGGCTTGGGGGTGGGGTGCAGTTAGGGAGTGGAAAGCCACCAGTCCTATAGGAAGCTGAGTTTGGGCAGCCCATCCCACTGGGAGAAGGGAGAGGCCGCTGCTCCAGTTGGCCTGACAGGGTCACCCTCCCAGAGTCATTTCTAGACAGTTTTGCTTGGCAAGCACACTAACCTAAACCCTTGACCTAGCCAGTCCTTTAAAATCCCATGCTTCATCACTGCCTACAGGATAAAGTCCAGGGAGTTTGTTTTCTATGACAGTCACCATGTGGCCTGACCTTACTCTTCAGTCTTATGTCATCCCCTACATGTTAACATGAACTCCAACTATACCCGATGACCTGCTATGCTCCCAAAATTTCATATATCATCGCTTCTCAGTGTCTGGAACACATCTACACCATGCCTCTTCCTGGAATGCATCTTGCTGAGCACTCTGCCCTTTAAATTCCCTCATGATCAAAGCCTGCTCTTCCTTTAAATTTCAGCTCAACTATGACTCTCTCTGGGAAACATTCCCAGATCTTTAATCCCATACCTAACACAATTAATCATTGCTTCCTTTGAGTTCTTCTAGCACTTGCTTCACACTGCTAGCTTACACTTATCACCTTGTTAAGCAACATATCCGTGGCCTCCCCCAGTTTACGAGTTCCTGAACATAGAGACCTTGTCTTGTTTGTCTTAATAGCTTAAGTCCTACTGGGCTGCTCTCCATGACACTGATCCCCGCTGGCCCCATTGTGGGATCCTGCCCTTTATTCTCCTCAGGGAATGTGCCTCAAAGCCAAAATTCACAGGGAAGTTGTATAGGCCTTTCCCTGGTGATAAAAGAACCTAAAGATGGACTAAGCGCAGCCCATCCAAACGCTGGAATTTATACCCAAACTGGAGAGGACCTACCAAGTTTGGGAAGGAACAACATTAGAAAGAAAGGAAGCTCCATATTTCAGAACAAATTCTCAGAGGATCAATGAGACCAGTCGCTTTGGAGAATAGCCACTAATAGGCACATAAAATGAGCACTATAATATTGTTACAAAAAGATTTCCCTCTCTTTTTGACCTTTTCAATATGATTGTGTTGCTATTAACTTTATTACTGAAGCTTAATATCCAAAATACCAGGAAACACTCCCAGAAACAGATGTGAATGTAGCCATTCATCAATGTGGCCCACCATTGAGGCACATGGGAGAGAGATTTCTATTTCAATAGCCAGAGCGCCTGGGTAGTTCTTGTTAGAGTACTAATGACAGGCACTCAAATGAGACCACACAGAGTTAAGGGAAATAGTTGATTCTTTCCCTTTTATCAGGCACATGAACTTCAGAGACTTGTAAATGATACACCTTGTTCTGGATGGATTTTTAGAACCACAGTGTAATGTCCAGAGTGATAAGAACCAGCAGGCCACATGGTTTTTCTGAAGATTTAGTCAGTCACCTCAGGACACACCCAAAGGGAGCCTGATGCCAAAGTACTTGGGCCATTGGGTGTGAGCCTGCCGGAAGCAGAGACTGGGAGGCCTAATGGAGCGGCTGGCACCGGGACAGCCTGCAGGCCCAGTCTGGTCTGCATAACAGCTGCACATGTTCCTGGGACCAGAGCCAGCTGGTGGCTCATGGCAATGGTTTCTGGGTCCTGGCTTCATCCCAAGACCAGCCCAAGCGCCTTAGCCCTGACCTGGCAGTGGTTTTGTTCTGGCTCCAAGCTGAAGTTCTACTCTCTGAGCCAGAAGGCGAAGGCAGGCCCTGACCCATGCCCTCCTCCAGGCCTGACAGGCAGCCTGCTCTAGGTGAGGCTCAGGGCCAGCGGAGGGCAGCCCTCCAGGGTTAACCAGGGTCACTCGGAACTTTTGAGCGGTTCTGCCCTTTCTGGGGCTCAGAGGGCACTTCAGTGTCACTGTATGTGCACTGGGCCCTGGATCGGTGTAGAGATCACAAGGGATGGAGCGGAAACTTGGTGGAGATTCCTCTGACCCTGACCAGTTCAGGAATCAGAGGTAATTCAAGGACTGGATTTTCAAAACTGGCCTTGATTTGGTTTTGCAAAAATGTGACCTCAAACCAGGGTCTCCCAAACAAGATATCAGGAACACCACAAAATTCTCAAAATAAAATGGATTTTAATCTCAGAACCTTTCACAAACGCCATATATATATATATATATATATATATATATATATATATATATATGTATAATCAATGCTTGCAGTCTTCTTCAAGTGTGGCTAAAGCATCTTTAGAATATTTTAGTATCCTTATCGATTGGAACGGGCAATCTAAGAAACAGCAGAGTGCAGGCTACGCAAATAGAGCTTCCAGACAAGCCTCTGGTCTGGCTCCCCCAGCAGATTGCCATCCCAAGCCCTTCCCAGGTGTAACTCTGAAATCTGCTTTTTAAAATATAATCTTTATTTGCATGCCCCTCCCCAAGCCCCCGAGGTTTCAGTCTAATTCTCCCAGATTAAGAGAAACACAATAAAGGGGAAAAATTGTTCTCAGTGCTTCCCCTTTCACAAACTCTTTTTCTGGAAACCACAGCCTGGGATCCCAGCAGAGGTTCCTGGGGGCTTTAAGACCATCAATCAGTTTCGCAGCTGGAGGCTGAGGCTTTCCTCAGGGAAGACTTTTTACATAAAACAGATTGTACTTTGTCCTTGCCAGGGCAGACAAAGGTTTAAATTAAATATGCAGCAAGCTGCAGTTGGCTGCTTGCCACAGCCTGTGGCGGGGGAGTGGTGGGGGGAGGGGGGAGGGAAAGGAAGATGGTGTCCCTACTAGCCTTCCTTTCTCTCTAGTTTTCTCTGTAGTTGTTTCTGTTTCCTGTTTCTGTTTTTCCAGTAGAAGGAGCCTAGAGTTAAGATACAAGTCAGCCTCCTGGGACTTCAGTTTCCACTTTCAGACAATGAAGAGTTTGAGATGATCTGTGAAGGTCTTTCCTCATATAGTTAACCTTCTAAGTTATTTTTGAATTCAGCTGCATGGAGTTCCAACAAATGCTCTAAGCCTCATCTATGAATAATGCATCCTCACTGTTCCTGGCGAGACCAGACTCCTTTACCACAGACCCAGGGGTCAGAAAGGCCAGGTTACAGGAGGAGGAGGCCCCTTAGAATGTTCTAAGTGGCAAGTGATCCCATATCTCAGTCTTAGCGAGTCATAGTGGTAGGGATTGTGATGAAATGAAGAGGAAGAGTCCTCAAAAAAGGGGCAGGCTATACCCAACTCAACTCAAGCCAGTTATTGCCGCTTGGGAATGTGGGTCATGGAGATGCCAGTTCTTTTTTTGATGTGAAAGTTCTAAACTTTTTTTTTTTCCATCCTCACTTTGAGGAGTGAGGATATTTTTTCCACTAACTTGTAAGGAGAGTGTAAGGGAGGGGTAGGGGAGAGAGAGAGAGGAGAGAGCATGAGAGAGAAACACTGAAGTGAGAGAGACACATCTGTTGGTTGCCTCCCACTAATGCCCCAACCAGGGCCAGGATTGAACTTGGAATTGAGGTACGTGCCCTTGACCAAATTGAATCCAGGACCCTTTGGTCTGCAGGCTGATACTCTATCACTGAGCCAAACCAGCTAGGGCCAATCATATTTTTTCAATATAGAAATGTTCTACTAGAAGTTAAATTTCAGAAAAATAACTTTAGTCATATTTAGATTCTCAATCAAGTCTTGGCATGGGAGTAATGGTTTTGTCCTTTTATTGGTTAAAAATAATTTCTAATATCTACCTCGATGCTAAAATCGACTTCATGCTGTTAGCCATGGGGAAAGCAGGCTATAATGTAGTATATATTTAAACTTGAATTCTGTTTTGCATTCTGTAATAATGGTAACCTTTTTTATTATTACTAGAGGCCCAGTGCACAATTAAATCATACCCATGTAGGGTCCTCTAGGCCTAGCCTGACATCAGGGCCATAACTGCCACCCCGTGACGCCTCCCACACTCCATGGACATTGCCAGCGCCCTGCCCCACAATGCCTCACACGTTCTGTGGATGCTGCCGGCATCCTGTCCCGCTGGCACAAGAGCCACTTCACAGGCCTTTTATGGTATAAACTACAGGCTCTGTGAATGAAATTCGTGCACAGGGGGTGTCCCTCAGCCTAGCCTGCACCCTCTCCAATCTGGGACCCCTTGAGGGATGTCCGAGTGCCCATTTAGGCCCAATCCTTCCCGACCCAGGACTGCTGGCTTCCAACTGTTCGCCTGCCTGCCTTCCTGATTACCCCTAACCACTTCTGCCTGCCAGCCTGATCACCTCCTAACCATTCTCCTTCCAGCCTGATTGATGCCTAACTGCTCCCCTGCCAGCCTGGTTACCCCTAACTGCCCTCCCCTGCTGGCCTGATTGCCCACATCTGCCCTCCCTTGCAGACTTGGTCCCTGCCAACTGCCCTCCCCTGCTGGCCATCTTGTGTCCACATGGGGGCAGCCATCTTGTGTGTTGGAGAGATGGTCAATTTGCATGTTATTCTTTTAATAGATAGGATAGAGGCCTGGTGCACAGGTGGGGGCTGGGTGGTTTGCCCTGAAGGGTGTCCCAGATCAGGATGGGGGTTCCCTTGGGGCATGGGGCGGCCTGAGTGAGAGGCCTTTGATGGTTTGCAGGCTGGCCATGCCCACTCAATGACCCAAGTGAAGGCCTTGGTGTCTGGGATTTGTTTATCTTCTATAATTGAAATTTTGTAGCTTTGAGCAGAGCCAACCCTTCTGCTTGCTTCGTGGTCGCAGCCATTTCTGTTGGGATTTATTTATCTTCCATAATTGAAACTTTATAGCCTTGAGTGGAGGCCTGAGTCAGCCGGGGCAGGTGGAAAGCTTGGCTTCCTCCATCGCCAGGGAAACCTAAGCCTCCTGCTCTCTTAGTGGCAGCAACCATCTTGGTTGGGCTAATTTCCATAATCACTCCTGATTGGCTAGTGGATGTGGCTTGTGGGTATGGCAGAGGAATGGTCAATTTGCATATTACTCTTTTATTAGATAGGATTTGCATATTAAATGAAAATATTTTAGTATATAATTGAATATTAAAGATTTGTAAAATACAAGGTAATATGCATTTTAGTTAATGATTCTATTATTTGAATACATGTGTGTTTCACAATACTATACTACACTTGATTTTAGCCAAAAGGCCAAGAAGCGACTGTTTCACAATACTTTAATAATTTCAATAAGTCTTCAAAAGACAAGCAACTTGAGAGAAATTTTGTTCTCTTTATATTAAAGTATTAGGCACAGTCTTTTTGTTTTGAGAGAAAGAATCAAGTGAATTTAATCCTTTAAAACATTCATGTTAGTGGCTAAATTACCTCTTTTGCTATTTAGCTGTATAAGTAATGCAAATTTTAATTTCAGGAATGTATATGAAATATATTACAATTGTTCTAAATTTATTCAAGTAATTGTCGAGTAACAAACAGGCACAAGTAATTTATTGGGAAGCAAGATAACATGATTTCTTTCTTAAAATACCTTAATTTTACCAAGGCATTTTAATTGAAGTGGCACCTAAATATAAAAACATTTCATTTCACATGGATTGATAATAATTCTCTATTTTCAGTTTTCTTTCATTGATCTTAGTAAGTTAAGACAGGAATACTTTATTCCTTCTCCTTTCCTCTAGACTTTGTCTCATTTCTTCTCCTGTATTTAAGCTTTCATCTTTTTATCTAATGTATGTAGTAGGTCTCTTGGATTTGATTAATTTATAGTTTCTGATTTATAATTAAAAATATATTTTACATTAAAATGTTTTTAAAAGATAGGGGAGGGTGCGTAGGGAGAGATCAACCAATGAACTTGTATGCATACATGCATAACCTGTGAACACTGAAATAGGATGGTGAGTGCCTGCAGGTGGGGAGGATGAGAGTGGGCTGCAAGAAGTTAATGGGGGAAAAAGGAGGACCTATATAATACTTTCAACAATGAAGATCACAAAACAACAACAAAAACACAAAAAGAAAATAAAAGTAATTGAATTAAAAAAGAAAACATTTTACAATGTTTTTATTAATTTCAGAGAGGAAGAGAGAGGGAAAGATAAAAACACCAATGATGAGACAGAATCATTGATTGGCTGCCTTCTACACTCTCCCCACTGGGGATCATGTCCACAACCTGGGCATATGCCCTGACTGGGAATCAAACCGTGACTTCCTGGATCATAGGGCAATGCTCAACCACTGAGCCAGGCCGGCTGGGCTATTTTACATTTTTAAGCTTTCAGTTATAGTACAAACTAGTGGCCTGGTGCACAAAATTCATGCAAGGAGGTGGGCCATTCAGCCCAGCCATCAGGGCCCCCTTGAGGAATGTCTGACCACTGGTTTAGGCCAGATTGGGCCTACATTGGTGGTTGGACATCTCTCTCACAATCTGGGACCACTGGCTCCTATCTGCTCATCTATTTGCCTGCCTGATCACCCCTAACTGCCCTCCCCTGCTGGCCTGATCTTGCCCCAAACTGCCCTCCCCTGCCTGCCTGATCACCCCTAATGGTCTCTGCCTCAGCCCTCACAACCATGGCTTTGTCCAGAGGGAAGTTGGATAACTGGAAGATGGCCAGTTGACCTGGTCTAATTAGTATATTACTCTTTCAGTGGTATAGATAGATTTAATAGGATAGGATTGATTAAATAGTGGGAGGTGAGGTGGAGAGGGGGAGACCTTTTCATCAGAAGGTAATGTTCTTGAAAGATAAAAATACATAATTTCTATATCTGGACTGATAGCCAGCCATATGCACTGTACTGCCAAACCAGTCATTAAAAAATTGAACCACTTTCTTTCTTTTTTCATATTTTTTAAATTTAAATTTTATTTTTTAATTTCTTTATTGATTAAAGTGTTACATATGTGGCCTTATTCCCCCACTACCCTCCATTCTCCCCCACTCATGCCCTCACCCCCCTGTTGTCTGTGTCCATTGGTTAGGCTTATATGCATGCACACAAGTCCTTTGTTTGATCTCTCCCCCTTTTTGCCACCTCCCCTACATTCCCTCTGAGGTTTGATGGTCTGGTCAATGTTTTCTGTCTCTAGATCAGTTTTTGTTCATCAGTTTCTGTTGTTGAATCACTTTCTTATACCTTACACCAAATAGCTGTTGTCCTTAAAACCCTCCTTAGCCCCTACCTTAGATTCTACCATTCACAGTTCACCCAGATTAGGTTCTAATCAGTTGGTTTCTATGCCAGTCAGCGCCTCCTAGGCAGCCATTGGCTTCTTGCATGTCACCCAGATTTGGTTCTGATTGGTCAGTTTCTATGCCAATTAGTGCCTCCGGGGCCTATCAATGGGCCTGATCAGAGAGATGGGGCTAATCAGCAGCCCCAGTGGATGCCTGAGAGAAAGAGAAGAATGGAATGAAAGAGAGACCCAGGTGCTGATTAACAGCTGCCACGGAGGCTACAGATCAGACCCTGCTTCTCTTGGGTCTGATCTGCAGCCCCCTCGGCAGTCAGTGCTGGGGTGGGACACCCGCAGCACTGATAGTACAGTGCTGGGTTGCCAGTTGAGCCTTCAGTTGTTTTGGATGTTATGGACCCTGGGTTTTTATATATTAGGATGGAAGACTACAAGTAAATAGTTTCCTTAGAAGTGGGGCAATATGTTTAGCAAATGAGATGGCATGAGCACAATCAGAATGAACACTGCCATGGTCAGGACAAACATCAGCTGTAAACCACTGTTCTGGACTTACTGGTTCTTCCTAACAAGTTGCAACTGTACATTTGTTATCACTAGAATGATTACAGAATGGAAAACACTGAAATATTTAGTTATTAGTCTGGATAACTACCCTCTAGATTCCACAATAGACCAACTCTAAAATCTCAAGGGCTTTCTACAACACAAATTTATTTCTTGTTTATACGAAATGATGTAGTCAGTCAGCAAGGATTCTCTTCCACTCAGAGACCTCAGGTTCCTCCATCTGTGATGCTATCATATTAACACATGGCTTCCAAAGTCACTGCACAAGGGACGGAAGAGTTGGAGGAATCTCCTGCATACCACTGATCCGTGACACTTCTGCTCACTTTCATGGGCCAGAACTAGACACATGTCTCCAACCTAACTGCAAGAAATGGCAGAATTGTAGGGGAGCACATCAATTGTTTTGTGACCCTGTAGCCCAAGTACCTATAGTGATTTCTATATCACATCACACAGTGATTTCTATCTCACATCACACATTTATTTAACTAATGGTGCTGATGACTCAGGGCCCAATTCTGTGACTTCTCTGCTTCTACAACCAGCCCTGGCACACTCTCTTTAATCTATTTCTGGATCAGATGTCCAAGAGGGACGGTCTGATTGGCTTATTTATCATCTTTGTTTGAGCAGACGGTTTGTTCAAAGCCATTTGAAACACACTGGCTAATCTCTAGACAGACTGATTACGTGACCACGCCTGCTTTAGCCACTTGTGTAAAGGAGTTTTGTAATAAATTACATTGGAATTTGGAGATAAAATGAATAAATTCAAGGTGTGGCAAAAGTAGCTTTACAGTTGTGAGTGTGCAAATCAGTTTATTCTTGTATTATTATTATTTTCCATACAAATAGCTGGAAACCTACCTTTGTCCCACCCTGTAAATTAGCAGAATTATTTTGAATAGTGAAGAATTAAAAATATATCTAACAATGTCTTCATTGTTATTAAATTGTTACAATATCATAATTGCAAAACCAAAATTTGCCAAGGTTTTGTAAAGAACTACAGCTTTATTTTTCCAAGCTATTCAAGTAATATGAATAAAGTACAAAAATTTAGCTTGTTCATTTTTTTAAACAGCTGAATTGAATTTCCATTTTATGTCTCCATTGCATTGAGTAGAAGAAACTTAATTTTGCTACATTTCAGGCCTCCCCATATGTACCAAGGGTTGCATCTAAGATTCAAGGGATTTGTATAGTATCAGGGCATTCAAACGTGTATAATCCTATCCTCTTTATATATTCCTCCTGGCTTTCATGAGGCACTGATTGTGGCAGAGATTACTACTAATCTACAAATATTCATTTTCTCTCTCTGTTTTTTTTTCAGTTAAAGAGCCATCTTATTTTTATATGGGCACATGACTGCCCATCTAGTGACTATATTTCCTAGGCTCTCCTGCAGCTAGGTATGGACATGTGCCTGTGCTGGCCAATGTGTGGTGAATGGGTCTTCTGGCCCTCAACTATTCACATTTCCTTTTCTCTTTCTCCTAGGCTGAAATGAAGATATGGTGATGGTAAGCCAGCTTTGTTTCTATGAAGGCATGGAGTTGATATTCTGGGCAGTGGTGAAACAACAAGATAGAAGGAACTGATGCTCCTGATGACCTAGTGGAGCAGAGCAGTTCTAGCCTCCTGGATGATTTCTGCTACAATAACTTTTATGTGATAGAACTGACTGTTCTATCTTAAGTCTCTGTTATTTTTGTCTCTGTGAAAACAGCTGGACCAATATCTTAAAGGATACACCTACTCTATGAGGTAGCTATGGCTGCATCCTTTCTTGTTTCTGATAGTCAAGAGTCTTTCAATCTGTTGCTTCTGCATTCCTTGTTCATGTTGCTCTCCGTGTGTTGGTAATATTCTAATGCTTGCTCCCCAACTGCACTAGGAGAAACTCTGTTTCTGTGCTTGTCTCTCCAATTTATTTCTAGATCAGATTCCTGGCATCATTCTGCTGCCACCACTTTGTGGCTTTGGGGGCTCTGTGGGACTCTCATAGGACCATCTGCCTAGACATAATGTGCAGATTTTCTGCCTACTTCTCTACAGCTGGACACAAGAGTCTCTTCTAGAGAGTCCTACAGCTCCAAGATTCCAGGTAGAAAGGGGGGTGGGTGGGTAGAATATTATGCTCTAGAATCCCCAAACATTTCTTGGCATTCGATTATTCCTCCCTTTAACCAGAGGGCTCAGCTTAGGATCAGACTAAGGGTCCCTTCTCAGGTGCCCAAATCTCCCTCTTCCTCCTCAGTAGACAAATCCTTTTGAGTCTTGAGAACAGAGGTAACTCTGTTCTAACATGTCAGGTTTTCCTTCTAAACATTTTGATTTAATACTTGAGCGTAAAATTTAAAAATATTCTGTTTTCTGAATTCTGTGATGTCATACTTTCTCTGAGGCAAATAAGGCAAAAACACCTCATGAGATCGAGAGTGGTGCTAACTGGAATAATGTAGATAGATGAAAATGTCTATTTATTATTGTTTTAAAATATATTTTTATTGATTTCAGAGAGGAAAGGAGCAGGAGAGAAAAAAACATCAATGATAAGAGAGAATCAATCCATAACCTCCTAGTTCACAGGTTGTCGCTCAACCACTGAACCACACCGGCTGGGTGAAAGTGTCTCTTTTATTTAAAAATGTTACCTGTCATTTAACTAGCAGCATATTGCCAAATACTTGTTTTCTAGGATTTCTTCAGTCAATAAATAAGAATTATTTGCTATAGTGCAGTGGAAAGTTCATTCAATTGAGATATTGGTTTGTGTTCTAGTCCTAGTTTTTCCTCTTCTTTGGAAGCAATGCCTTCTATGTTAATAGTAAAGAGCAATTCCAATGTTTATCTCTCTTATCTGTGGGCTCTGAATCTGTTGATTGTGTAACATTGGGAAATTGACCTAGATTTCATACTTCAGTTTTTAGTCTATATTTTCATAGCATTTTGTACTTCAGATGCAAGGAATATATATGGAATAATAATAATGATAGCATTTAAGTAATATTTAAATAGCACTTCTAAATGCCAAGTATTATTCCTAGTGAATTACATATACTAATTCATTGTGAATCATATATTAGGTAAATTGGTATGTAATCCAAAGTAGAGCTAGAATTTAAACCTACACAATCTGGTTTGAAGGTCTGTGCTCTTAATTATTAAAGTAGACAATCTCTTACAATAGAAAATAACTTGAAAAGAATGAAATTATTGGAGTACTTTTCTAGTTTAATTCATAAGTACCATCTTTCAAAAGAAAACTATGACTCAACCTTGCCTAAATTACTCAAAATTTCAGATATGCTGAATAGATGCTCAGAGTACAGTTATTTAAATTATTAAGCTATTAATTTTTATAAAGTGGAAAATAAATAAATTTATTTAAGCTCTCTCCTTTCAAAAATGAGTTTGGTGAAGAATCAACACAAGCAACTCAATTTTAGTTTCCATTTAGAAATAATAATTCAAAATAGTATTTACTAAGTAATAATTAAGTAAGGGTTTCCTTAGCTTTTTTGAGTTTTGCTTATTAAAAGTATTTGTATCAGGCCAATTACTGTGTAATTGAAATATACAGTAATTGCATGATAAAACTTTATCACCATCTAGTGTCAGTAAAGAGCATTGCAATAACATTGCTTGCTTATTTATTTATTTATTTATTTATTTATTTATTTTGCTCTCAGGGGACCATAAGAATGTTCATCTAAATTAGAGACAGTGTCTAAATCCTTGGAATGTGCTCACCCCTAAAGTATCCCTTTACTTCAGTTTCAAGATGCTAAACATGGGAAAATCTTCATGATATATATTTAAATTTATTATGGAATATTTTAGACATTCAGAAGAATACAAAGAGTAATATATCAAATATTTAGGTAGTGACTCACCATTATATATTGCTATATAACAAATTGCCTAAAAGTGCAGTAACTGAAACAACAAACATTTATATGTCACAATTTTTAAAGGTCAGGAATCAAGGAGTGGCTTAGCTGGGTGGTCTTGTTCAGGGTCTCTCATGAGGTTGTGGGCAAGCTGTAGGCTGGGGCTGCAGTCAGTCAAAGCCCAGCGGGTCCTGCAGAGTGTTCCAAGCTCACTCATGTTATTGGCAGGTTTCATTTTCTTGCTGGCTGTTGGCCAGAGCTCAGTTCCTCCACACGTAGGCCTCTTCATAGAACGTGCTTCCCGCAGAGCAAGAGAGAAGAGGGAGCATGAGTGAGAGAGAGAAGGAGAGAAAGAGGGTGGGATGGAGGAAGAGAGGAAGAGGGAAGCTATAGACTTTTTATAGAACCGAATCTCAGAAGTAACACTTCAATCCTACCATATGTCATTGGTCACACAAACTGGCACTGTGTGGCACGGTTATTCACAGAGTGTGAATAACCGCAGGCAGCCATCACTGATGCCGTCTTGAAGGCTGGCTACTACACCCACCATCAAGCTTTACAAAATAGTAACATTTGTCCTATTTGTGTCACTGCCTCAGAGAATGAGTTTAGTGCAGGGCTAAACTCCGAGAGAGATAAATGGGAAACAACTTTTTCTCCTCAAATGGCTTTCAACCACTCTATGCTAAATCTCTCTTCCTTACTCTGTGATAGACATCTCTGGTAGATCTTGCAGCTTTTCGCTCACATTTAGCTGTAAGAAGAGTCCTGCTTTCAGATATGAAAAAGCTTAGATGGCAGCTCATATCTTATGTCCTTAACTCTTCTTACTGCTGACTCTGTGAGGAAGGAGATCATTCTTTCAATAATTTGATTTTTTTTTTTTTGCCTCTTATGTGCTTTCCAATTGCTCTAGCGTGGGGTCCAGCATATGGATTAAAGAGGAGAAAACCACCACCCCTGTACTTAGGTAGTGTTGTACATAGTCCTCTCTTGGCTAATGCTGGCTGTCCTCATTTCCTCCATTAATCTAAGCATCCAAGTACAGGTACCTCAGGTGGCCATGTAGATTTTCTGGAGAGCCTATGAATGAGACTTCAGACTGTTCAAGTCTTTGTCCAGTCAGTGTTTTGAAATCTGCCCTCAGCCTTTGCCCCATATCTTTGGGGCTTCACCCTCCGTGGCCTTTCCTGCTGGGGACCTCTGGCCTCAGGAAGCAGTGGTCTTGGGTTGCAGGGTCTCTTCAAGATGGCTCACACCTAGCCTATCTTTTATATCCCTACAGGTCCTTTTCGTCAATGGCAAAACATGAATCCTTTTGCTGCCAAAAGCTTTCTTGTAATTGTGTGCTGCCCAAGCTAGTCTCCTGCCTTTGAAATTTCCAAATTGTCTCTAGCAAAACTTGACTTGAATCTAGGCTGACAGCAAATGATAAAGATCTATTAACAATAACCATGTCTTGTCTAACCAGCAACGCTCAGTGGGTGAGCATTGACCTATGAACCAGGAGGTCATGGTTCGATTCCTGGTCAGGGCACGTGCCCGGATTGTGGGCTCAACCCCATTGTGGGGAATGTAGGAGGCAGGCGATCAATGATTCTCTCTCATCATTGGTGTTTGTAGCTCTCTTCTCCCTTGCTCTCTGAAATCAATTAAAAAAAAATATATATATATATATATATATTTTATAAAAAGTCTAGCTGAAACCAGTTTGGCTCAGTAAATAGAGCATCAGCCTATGGACTGAAAGGTCCCAGGTTCGATTCCAGTCAGGGGCATGTACCTTAGTTGTGGGCACATCCCCAGTGGCGGGTGTACAGGAGGCAGCTGATCAATGTTTCTCTCTCATGAATGTTTCTACTATCTCTCCCTCTTCCTCTCTGTAAAAAAATCAATAACATATATTTAAAAAAACAAAGTTTACTCCCTTGGTATTTATCCAACAGAAATACATCCATAGATCCACCAAAAGACAAAGACAAAAATGTGCAGAGCAGTACTATGCATAATAGTTCCCAACTAGAAATTACTTAGAGGCACATCAAAAAGAAATGAATAAATTTATGGTATAATCACTCAATAAAATCTTATGCATCAATGAAAAGGAATGGTCTATATTTACATGCAACCATATAGGTGAATCTTCTAAATATAATGGTAAGTGAAACAGTGATGTAGAATGTGAGGGAGTGTTGGGAGTAGTTCACCCCAGGTATAGACAATATTAGCGTGCATTGACTGTAGAGAATAAATAATAAAACCAAACAAATAACAATAATAATAAAACAGACTAAAAATTAAATTTTCTTCTTTTATTATTACCATGTGCTACTATTCTAAGCAATATCAGTGATAAAACATTCCTTCCTGCTGGGGCATATCGTACCCCACTCCCCCACCACTGGAGTGAAAGAAGCCTGCCATGAAAGAGTATATAACATATGATTCCATATACATAAAGTACAAATACTGTACAGGTAAAACTGATCTATGCTGTTAACAATCAGGATTGTTTTCTTTCTTCTTAACTCTTTGGGGTAGTGATTGGAATGGAGCACAGTGGTCTTCTAAGGGCTGGAAGTGTCCTGGATGATTGTTTACAGGGTATGTTCAATTTGTGAAAATTCGCTGAGCTGTACTCCTATATCATATGTGCACTTCTTTGTATATTATACTCCAATAAAAAGTGTTTTTAAAAAGCTACATAATATTTTATAAAAAGTAGATATACTTAAGAATTATCATTTTTTCCAAGAATGTATTTCTGGCTTGATTTGGCAAGAAATTTTGCTCTCTTCTTTGTAGGAAATTTTCACCAGGATCACTCGCCACCTATAACTTATACTTTTAGAATCATCTCTTAAAAATTCAGCACAGACATTTATTGAGTGACTGCCACATGAGAGAGTACTGAGCTCCAAGCTCTGATGATAAAATGGAAGAACTGCTTTTTATGCTCAGAAAAAAACTGACTTATAAAGTAGTTGAATTGCTTGAGACTCAATCACATGAAACTAGACATTTACTTTTAAACACAAATGGCAGATAACTTATAATATCTCTCCTTTGCTATTTCTGTGGAGTATTAATTCTTTTTTGAGGTCACCAGCTTTGCAGGAGAGAGCCAGCATTGGGGCAGGAAAGAATAAGAATGCGTGGATGGAGTAGACAGTTCCAGCTGAGGAAAAGCAAGAGAGAGAAGACATTGCTCCTTCCATCCCCATCAATCAGTCAAGAGATTAAACAGAACTAAACTGTCATTCATTATCACCTAAGAACAGAAAGGACATCTCTTTGCTCCAACAGAGATAGGAAGGATATCACCTCAAAATAAAGGACTCATATTTAAATTGAGTAAGTTTAACTTTATGAAAAATCCATTTCTTTATATTTATCTTTTATATTCTTTTGTGAATGGGTAAAACTTCACCACTGTCTGGTGTTCGAGCAGGACCTCTGCTGTAGTCCAGGGTTGTGGTTGTTTGTTTGTTTGTTTTTTCCCCTGTAAAGGGTGCGATAATAAGTGTCTCAGGCCTGAGAGGCCACTGGCACTTTCTGTTGCAATTACTCCATTCTGCCATGGTAGTATGAAGCTGCTAAGGACAATATGTAAATGAATGGGTGTGGCTGTATGCCATAACACTTTGGACACTAACGTTTTTGCACACTAACATTTGAATTTCATCTGACTTCTTGGGTCCCCAAACATTGTTCCTGTTTTGATCCCCCATCTCCCCAAGAACAATTCCTAGGGCTCTATTTAAAGCAGGTGCCAAGTTCAGGTCCAAGATGTCGGCATAAGTAAACACCTAGACTGCTGCCTTGCACAACAATTTCAAAACCACAACTAAAAGACAGAACGGACATTATCCAGGAAAGCTGGCTGAGTGGAAACTCTACAACTAGAAGGAAAGAGAGGGGCTCACTGGGACCCAGAGGAGCTGCAAAAAGCTGAGGTATAGAGATGTACGTGTGGAGAGAGCGGGTGCTGGAGTACCTGGCTGGCTTTCTCTGGCGGGAGGGAGATGGAGACTCCCAACTGCACTGAACCCCTTACCCTAACGGCACTGAACCCCAAGTCCAGCCGAAACTCATATGGGGGGGAGTTTGGACTATGAAAAGGGAGAAGTGCACGGAAATTTAGGGGAGCCGCGAA
The DNA here is from genome assembly GCA_011751065.1 of Lasiurus cinereus. Taxonomy (NCBI): domain Eukaryota; kingdom Metazoa; phylum Chordata; class Mammalia; order Chiroptera; family Vespertilionidae; genus Lasiurus; species Lasiurus cinereus. Next base: position 14,844,367 of record JAAGEH010000426.1, read on the forward strand.
AGGACAGAAGTCTGGTGGCACGCACAGCACTGCTCACAGAAGACTGAATGCTGATTGTGCCTCTGGCTTTCACGAGTGGGTGGGAGACAGAGCCTCCCAACTGTGCCACTTCTAACTCCACTAAACCCCAGTTTGTCTCTGTGAAAACAGCTGGGCCATGGTGGACGGGGCCAACTGGAAGGCAAGGCAGTCCCTTAAGCCCTGAGACTCCACCCATCCCAAGCTCAACAGAGAGGCTTTTGTAGTTTTGCAAGTCTTGTAGCATAAGGCTGAATTCAACACAGAAGTTCTCCCGGCATAGTGAAAATGTGGAGACAAAGGAAGAGATCACAAACAAAATAAATGGAGGAAAACAAATGACTGGATATAGAGTTCAAAATCACGGTCATAAGGTTTTTGAAGAATATCCTAGAAAAGTTGAATAAACTTAGTGAGACCCAAGAGGAGATGAAAAAGGACCAACTAGAGTTGAAAAAGGACCAATTAGAAATTAAATATACACTGACTGAAATAAAAAATATTATACAGAGACCTAACAGCAGACTAGAGGATCACAAGAATCAAGTCTAAGATTTGAAATATAAAGAATCAGAAAACACTCAACTGGAAAAGCAAGAAGAAAAAAGAATCCAAAAATGTGAAGATAATGTAAGGAGACTCTGGGACAGCTTCAAGTGTACCAACATCAGAATTGTGGGGGTACCAGAAGAAGAGAGAGAGCAAGATACTGAAAACCTATTTGAAGAAATAATGACTAAAAACTTCCCATACCTAGTGAAAGAAATAGACTTACAAGTCGAGGAAGCACACAGAACCCCAAATAAAAGGAATGGAAAGAGGACCATATCAAGACACATCATCATTAAAATACCAAGAGCAAAAGACAGAGAATATTAAAAGCAGCAAGAGAAAAACCCATACGATTGTCAGCTGATTTCTCAACAGAAACTAGGCCAGATGGGAGTGGCAAGAAATATTCAACGTGATGAATAGCAAGAACCTACAACCAAGAATAGTCTATCCAGCAAAACTATCATTCAGAATTGAATGGCAGATAAAGAGCTTCACAGATAAGAAAAAGCTAAAGGAATTCATCAACTCCAAACCAGTATTATATGAAATGCTGAAAGGTACTCTTTAAGAAGAGGAAGAAGAAAAATGTAGAAGATAAGAAATTATGAACAACAAATACATATCTATCAACAAGTGAATCTAAAAATTAAGTGAATTAAAAATTTGACCAACAGAATAAACTGGTGAATATAATAGAATCAGGAGCACAGAAAGGGAGTGGACTGATAATTCTCAGGGGGAAAGGGGTGAGGGGTATACAGGGAGAGACTGGACAAAAATCATACACCTATGGATGAGGTCAATGGGAGGGAAGATAAGGGTAGAAGGAGGGGTGGAGCTGGTGGAGGGGAGCTATGGAGGGGAAAAAAGAGAAACAAATGTAATAATCTGAATAATAAAGATTTAATTAAAAAAATAAAAAATAAAGCAGGTGCTATAACCCTAGGTGGTTTAACTCATGGATAGAGTGTCAGCCACTGGAGGGTCCTGGGTTCTATTCCTGTCAAGGGCACATACCTAGGTTGCAGGCTCGATCCCCACTCTAGTTGGGGTGCATGAGGAAGGCAACCAATTGATGTTCTCTCTTACATTGATGTTTCTCTTTCTTTGTATCTCCCCCCTCCTTTCCACTCTTTCTAAAAATCAATGGAAAAATATTCTTGGATGATGATTAAATCAAAACAAAACAAAACAACAACAACAAAAAAATAAAGCTGAAGCCAAAATGAAAATTTAAAAAAATAGTTAAATTTAAGAAAATTAAAAATTTCTAGAAATAGTTACATGGAAGGTAGAAATTATAGCAACGTCACTGTCTATATCGACAGCTGGAAACTATAGTGCAGACTTAGGTGGCATTCCCAGCTCTCACTTTGGTAACTCTTCAAACTTCTGTTCTTTAAGTTTCCATTCTAGATCTCTGCAGTGGGGAAAATTTAAACACTCTTTGTGGGAGAGGCAGAGGCAGGCTCCTGAGTCTCTTTGCTGTCATCAAGAGTACTCACACTCCAGCTTCCAATTTGCTCACGTCCCCCAAGTCAAACTCAGGCTAACTAGACTCCCACTTCTTGACAGGCAGTTTAGCCACCATCTTTACTCATCCCTGAGGGATCTTACTAACCATCTCAAGTGACTTACTAACCTATTCCTCCCACTCATATGCCACACTCCTCATGGAAGGAATTTTGGTAAATACAACATACTTTACCCATTACATTTCCTGTACTATCTTAGTGCTGACTAACCTCTTAACCCAGCTCAGTGTGCTAGTAGGTTTTGGCAAAAGGAAGATGAAAATCTGAGCTCTCTTGGGGAGGAGCATGCAGTATTTCAGAGTTAGTCCTCTGTTCCAGCGTAGGGAGAGAGGGATCTCAGATGTTCTGTGAAGTATTGGGATAAATTGCTATTTGGATATTAAAGAGGGACACTGGATTGGGTGAGAGAGGCATTATCTGCACTTTAGGCTATTTCTTCTCTAGAAATAGAGATGATGATACCTACTACATAGGATTGTTGAAAGATTAAGTAAAATAATATGTGTAAAACATGTGGTGATATTAAAATATCAGAAAGAGACATGAGTCAGTAACGTATGAGATATTCCTGGCAATGTGTCCCCATTTGAATCTATAAAAAGTGGTCTGGCATTTAGACACATGCGTCACATATGTTTCCAGGTGCCTTGGGTGGCCATGAAATTAAGTGATCCCCCCACTTTAAAAACCACATCCCTTTAATAGAAAACTACAGCAAACACCATGCAGTATGTGAAAAGGACCACTTATTTATTATCACTACATGTCAAAAACCATCTGGACCATTTTCTAGTAGCAGATGTTTGCCAAATTAACTTTGGAAGCAGAAAATTCATGTAGGGTATTTCTGTTAGCACAATGAATGCAACTAGGACAGATACAGATAAATTTTTCAAAACAACATTAAGCCATATTACAGTCAGGTAACAAAACCATGGTGACTGCACACATTCTTAGAATTTGCAGAATGCTCAGGAAATGTCAATGAACTATCTCTTAATTTAAAAGAAAATCATTTAGAAATGATCTGAAATTCAGAATAGCTTAAAAACCGTGACCATAAAAATTTAAAAACATTTATGTTCTTCATGGTGATGGTAATTGTGATTTATAATAAGAAACATATATTTGATCTTTTTCTCTTTCACAGAGCTCCTAAAACACTTGGGATTGTTTGTGACAAAGTGATAAAGGTGTCTTTTGTTATGTTAATGAAACGAGTTTTGGAAATTTCCTGATCCTCTCTAGTTGTCAGTTTCAACACTGTGATTAGAGGATTGAAAGTTTCAGTTCCTTCACTCCCCTTTCCCAATAGAGGAAAAAAGATTGACTTCAATCATCAAGGCATGTGACCAATGATTTAATCAATCACGCCTATATTATGAAGCCTCCACAAAAACCCAAAGGATGTGGTTTGGAGAGCTTTCAGGCTGGGGAACATGTAGAGATTCAGAGAGAGTGGTATGGATCCAAAAGAGCATGGAAGTTCCATGCTCCTTCCCACCTAACTTGCCCGATGCATCTCTGACATCTGGCTGTTCCTGATTATAACCTTTCATAATAAATCAGTAATCTAGTAAATCAGAAGTTTCTCTGAGTTCTGTGAGCCCCTCTAGCAAATTAATCAAACCCCTAAAAGGGGGCATTGGAATCTCCAATCTATAACCAGTTAGGTAGAAGTATAGGTGATAACGTGGACTTTCAATTGGCATCTGAAGGTGGGGTTAGTCTTGTAAAACTGAGCCCTTCATTTACAGGATATGATGCTATACTGAGGTAGATAGACAGTGTCAGAATTGAGTTGAATTGTAGGACACTCAGCTATTGTCAAGTGAACTGCTTGATATTATTATCATCATTGGTGTTCTTAGGTTCCCCAAGACAAAAATTGAGAGGAAAACTGAGAGACATTTCTAGACAGATTTTATTAAGCTTATGCTCAAACACAAGGAAGGCAGGCAGCATAGAGGAAAGAAAGGTCCTCCGAGCTGATTCAGGGCCTGGTTCTGGTTGGCTGCTTTAATGAACCGGGGACAAAGCAGGCTCGAGTGAAAATTTGGGCTTTTTGAAAAGGTGGGCTTGCATGAAAAGGCTAGTGAAGGGTTTGGACAATGGAATTTTCCATGTGGAATTCTCCTTCTGTCGGGCTGCTTGGCAACTATCTCAGTGTGTGCTTATGCTATGGCGTCAAGATTATGGTGTTGCTCACTACCACCACCCCAAGGAAAATAGTTTAGTGGCCAAACCTTGATCAACTGCGCATGCATAATAGTGGTTTTGACATCTGGCCACCTGGTGTTTTTTCCATTCCCTGGTCCAAGTCTCTATTTTCTATCCTGTCTCATTTAGGGGGAATCTCCCCACTTTTTCCCCCACCCCCCAATTGGGAAGTGGGTACAGAATCTTATTAAAAAATTGAGATACCTTCTGTTTATTTTTAAGGATTGTGTAATCCTCTTTCACTCACAAATACATTTTGCTAGGACCTGGGAAAACAAAAAAAAATCTTATTAAGAATTAGCCTCATCACTTACCCTTTGGGACAGCATGGATAGACCTGGAAAATATTATCCTAAGTGAAATAAGCCTATCTGAGAAAGACAAATATTACATGATTTCATTTATTTGTGGAATCTAAAGATCAAAATGAATTGACCAACAAAATAAGACCCTAAATATGGAGGTATGGAACAGACTGACATACCTTGATGTGGGGTTGGGGGGATGGGACGAGAAGCGATAAACCAAAGACTTATATGAATAGCGATAAACCAAAGACTTATATGAATAGCCCATGGACATGGCAACAGTATAGTAAATATGTGGGAGGGATGGTAGGAGGAAGAGGGTAAAGGGGAGGGTATTGGAAGATATCTGTAATACTACCAACAATAAAAAATATATTAAAAAAAAAAAAAGAATTAGTCTCCTGTGGTCAAGGCCTGGGGTGGGGTGTGAGTTTGGGCTACAAGGGGTCAATGGGGAAAAAGAGGGACATACATAATACTTTCAACAGTGAAGATTAAATTAAATTAATTAATTAATTAATTAATTTTAGGTCCCAGTTGCCTTTTATTTTAAATAAATGTTCTATCATTATTAGAAAGTCTTACAACAGTTGTGCACCTCTGGCATTTAATACATGATTATTTCCATTTCTTCATGATCACCCACTTCCTTCTTTAAGATAGAAGAGCTGCAGCAAAAGGGGCTGACTTGACAGGCAAGTACAAATCTTTGGCAACATTTTAAGATTGATAAACAAGGAAGATATGTGGCTGAGCTTACTTCTCCGGGGCCTGTGAGCCATGTTAGCCACATTCCTGAGCACGGAGCTCCTTGTCATCTGACGATCCAGGGCTGGTCCTTAGTGATCTTTGTGTTCTCTGGTCCCAGCAAAGCCAGCCCGTGGCGCTCCTCCCGACACCGAGGTACTTGTTGCTGACATGAATGAGACCTTTGCGGTGGACGGCCAAGAGCTGCTCCCTGTGCGCTTGCTTCAGGTCATTGGAGAGGCCGTACAGGAAGTGGTCCAGCCCTTTGTCCAAAGGAGCCACAGGAGCGTCTAGCAGGGAACACTGAGAGCTTGGCCTCGTCAATGTCCTGCTGTGAGAACTTCCTAGACTTGGCCTATTCCACAGCCTTCGCAAAAGAAGAGTGTTTCTGTTGAACTCGGATCCCTATCCAAGTAAAAGGTGAATATTCCATTATGACTGAGTTTGGCGCCTCCATCGTAAGCACCACATTTTTCTCGAATTTCTGTGTGCAAGAATTTTGTAGTCATCAAACGTGCGAGGATCTTCAGACTGGTATGCATGGTCAGGGTGTGTGTAGGGGGCAGTTCTGACACATTCACCAGCGTAGTTCACGGGGAATGGAAGCAGGAAGTGTGCCTTCATCTGGCAGGGCGTGAAAGTGGGCTCTGTGCTCAGCTTCCTGACAACTTGGCATCCACTAATGTGTGTGCCTCCCCCACATCCGTTAGGCACAGCTTTCTCCACCACATGCGGGCGCACCGGCTTCAGCGCCTTCTTACTTTGCCCCACACTTCTGAAGAAGTCTCCCACTGCTTGTTTCATCTGAGACGGCTGCTGTGGGGTCGCATTCACTGCACATCGCATATTGTTGCAGTTTAATAAATGCTTCTTGGTGCGTGGGAGCTTTCTCAGCATGGGGCTGATGTCTGTCATTTCTGCGATTCTGTTCTTCATGAACCTCACCTGATCCATCCCATTGAAGGTCTCCTGCAGGTCCCTCCACGGGTGTCAGGGTCCTGCTGGCTCTGATGGATGCCTAGAGGTGCCCTGAGTCTGGGATCCCATTGGACAGCTCTTGAGCAATCATTTTAATCAATATGTTGAAGTGTCCTTCTTCCTCAAAGCATGTGCTGTTAAAGATCTCATCCCACAGGTGCATCATATCTGGTAGGTTTCTCTCGAGGCAGAAAGATGGAAAAAATACACCCTGCTTGTAGGTGTCCAGGTGGGAGTCATAGGGAGCACGTGGGGAGACACAGTCATCTCACCCATCTTCAGCTCTATCTGCTGAGCCTGCTCCCTCTAGTCAAGGACGCCACAGCCCAGCTTAGTGAGGATGCTGGAGAAAAGTGGCACGTGGGGCCAGAGCTGCTCAGGCAGGGTGTTGAGGCTGGAGAAGGCCCAGAAGTAGACCATGCCATGGTGCGCTGGGTGCGATATTGCACAGGGACGTCTCCAGCTGCCAAGGCCACTGCCAGCTCAGTGGATGGAATTCTGGGCTCAATGTCTAACACCTTCAGCGCCGGCAGACAAGAGGCTTCCTGAGCTTTGCTTTGCAGTCGTAATTCTAAACCTTTGTCATAGATCTGCTGCTTGTCCTCCAGGGAAGGAGCGCTGACATTTTGCTGCAGTTTTCCTGTTTCCATTTGTGCTTGTCTCTCAGAATACTTGTCATCTGGCTTCACGGATAACGTCAATTTATGCTGATTATTCTTAAAATATTGTTTCACCTTTTCTTGCAAAAACCTTGGATTGTCCTTAAGGCACTGCCTAAACTGAGCCACCTGACTTCCCAGCTTCAGAAGCTCCACAGGGTCCCTATCATGGTTCCAGCAGGGAGCTATATAAGAGGTCAGGGCAAGTCTAAAGCTGACAGACTGATGCTTCATTTGTATTTCAATTTTATGAAGTAAAGCTTCAATTTGATCATCTTCAAATCCTTTCATGATGACGTCGTCAATGGTCCCCTAGATTATGTCTCGGACCATCTGAATGTCCTTCTCGGTGATGCCCTGCAGGCCCACACCAAAGTAGGCCTCTCGTATGTAGCCATTGTATCCAACATCAGGAGAAGAGTCTGTGCCGAGTCGATTCAATTAAGGCTTTGTAGAAGGGGGAGTTGGGCCCGCCCATTATGAGTGAAGACAGAGCAGAAACCGGTTTGGCTCAGTGGATAGAGCCATCATGTCAGCCTGCAGACTGAAGGGGTTCCAGGTTCGATTCCGGTCAAGGGCATGCACCTTGGTTGCAGACACATCCCCAATAGAGCATGTGCAGGAGGCAGCTGATCGATATCTCTCTCTCATGGATGTTTCTAACTCTCTATCCCTCTCCCTTCCTCTCTGTAAAAAAGTCAATAAAATATATATGCTTTTAAAAAAGAGTGAAGACAGAAGGTTTAATGTGAAGGCTTCAAATGTGTCATGATTTCAGTAAGAGGAAGCTGATACTGACGGTTGTTTATTTGGAGGAACTTGCGGCCATTGATTCTGGGGCACAGGTGATCTGAAATTCTCTCCGCTTATCCCAAGGCTTCCGAGCCAGCAGTGTGGTGCATGACTCAATTTTCTGAAATGTACTCAGAGCCTCTTCACGAATTTGTTGTTCCAGCTGCTGTTCTAGCGGAAAATGACCGCAAGTGAAGAACCTGGCATTGCTGGGGTGATAATACGTCCCATGGAACTGTTTAAGCTGCTCCCACGGGAGGTCTGGGATGCACCGTGGGTCACCTCCAGAGATCACCGCCTACGTGAGGTCAGGGAGGAGGCGGTTCTGCAGGGGCGGTGAGAATATCCTCTAAATATTGGCTCTGCCTTTCTATTTGTTCTCTGGGGGTCACTCGGATTCTCATGTTCCTGTCGCCACCCCTCCTGCCAGAAATGGAGTTCTCGCAAGCAGGGAAAAAAGGCCGCATCCAAATACTGTACACGGACAGGAGACTCTGGGAGTCCTTGCGGTTTTGTGTGGAAAACGGGTGCAGCGTATATAGTCACCAGCTGTGAAGGCCTTCATAAGAGTGGACAGTGACCTGCCTGTTCGACATTTTGAAGAAAGGCTCTCTGCACGGGAACTTCGGAGAGCCGCACAGGACCATATGCCCAAGAATGGGTGCACGCCAGTACTGTCCACGGGAGTGGGGCGGAACCGAGCACTGAACCGGTTATTCGTGTCTTCTCGGGCCAGGTGCCAGCATCTCGCTCCTGTGCCATCCTGGCTGAGCTTGGCGGCGGTCAGGAACGGTTCCCGGTAGGCGGACCTGGTTTCCGGTGAGTCCGTAGGTCTTCTCTCCGGCTTGGTGCTGCAGCGCCCTCTCACGGGCTTTCCCACTATTCCATCTCCATGCTCTGGGATGGACCCTGCAGCGGCTCAGCCGCAGCGCCCAAGGGCTCAACAGGGAAGATTAAAAAAAAAAAATTAGTCTCCATCCTCAGAGATCTTTTATTCTAATGGAAAAGGTGGGGGAGAGTGGGTGGGTGGGAGGTAATCAACCAAAGACCTTGTATGCATATATGCATAACCCATGGACACAGACAATGGGGTGCTGAAGGCCTGGGGCAGGGGCAGGCTGGAGGGGGTCCATGGTGGGGGGGATGGCGTATGAAAAACTTTCAACCATAAAGATTTATAAAATAATAATAATAACAATAATTGGAAAGCAGGTAAAGCAAGATATCCAGTGTGGTTAAGGGTTAGAGTCAGGTGTGCCTAGGATCCGATGGAAGTCCGGAAGACAGCCACAGAAACCAGACTGATGGGCTGGAACATTTCTTTCTTTCTTTTTAAAATATATTTTATTGATTTTTTTTACAGAGAGGAAGGGAGAGGGACAGAGAGAAACATCGATGAGAGAGAGACATAGATCAGCTGCCTCCTGCACGCTCCCCACTGGGAATATGCTCACAACCAAGGCACATGCCCTTGACCAGAATGGACCTTTCGGTTTTCAGGCCGACGCTCTATTCATGAGCCAAACAGGTTTCGGCTGAAACATTTCTTAAAAGGGATGAAAATGGAGAGAGGACGGAAAGTTTGCAAAGCAAAAAAGCAAGCGGGAGTAGGTGGGGACATCATTAGTGACTTGTCTTTATTTTTATAAGCAACACAGACAGGACAATCAGATAATAATGACTAGAAAATCTAATAGCTTTAAAAATGTCAACCTCAACAAGCCCGTGTTAACTGGGATTTAAC
>JAAGEH010000426.1:14854322-14900567 GCA_011751065.1 Lasiurus cinereus
TAAAAGATATAAAATTATGAACAAATACATATCTATCAATAAGTGAATCTAAAAATTAAGGGAATTAAAAATTTGATCAAGAGAATAAACTGGTGAATATAATAGAATCAGGAGCACAGAAAGGGAGTGGACTGATAATTCTCAGGGGGAAAGGAGGGAGGGGTGTTCAGGGAGAGACTGGACAAAAGTCATACACCTATGGATGAGGTCAACGGATGGGAGGTAAAGGTATAGGGAAGGGTGGGAGCCAGGTGGAGGGGAGCTACGGAGGGGAAAAAAGAATAATAAAGATTTAATTAAAAAAAAAAAAAAAGAAACGTCCATCAGCTGCAGCCTGCAAACAAGGTACTTGCCCTTGACCAGAATAGAACCTGGGACCTTTCAATCCGCAGGCCAACACTATCAATGGAGCCCACCCGGTTTCGGCATGATTCATGTTTGTATAGACAAGCAAAGGAACTGAAAACTTGGAGACGCAGTGGGACGGGCCTTTGCCCCTCTGGCCCACGCCCCTGAGAGGCACGTGGCCTCCGTGTCAGGCTCCGCCCCGTTCCCAGGAAGGGGCGGTGCTTAAGCAGGTGATGGCTCCTTGTTCTCGCGAGTCCTCGTGAGCCATCCAGATGCCCGTGAGCCCTCCCATCCTGGCTGAGCCGCGGCGTCGCGCACCCAGCTCTGTGCGTGGGGCCTGCGGGGAGGCCGCGCGCCTGCGGGGAGGAACCCAGGGCCTGCGCCAGGTCGTTTTCTCTGAGAAAGCCACGCGTAAGCACATTCTCTTGCAGCTCCCGCTGCAGCAAGGGCATAAGACGCCTCTTTGGCGAGTTCATGAAGAAATGTGAAGGTGGCTCCTGAACGCACTCGCCTTCCTGCACATGATAAACTAAGAGGCGCCAAGAGTTCACCCCTTTATTCACGCTTACTTCCCTACCGTTTTATAAAAGAAGAAAGACGTCCCAGAGGCCTGGCTCTTCACTAGCAGCCCTGAGGATGGCACGGCTCTGAATGTGTGATGTTCCATAAGGATGTTGGGAAAAGAAAAAGGACAGTGTGCTTGTTTCAGGGAAGCCCTCAGCTGCAAGGGGTAGGGCGAGCCCTTCACGGAGGTGCGTGCCGCGTGCCACTGCAGCCATGACTGACGCCACTGTGAGTGTGTCTGCGATGACGGCCGGGCAATTAATTGTCAGGACTGCCGCTGTCAGCATCCGTTTCAGAAGAGCTATCCTTGATAAAGGTGAAGGAAGGAAAGCTTATTTCCTGTAGTATTTTAAATGTTGTTGAGAAGGCGCTCTACTCCGAGGCAACAAGCTTGTTTAGAAAGCTGGATCCTGGGGGTGGAAAACAAAGGTTCGACGAGTAAGAGCTCCTGGTGGATTCTGCATCGCTCTGCCTGAGGCTCTCCTTCCTCCAGGAGAGCCCGTGATCCGTCCCCAGCCCTGCTCTGCTCACCTACCATGGAGCTCTCCACAGGGGGAAACATGCGGACTACCTTCTTGAACAGCCTTCTAAATATACTTTCTGTGAGAAAAATAAAGAAAGGAAAATTCATCTTTAATACTGTTTCTACACTGGAGTGAATATTTTGTAGATCAATTCTTGAAAAATGCCCATTATTAGTTCCTGGAGGTAAATTAGGATTAACGGCGCAATGGGAATCGCAAATTAAAAGAGAAAGTGCTCCTTTTAAGGCCTCTCAGTAATTATTGTATTCACCTTTAGAAGTCGGAGCTCTGAGAGTAGGCTGCCCAAGTTCCCACTGATGTCCATGACTAACTCTGAGACCTTGGCATGTTAATGTATCTTTCTAAGCTTTGGCTTCCTCATAAGCCAATGGGGAATTGCCACCAGAGCCAGGCGATCAAGGGGCATCTTTTGGGCAGCAGCCACAAAGAATGGGGCACCAACCACACATAAAAGCTCCCTCCAAGAGACTGAGGTCTGGAGTGAGAAGGTGGTGCCCAGGACGTAGTCTCTGTCCTCAGAGAGAACCCCAACAAACCTCCAAGATGTGTGTCAAATCAGATGCCTGCTTCTTAGGCTGAAGCTCTAAGACAAGCAAACAAGCCTCCCCCATATAAAATTTTGGCACCCTCGCAATCGGCTGATTCTGTGCAGGATCCTGCGGCAGGTAAGTCCAAGTGCAAGGCCTTCAACTGCTGTTTCTCAGTTTGTTACAGTCTTGTAGGGCTTGTGGATCCAAAGTCTTCGTGGTTTCCAAAGCTAAATATTTTGGGGGCTCGTCTCTCAGATGCACGTTTTAAAAGTTTGGGTGCCTAATGTGGGTTTCAGACTCTGCCCCTCAGGGAGAAGATTTGTGTTTTGAGTTCTCTTCTGACTGGGGATGGCTACACCTGGAAGGGGGTTTACAGTGATATTGTGCCCCAGACTCTTCAACCTTGCATGTGGGCCTTCTCTCATATGAGTAGGAGCTGCTCAGACAGTTTTAGATTGTTTTCAGATTAAGCTATTGGATATATTGCTGTAGATGCCATATTGTCTGTGGGATGACTTCAGGGCCCTCTCATGTTGCTATCTTGAACCAGAACCTGATTTTTAAAATGTAAGTACTTAATCATAGTACTTACAAGGACTGCAGTAAATCAGTATTTTCATCTTTCTCTTGAACAAGACTAGTAGTTTTAGAATACTTTATTTTTATTTTATTTTTCCATCACCATTTATGCCCTCTATACCCTCTTTCACCTTCACCCCCAGTCTCCCTGAACCTCAGTTACCACACTTGTCCATGTCTAAGAGTTCTCTCTCTTTTTTTAATTTTTTAATTTTTTGCTCAATTCATCCACCTCCAGCACCTTCCTCCTCCTCACCAGAGCTGTCTGGCTACTAGAAATCTTTAACTTTCTACAACTATTCCTCCCATTGTCTGCCTGTAAGCAGCTGTTACATCTTCTGTGATTTATTTATTTTACTTACTAGATCAGGGTTTATTTCACTATTTTTTTGTGATTTATGTTATATTTCAATGTGTTTTTTAAATGTAGTAATTTAATTATATTTTGTTTTTCAGTACAAAAATGAAATCATTATTTTTTTTAAAAAACTTAGACTTTATTTATCTAGAGCAGTTTGAGGTTCACAGCAGAATTGAGCAGAAAGTACAGTTTCCATATCTCCCTAACCCCCATCTTCATTATTTTTATAGTCAGTTATTATTTAAATTTACCAAAGTATGTTCTGATTTATTGATTCCTACTGCTTCATGCATCCCATACCTTTCTTCTGGATTTAGTTTAATTGATGTGAAGGAAAACTCAATTATAATATCTAGAAATGCAAAATAAATATACTTATGGTTTTTCAGGTGGGAGAACTTCTTGTTGGGTCTATGTATTGATTTAGTCACTAGAATTCCTCTCCCTCCCCATCCCCCTATATTTTTGTGAGTAAGTGCATTTTCATGAACATGTCTTTAGTGAGTCTCATGCATGCCTGGGATGAGAGGCCTCTCATGGGATGGTTTTTTTGTTTGCCTCTGTCCACATTCAATAATGCTCATGAGTCCCCAAACAGTTTTTACTTTAAATAAGTTTAGACTTACAGAAGAGTTGCAAAAATAGTACAGAAAGTTCCCATATACCTTCACCTAGCTTCCCCTATTTCTGAACAGCTCTTAGCTAGCCTACAGTTAGGCATTAGCAAGCTTGTTAATTTGAGCTAAATTCTTCTTAATGGCTTATATGGTATCCAGAAGTGTCTGTTGCAGCTAAGCAAAAGCCTGCGTCTGTCTTTCTCAGATTTTAGGTTATATATGGTTCTGTGATCTCAGCTTTCTGATGGGTTCATGAGAATGTAACTTGTAGTTTTCCCAGCCTGTTTCTTGTTGTAATTGTGGGAGTGATGCTTTCCAACTCTCTATATTTCATCTGATAGGATTTTCTTTTCTAACAGGGTTGTAACTGTGTGAGGGAAAGGACTGTATTGCTCTCATTTCCTGTGCTGTATAGCAGTCCTGTGCTCATAGCAGATGAAAATCAATTTTGACATATATTTTTGGGGGCAGTTTATAATAAATATATTTTTTCTTAAGTTGAACAAGAAAGATTTAGATTTTATCAATCACTTCTTTTAGTTTTTCACCCATTGGTAGTTTTGGTACAGTGCATTTGGCATATTGAGTATAAATTCAAGTTAATTTTTTTCTTTGTTTTTAGTTTATAGTAGAATTGAGCTGCTGGACCAGCAAAAAGCTAAGTGCTTCATCCACGCCTGGTATTCATGTCTGTGAGGCAAGAGCTACTGACGAGCACACTAAAACATTTTGCACATATGTTTTTCTCTTTTGCCTCTGTGGTAAGACATTTTCCTAGCTGTGCTTTGGATTTTTCCCATTCCAGTTTTGAAATTTCCACATGGGGTTTTTAGCCACTTGGGGAAGTGCTCACAGATTCCCTGCTTAACATCAGGGTCAGCTTTGGCTACCAGATCTTTGATACTGTTTTTCTGAGCCTGAGTTTATATCTTACTTGCTGGCTTCTTTGCCTTTATTCTTTCCCAGTATTTTATGGTTGTAAGTATGGCCTTTTCCTTTCATTTTTTCTCTGTCCTTAGGGAACCACTCCATCTTGTCTGTTCCATGGTTTTTGATTTTTACTCCATTGCTACCCAGCTGTGCCATTAGAGCTTGAATTACAGCACCCCTGGGTCATTTTTCTTTAGTTTTGCCTGTTCCTCATCTTCCTCTGCCATGACTTTGTCTTAGACATAGTTTTTAATTCAGCAAAAATGTTCTCATTATTCTGTTTCTGAGTCCAGCCTGTCTCTATAAAGTAAAGTCAATTTTGTCAATTTCTTCTTTTCTTTTTTTTCTATTTGGCAATGCTGAGATAGCCATCGCTCTTGACAGCTGCTATCCAATATGTCATTACTCAGCCTTGGAAGTAATTTTAGAATGTTGTGTGCCCCTGACTGTGGAACACTGTGTTACCAGTGTCCTGAGGGTGGTACATCTGAAGGTGGGGATGACCTGTGGAAGAATCTGTAACGTTTGCACAATGCCTTACAGTTTACAAGGGATCTTTAAATATGTGATCTTGTTTAGTGTTCACAATAAACCCAGGAAGGTGGCAGGGCATTACAATTCCATTTTAAAGTCACGGACCTTGAAGGTCGTAAAGTGTCTTCCCAATGTTATCTAGTTAGAAGGTGATAGAACCAGGATTTGAACTTATGTCTCAACAGTGCTTCTTGTATTATAGGATCTTATCCTATCTAATAAAAGAGTAATATGCAGATTGACCATCATACCAACACACAAGATGACTGTCCTCATGTGGTCACAAGATGGCCAGCAGGGGAGGGCAGTTGTGGCAATCAGACTAGCAGGGGAGGGCAATTGGGAGGGTCCAGGCCTGCAAGAGAAGGCAGTTGAGGGTAATCAAGCTTGCAGGGGAGGAGAGTTAGGGATGACCAGGCTGGCAGAGGAGGGAAGTTGGGGGTGACTGGGCCTGCAGGGAAGGGCAGTTGGGGCGGGGGGCCCAGGCCTGTAGGGGAGAGCAATTGGGGGGGGGGGAACTAAGCCTGCAGGGGAGGGCAGTTAGGAGTGACGAGGCCTGCAGGGAGGGCAGTTAGGGTCAAACAGGCAGGCAGGGGAGCAGTTAAACCCACAGGGGAGTGGTTAGGGGGTGATTAGGCTGGCAGGCAAAAGCGGGTAGGGGCAATCATTAAGGCAGGTAGATGAGCAGTTGGGAACAGCAGTCCTGGATTGTGAGAGGATGTCTGACTGTCCGTTTAGGCCCAATCCCAATGGACAGTTGGGACATCCCTCGAGGGGTCCCAGATTGGAGAGGGTACAGGCTGGGCTGAAGAACCCCTCCCCCCTCCCATGCACAAATTTTGTGCACCAGGCCTCTAGTCTTTATATCATGGAAATTTCAAGTTGGAACACATAGGTAGATTTTAGGCACAGTTGTATACAACTCAAACAACATTGTCACAGTCTAGGCTTTATCTCTTGGCTCTGTCTTTCTCTGAGTTGACTTTCCTTTTATCCAGGCTCTTCCATTGCAGGGCAGGAGGCTTCCAGGAGCTCTAGGCTAATATCTTCCAATCCAGAGAAAAGGAGAACGTGCCTCTTCTACAGAAGTACAGAGATTGCTTCACATTGTCGCTAGTTGGGTTATATGCTTCACATTGTTGCTAGTTGAGTTTATATGCTTATCTCTTAACTTCACATTGTCACTAGTTGGGTTCTGGTTCAAGATGGCAACATAAGAGGGCCTCTTTAGCCTAGAAACATGATGATGTCTTTACATATCTGAAGAGCCAAGCATATGGAAGGAGTGGGGGCCTTTTGCTGGGTGGTCTCATAGGGCAGAGAGAAGTAGAACGAGAGGGCATGGAAGCCCTGGGGCACCCAAAAATGACATGGAAATGTTGAGCTTCCTATTGCTAGAAATATTAAAGGAGGGGTTGTTGTTTTTTTTAAAAAATATATTTTTTATTGATATTTTACAGAGAGAAAGGGAGAGGGATAGAGAGTTAGAAACATCAATGAGAGAGAAACATTGACCAACTGCCTCCTGCATGCCCCCTACTGGGGATGTGCCCGCAACCAAGGCACATGCCCTTGACTAGAATTGAATCTGGGACCCTTCAGTCCGTAGGCCGACACTCTATCCTCTGATCCAAACCGGTTTTGGCAAAGCAGAGGTTTTTAGAGAACGTTAGAGAGGGAATAAAATCTGCATAGGGCTCTAGATCAGGCCCTTTCAACTCGTGAATCATTTAAAAAAATTTGATGTTTTACAGAGAGGAAGGGAGAGGGATAGAGAGCCAGAAACATCGATGAGAGAGAAACATCGATCAGCTGCCTCCTGCACACCTGCTACTGGGGATGTGCCTGCAACCAAGTACATGCCCTTGACCAAAACTGAACCTGGAACCCTTTAGTCTGCAGGCCAACACTCTATCCACTGAGCCAAACGAGTTAGGGCTCGTGAATCATTTTTGAGCCTCTGGAAGTTCAGAGAGAGGTCAGGGCATGAGATGTTCCTTGAAGCCACTTGCCCCAAAATATTAACAGTGGTTTGTTTCTGACGAGGGATAGGTTCTTTTTTATGATTGAATATTAATTAATATGCCAACTTTCGGGGAAGAATAACAGTAGATAATATTTATTGAACTCTTAGATTATGCCAGAAACTCATATATGTGCTTCAGATTTTTTCATTTTTTCCTCATAATGGCTTTAGGTGCTCGTTATTATGCTATTTTATAGATGAGCAAACTAGGATTGAAGGAGGTTATTTAGGGTGCCTAAGACCATGCAGATAATAAGTGATGCCAAAATCGGAACATGTATATTCTAACTCCAGAACCCACACTTTTAATCCCAATTTTATTTGAAATTAAATAATTAGGGGAGAAAGGCCTTTCTGGCATGATGTTGCACTGTAGTAGGTGCTCTTAATGTCTAAAACACCAACATTAATTTACATTTAAGCAGAAAATTATATTTTAGGAACTATGAAAATTTAATGGAGACAAATGGCTTGTTTTAGTAAAATTAAATAGTGATGTATTGGGTGCTGGCATTCAGTTTGTGATAGCACTCTTGGAGTAGGAAGTTTTTGGCTTAAGTTCTGGCTGTGATAGCCACTTACTGCATATAGCTTTGGTTGAAATATCTTTAGGGTGACTACTGCAAACTTTGCTTTTTGAGGAGGCCCCACAAAAATATGACCCATTCTGGTAGCTGATGTGTGGAGGAAGAAAACAAGGAAAGAAAAAAATGCACCAGCAAGTTAAAAAGTTTCAAGGCATATATGCAATTGGGTAAAAAGTGTTATTTACACAGCCAAACTTAGGGGAGAATGGTCTTTATTTAGAAAAATTGCTTACTCAGCTCTTGGGTATGCAAGGTGAGGTCTGGGAGGAGTGATCTGGAAGATGGCATCTTGGACAAGAATTCAGTTCTTTGGTTCGACTATCAAAGGATGTGGTGACTTCAGTTGACATGTAGAATGCACATATAGTCTCTTAACCACCCATTTCCTACCCTAGGAACAAGGCAGAATGTTCCATCTGCTGACTTCTTACACATGCTAGGCTTCACAGTTGGGCTTTTCCATTTAAGGCTGCTCTAGAGATGTTAATTTTTACTTACTTTTCCTTGGATGTGAATGCTGAAAAGCTGAGGAGGAGGTGGCTGACACTGATTTGCTACAGGCCTGGAAATATTTTAGGTATGTGATGTAAGAGAAAAAAACCCCAAAAACAAAAAAAAACCCCCAAACACCCCAGAGAACATGGTTGGAGCTTCTGTCATGGAAAACACAGTTCCCAACAACCCTGGGCTGGTGCTAGCCCCAGCTGGCCTTGTGACCTTGGGAAAGGCTATTTGTCTCTCTCAGTCTTGGTTTCCCATCTGCAAAAAAAGGGCAGTTTGACTGAATGATCTCAGATAAGCCTTCATGCTATAAATTCTTAGTCTTCATTATTTCTCTTTTGGTATTGAAGAATTAATTTTTTTATTCTCTTATTTTTTTAAAGGAGATAATTCCTCCAAGACATGATTCTAGAAAAAAAAATCAATGTATTCTCTGAATCTTTTTTTTGAAATGTGAATTCTACATGTCTGTGTGTTTCTTGCTCCCTCTTCTGTCCAAACTCTAGTTTACTCTGCATATGTTCACATTTTGAAGGCTACTGTATAAACTTAGGCTTTACTGTTTGAAATCTATGCCATTATTGTAATTGTTGATATTTCCTGTGTCTTCTTTTTTTATTTATTGAGATTAAATGCAAATAACTTAAAATTAAACCATTTTTCAAGTGTACAGTTCAAATAGCATTTAATACATTCACAGTGTTTTGAAAATACTATCTTTATCTAGTTCCAAAACATTTTCATTTCCACTTTGTAAAACTTGATTCTCATTAACTACTTTCCATTCTTCTTCCCCTCAGCTCCTGGCAACCATCAGTCTGATCTCTAGCTCTATAGTTTTACCTTTTCTTGATATTTCATATAAATGGAATTATATAACATGTGACCTTTTGTGTCTGGCTTCTTTTACTTAGCATGATTCTAGGTTCATCTACATTGTAGGATATATCAATATTTCATTTTTTTTATAGCTGAACTAGAGGCCTGGTGCATGACATTTTTGCATGGGTGGGTTCCCTAGGCTTGGCTGGTGAACAGGTCCCATCAGGTTCCACCCCTCCCTGTCTTCCTCTTTCCTCCCTTTTTCATTGCCCGTGTCTGCCACCACCCCTGGCTCCCTGATTCATCCTGGGGCCCAGCCCTGGGCCCAGTACCTGCCAGCCAGGAGAAGGGGCCAACTGTAGCGGGCACGTGGCAGGCTGATTGGGGCCTGCTGTCCAGGGAGAGGGACAGGAGAGGGACCTGGGAGGTTGGCCACTAGTCCTGAAGAGGGAGCTGGCCCTTAGCCTCCCTGGGAAAGGGGCTGCATCTGTCGCCACCCACCCCTGGCTCCCCATTCCAGCCCAGGGGCCCAACTCCAATCAGGGGATTGGGGCCGGCTGGAGGAGAGACCAGGAGGTTGGAGGGCAGGCCCCATTGGGGCTTGCAGGAGGGGACTAGCTCCTGCATTGAGAGTCTGCCCCTGGGTGGTGGTCAGTGTGCATCATAGCTACTGGTTGTTCCAGTTGTTCTGTCTGAACAGTTACTTAGGCTTAATTATATAAATAACTAGAGGCCCAATGCACAAAATTTGTGCAAGGGGCTCAACCCTCGTGGCCCCTGCTGTCTCAGGGCCCTGCCCCCCACCCACTGGTAGTTCTGGAAGGTCGTTCTGGAAGTTCATTCCACTGTCTGGTCTAATTAGCATATTAGCTCTTTATTATATAGGATATTACATTCCATTCTGTTGTGTGTGTGTATGTGTGTGTGTGTGTGTACACCAGTTTGCCTATCTATTCATCTGTTGGTAGATATTTGGTTTGTTTTCACCTTTTTTGGCTATATGGATAGTGCTTCTGTGAACATATGTATTTAAGTATTTATTTTAGTACCTGTTTTCAATTTTTTGGGGTCTACACCTAGTAGTAGAATTGCTATGAAAATTCTGTATTTAACTTCTTGAGAAATTGCATAGTGGCTACACCATTTCATAATCCCACCAGCAATGTATGAGGGTTCTAATTTCTCTACATTCTCCCCAATACTTATTACTTTCCATTTTTTTATTATAGGCATCCAAGTGAATGTGAAGTGGTATCTCATTTTGGTATTGATTCTTACTTTTAAGAAGTCACAAGGTATCTTTCCTACTCAAAACCACCCAGCACAAGAGTTAACAGAGGTAAAATTCATTTGTTCTACCAATCTGATCTTATTTTAAAGTTTTATATACCTGACTACTGATTTTCACGCCTGTCTCAACCATGACCCATGGTAAAACTGTGTCTTGGTGTGAAAATCTTTTTTGACTCTTCTTATCCTTAACAGAAAATACTTTACCAAATCACATGCAAAAAGATGGTATGAAAGCTAAAGACAATATTTTGGTTTTGTTGAACATTCACTGTAAGATACAGTGTTCTTCATTCTAAGGAAGGGTATAGATGAGCAGTTAACTGCTCCTGGTTCCATGAGAAACTGGTTGCACTACCCACAATTTCTTGGCCAGTCATTCCCTGGAGGGCTAAATTAACTGTTTTAGCCACCTGCTTTCTTCTAGAGGACCTTGAAGCTTGTTTTTGTTATAAATTCAAAGGGTAGTCTTTATCCTCATCCACCTGAAGAACTGCTACTTCTGCAGGGAATGCATTTGGATTTCCAACTCTAAAGAAATTATAGTTAGGTGGTTTATCTGACTCAGAGAGGTGAACACGACTTCGTCTTCTGAACTCTAGACTTCAGTGTAACATGGTGAGGTCTGGGAGACCAGCAGATGGCCAAGATTAGCAGGGTTAATTGCTTCCCATTGCCATCTAGATGGCCTTTCTAATCAGTAATTTCTTTTCTTTCCTCATACCATTCCTCTTGCTGATCAGTCAAGGCAAGGGTCAACATTTTATATGGACAGTCCAGTTTTTAAAAATGCTGAGAGGGGAATTCTCTAGCTTCTGAGATTAATGAGATTTGTACACTGTCTATTATAAAATTAAGCATCAAGGAGTTAAAATTATTTAAAACTTGGAACTAAGCCAAAAATATAGGTCATATGTCCTTTTACCTATAAGGTGACATGATTTCGTAGGCCCAACTGTAGACTATTTAGAAAGAAGGATATACTTTGTTCAGCCCACTCATTACTGCTAATTAAAGTTTCCAGACTTAGTAAAGTTACATGTTAATGTGTAGATTAGGCAAATAATTTCTGTGCAATAGAAAAGATAATTCAAAAGGATATGATTTATCATTCTTCAGGTCATTAGCCAATTTTATATTTAACCTAGTGATCTTGTTCTAATGTTGTTCCAAATATTTATGAAAATTTAGATCTTCCAAATTCTCTTTGAATAAACTTTATCATCTCTTTCTCTCCCTCAGGAATTAACAAATCGAATAACATCTTTGACGCCATGTTCACTTTCTATTTGTATGAGAGTCACATGTTTAGCATCTTGAAAACTGTACTTTGACAAGGGTTTCAGATGACTTTACTGGAAACCTAGGGGAGGATGAAATTGGGTCAAAGGTAATATCTGTGAAGGGATTACATCCTAGGGGATTGTTATCAATATGTTTTCTTAGAGAAGATAATCACTGATCCATTTGCTGGCTCAAGCTGAGCACTGCAGATTTTGGGGGGACATCTGACTCTTTAACTTTAAATCTACCACTGGAATATTTTGAAGCCTTGCCTTCCATTGCCAGTGTAATTCTGCCCAATACCTATTTAGAAAGAAGGATATACAGGAATTACACTGCCCAATACCTAATAGCTCTGGGACTTATGCTTCTGGTTTCTTTGTGCTCTTTAGCTCTTCAGGATCTTTCTGTTCACAACCCAGACAGCTAACTGGTGGGTCCTTTCATGCCCAGCTACTTTTCATCTTCCTCTCCTGAGTGTGAGACTTCTGTACTTGGAGGTTCTATGAGCTGGATTTTCAAGCCACTCTTGGTATCTGTTAAAACTCTGTTCACCAGTCTGTGAGGCAGATATCTGATCTGGCCAGGGAAAAAACTCTGGGGCAGAATTTTTCACAGGAGCAACTTGTGAGTTTTAAAGGAAAAACTTGGCTTCAGACTGGTGTTTTTCTAGTCTTTGAGGGTGAGTGTGCCTGTGAGCTCAATTACATCCCTACTGTACTTGGAAATAACACTTCTTGCATCAGTTCCTCTGGCTGTTTAGTCTCTTAGTTACTCATCAGCAAGTTGGGCTATTCTATTTTTCCCTCCTATGTTATCTCCCACACTTCAAGCCACAACTTTCTGAATGTGGGCTTACTTTGATTGGTATTCCTTGTTCTTCTCCCATCCCTCCTCTTTCTTTTAGCTCTGGATTTGTTTTATCTTTCCATGCTATTTGGATGGAATGGTCTTTTGAAAGGCAGATCTTCCTATACTGGTTTAGGCTCAGGAAATTTCATTTGGAGGGTTTGTTTTTTGCTTTTCTATTCTTCTGTATTCCAGTTATGGCTTTTCTGAGGGGTCTCATTTTTCCAGCTTCTGGTATTTTTTGGTAGATTGGGGCCAAACAGTTAAGGGACTGGCTCTACATCCAGAGTTTGTCTGTGCTGAGTTAAGCTTAGTTTTCTTCTCTAGCCATATATCCATATTGGTATCACTCTGGGTAGATGCTGATGTTCTCAGTTGTTTGTCTTTAGGTAAAGGGTCTTATAAGGACTGGCTCAATCTTATTAGAGGTTAAGCGGAGGCTGTGACTCTCTATTTCTCAGGTCCTCAGAATCTTTTTAATATGCTTTTAGGGGAACAGGGCACTGTCTTTATGCTTCTCCAGTAGTATTTTCTACATTTTGTCATGAGGTGTGATAATTATAAGCTTTATAGATCCCTCACAGTGCCTAGAATAGTTCCAAAGAGATGTTGCTCAATCTGTGTTTGATGAATAAATGAATGAATCAAATCAGTGGGGATTTATTTTGGTACTTGAATTCCACTTTGATTTGGGCCCTGATTGATTTACACATACCATTTACATGGATATAACTTTGTAGACTTCATTATTTAAAATGTTATTGCAATATGAATTTAAGACATTTCACATAATATATGGATGTTGGTACCATGGAGACCTAGGGTCTTTCTATTTTTTAAATTCTTAAAACCACGATTCCCATCTATATTGAAAAAATTCCAGCTAAAACATGGTAGGTCTATTAGACACTTGTCAGATGAGGACTGTACTAACAAGTGGGCCAGGATTTGTAGTTATACCAGTGGAAAGAGGTCAACTATGGAGTTTTGATGTTGGATTCCTAACTGAAGGGTAATTAATTAAACTGGTTACTTAATATATATATAAAAAGAATAGAATCTTTCTTGCATAAACTGACTGCATAGTGAAAACTAGCACTTCCTTTTTGTTCTTAAACTGAAGAAATACTGTATTATTTTAATTTTTAAGACTTTCTTCTTTTTTACTTCTCTTGATTCTATTCTCAAGCTGTTGTTGATATCTATGTTTTTCCACATGGGACATCTTGAAACAGAAATGAATTCATTCTCAAATGAAATATGTGAAAAGAGAGAACATGTTTGAAATGTATTTTGGTGATTAGCCGACAAGCAATGGGAGAAAGGGCAGCAGTTGGCTGGAAATCATCATATCAAATCTACATTCATTTAGCATTCTTCATTATACATATGCTACCTTCTTGTTTTAATGGAGAAAAAAACCACACATTTTAAGCTTGCATTAAAAAAAAAGACTTAGTCTTAAAATAAGGGTTTGCATAGTTTTCGTTCAAGTGAATTTTGAAAATTTTAAGATGTGAAATTAGGCTTAAATCTTTTATGTATAAGTAATTATAATAAAAAGAGATTTCTGTCATCATCTTCGGGTGCATGCAGCTAGGAGATAAGAAGAGAGTAAGTTTGGATGGATTGAATGAGTACATTTTTATGAGAGAGTTATGAAACTCTTCATTGTTCAATTTGGACACTCGTGTACTTGGAAAAAAGAAGCAAAAAGATGTCATCAAAAGAAAAGATGGAACAAAATATGACTCATTGTGTGCTGAAGAGACTTCAAAGATTATTTTGTCCAATCTTTTTATTTCACACAAAGGAAATTGGTGCCTACAGAGGTCTAGTGACTTGCCCAATGTCACCTAATGACTTAATGGCACATCCTGGCGTTGAATCTAGTCTTCTCTTTAATAAACCAATATTGCTATGTTATGACTCCTGGCCACTGTTAATCTAATGGGAGACAAGTTAAAGGTTTGAGAGAATCCAGAATGCTCCAATTGAAGAGTCATAACTGCAGAGAAATTTACAATTTCATGACCTCACTGTGCAGTTGTGGAGTTCACAGCTCATTTTATTTAAAATATGCTAGTCTCTAATGGATAATTTTATGACACATATTTAAAATTTTTTTGTTAGGCCCGTGGGAAGGATTGGAAGCTCCCAAGGACATTGTAGATATTTTGGATAAGCTTTTGCTGTAATTATGTGGGCTTTATTGTGCATTCAGATCCACATGAAACAAGGACATTTTAACTTCACTACTCTTTTGGTAGCTGAGAATTTGGACATTTTATTCAGACATATGTCTTTGTGAATATATAATTGGTAAACAATATTGTCTTTAATTTTTTCTGAAAGAATTTTTAAAAGTTTTTTTCATGTCTGAAGATTTACCATTTTTTGCTGAGAATTTGCTGCCACTAATCAATGTTTTTTGTTGTTTTTATTGCCTATGTGAGGCTTTTGGCTAACTGAATAGGTTCTCTTCTCCCTATTTCTTTGACCCTTTCCCAACTTTACTATTTGATTTTGATTGGGCAGGAATTTTCTGTATGACTTTATTACCTCTTTGAAGTTTGATGAATTTTTTATTGTTTTGTAAAATATATATAGCACAAAATTTACAATTTTAACCATTTTTAAGTATACAATTCAGTGGCATTAAGTACATTCACAATTCATACAATGTTGTGCAACCATCACCACTAATCATTTCCAAAACTTTTAACCATCAAAAAAAGAAACTCCCCATCTCCCTCTCCCCTCCGTCTTTGGTAACCTCTATTCTACTCTATCTCTCTGATCTTGACTATTGTAGGTACCTCCGAAAGTGGAATCAGTCCTTTTGTATCTGGCTTATTTCACTTAGCATGATGTTTTTATTTTTAAGGTTCATCCATGTATAGCACGTTTCAAAATTTTATTTATTTTTAAAGGTAGAATAATACTCAATTGTATGAAACTACCACATTTTTTTTAACTCTATATCCCAATGAAGGCAAACACACCTACGTGATACCTTTTATACAACTTGTGTTAAAAATCTCTAAGAACTATTTCACATTAAAAATCTCATATAAAGGTTGACAGAGAAGGATACAGGATGATTCTAGAAAGCTGAGTGAAACAAATATTTTATATGGTGGGTCATTTTCATGATTTTTCATGTACTTGCTGATGGACATTTTGGATTTTTTCTATCTTTGACTATTGTGAATAATGCTGCTAGAAGCATCCCATCTAATAAAGAGGGAATATACTAATTGACCCTCATGCTGTTGCAGAGATGGCAGCACCCACAGCCAATAAGGTGGAAATATGTTGACTGCTGCGCCCTCGAATATGGTGGTGCCCACAGCCAATAAGGAGGGACTATGCTAATTGACTACCACACCCTCAAAGATGGCAGCACCCATATCCAATAAGGAGGGAATATGCTAATTGACTTCCATGCCCTCAAAGATGGTGATGCCCACAGCCACAAGGTAGCGGCTCCCAGTTCCTTCAGCCCCACTGGGGTGGCAGGTGTGCGGCATGGCCATTTCTCACACCTGCCTCCAGAGTCCCCCAATCCCCTCAGCTCCCCAGCCACGCAGGGCCAGCCCGAGGCACAGGCAAGTCTTGGATGTCAGCTGCCCAGCTGCCCACAGCTGGTCCAAGGCTCAGATAACCAGGGCTGGCCGAGGCTTGCGCTGCTGGTAGTGGCAGTAGCAGAGGTGTGATGGGGGCGGCACCTTCCCCTGATCTCTGAGTCATCTCCTATCCCTGAGGGCTCCCAGACTGTGAGAGGGGGCAAGCTGGGCTGAGGACGCCCCCCCCACTCCAGTGCATGAATTTTCATGCACCGGGCCTCTAGTTGACTATAAGTATCTGTTTGAGTCCCTTCTTTTGGTTCTTTTGGGTATATACCTAGAAGTGAAATTGCTGGGTCATGTGATAATTCTATTTTAACATTTTGCTGAGAATTTGTTGCCACTAATCAATGTTTTTTGTTGTTTTATTGCCAAACCATTTTAAATTCCCAATGGCAATGTATCCAGGTGTCAGTTTCTCCACATCTTTACCTATGCTTGTTGTTTTTCATTTTTGTATAATAGCCATCCAAATGGTTATAAAGTGATATCTCACTGTGATTTTTATTATTTATTTATTTATTATTGTTTTTCCCCCTATTGCCCTCCTCACCCCCCAGTACATGCCCTCACCCATCCCCCCGTCCCTGCCCCCATTGCCCTGTCTCCACTGGCTATGCCTACACACACATGCATACAAGTCCTTTCGTTGATCTCCTATAGGCCTCTCCTCCCCAACTTTCCCTGCCTTCCCACTGTAGCACGACAGTCTGTTCATTGCCTCTTTGCTTCTGCATCTGCTTCCTCCCCACCACCCCCTGTTTCTTGTCTTTAAAAACATCTTACCCCTGTAACTTTATATAAAGTATTTCAGGGAGGCAAAAACACAGATTACTTACCTTAGCTCAAGAGGCCAAATGTATTAAATTTCAATTCCATTCCTTATGACGTTTAAAGGAAACTTCTCTTTATTTCCTTCCAAAATGATTTTCATGTTACAGAGTTTCATTTAAAATCTTTGTCTCATGAAGTAATTTCTCTTAAGGTTATGGAGACCACTGTATGAATTTCCTCTCCTGCTACACCTTCCCCATTGTCTGTGCCCAATGCTTATGCTCATACGCATGTACAAAAGTTCCTCTGTTGATCTCTCCCCCTTATTCCCACCAACCCCCACCATCCCCGAGGTTTGATGCTTTGATCGATGTTTCTCATTCTCTAGATTTGATCTTGATTATCAGTCTATGTCATTCATTATATTCCACAGATGAGTGAGATCATGTGATATTTGTCTTTCTCTGCCTGGCTTATTTCACTAAGCATAATGCTCTCCATCTCCATCCATGTTGTTGCAAATGGTATGAGCTCCTTCTTTTTTACTGCCGTGTAGAATTCCATTGTGTAGATGTACCACAGTTTTTAATCCAATCATCTGTTGATGGGCACTTAGGCTGTTTCCATATCTTGGCTATGGTGAATTGTGCTGCTATGAACATTGGGGTGCATATATCCTTTCTGATTGGAGTTTCTAGGGGTATATTCCTAGTAGTGGAATCACTGGGTCAAATGGAAGTTCCATTTTTAATTTTTTGAGGAGATTCCATACTGTTCTCCATAGTGGCTATACCAGTCTGCATTCCCACCAACAGTGCACGAGGGTTCCTTTTTCTCCACATCCTCACCAACACTTGTCTTTAGTTGATTTGTTAATGATAGCCATTCTGACAGGTGTGAGATGGTACTGCATTGTTGTTTTGATTTGCATCTCTCTGATGATTAGTGATTTTGAGCAGGTTTTCATGTGTCTCTTGGCCTTCCTTCTGTCTTCTTTTGAGAAGTGCCTATTTAGATCAGTTGCCCATTTTTTGATTGGGTTGTTTATCTTCTTTTTGTGAAATTGTATGAGTTCCCTGTAAATGTTGGAGATTAAACCCTTATCATTGAGATCATTGGCAAATATGTTCTCCCATGCAGTGGGCTTTCTTGTTTTGTTAATGGTTTCCTTTTCTGTGCAAAAGCTTTTTATTTTGAAGTAGTCCCATTTGTTTATTTTTTCTTTAGTTTCTATTGCCCCAGGAGCTATGTTGGTGAAGAAGTTCCTTTCGCATATGTCGGAGATTTTGCTGCCCGTGGATTCCTCTAGTATTTTTATGGTTTCCCGTCTTATGTTTAAGTCCTTTATCCATTTTGAGTTTATTTTTGTATATGGTGTAAGTTGGTGATCTAGTTTCATTTTTTTGCATGTTTCTATCCAATTTTCCCAACACCATTTGTTGAAAAGACTGTCTTGACTCCATTGTATGTTCGTGCCTCCTTTGTCAAATATTAATTGAGCATAGTGGTTTGGGTTGATTTCTGGGTTCTCTATTCTATTCCACTGATCTATGTGTCTGTTCTTATGGCAGTACCAGGCAGTTTTGAGAACAGTGGCTTTGTAATACAGCTTGAAATCTGGCATTGAGATCCTACCTACTTTGTTCTTTTTTCTAAGGATTTCTTCAGCTATTCGGGGTCTTTTTTTATTCCAAATGCATTTTTGGAAAGTTCGTTCTTGGTCTGTGAAGTATGCCTTTGGTATTTTCATGGGGATTACGTTAAATTTATAAATTGCTTTGGATAGAATGGACATTTTAAAAAAATATATATTTTATTGATTTTTTAAAGAGAGGAAGGGAGAGGGATAGAAAGTTGGAAACATCGATGAGAGAGAGACATCGACCAGCTGACTACTGCACGCCCCCTACTGGAGTTGTGCCCGACTGGTACATGCCCCCGACTGGAATCAAACCCACAGGCTGACACTATCTACTGAGCCAAACCGGTCTTGGCTAGAACGGACATTTTGATGATATTGATTCTCCCAATCCATGAACATGGTATGTTCTTCCATCTGTTTATGTATTCCTCTATCTCTTTTTTTAGAGTTGTGTGTTTTTCTGTGTATAGGTCTTTTACCTCTTTAGTTAAGTTTACTCCTAGGTATTTTAATTTTTTTGGTGCAATGGTAAATGGGATTGCTGTTTTAGTCTCTTTTTCTGTAACTTCATTGTTGGTATATAGAAATGCCAAATATTTCTGGGTGTTAATTTTGTATCCTGCTACATTGCTGAATTCATTTATTAAGTCTAATAATTTTTTGATGGAGTGTTTAGGGTTTTCTATGTACAGTATCATATCATCTGCAAATAAGGACAGTTTTACTTCTTCCTTTCCTATTTGGGTGCTTTTTATTTCTTTTTCGTGTCTGATAGAAATGGCTAATACTTCCAGCACTATGTTAAATAGAAGTGGTGAGAGTGGGCATCCTTGGCTTGTTCCTGTTCTTAGGGGAAATGGTTTTAGTTTTTGCCCATTGAGTATGATGTTGGCTGTGGATTTGTCATATATGGCTTTTATTATGTTGAGGTATGATCCTTCTATTCCTACCTTGCTGAGAGTTTTTATTAAGAAAGGGTGTTGGATTTTGTCAACTGCTTTTTCTGCATCAATTGATATGACTATGTGATTTTTATCTCTCAATTTGTTTATGTGATGTATCACATTTATTGATTTGTGGATATTGTACCGTCCTTGCATCCTTGGGATAAATTATACTTGGTCATGGAGTATGATCTTTCTGACATACTGCTGGATTTGATTTGCTAGTATTTTGTTAAGGATTTTGGCATCTATGTTCATGAGGGATATTGGTCTGTAATTCTTTTTCATTGTGTTATCTTTATCGGGTTTTGGTATTAGAGTGATTCTGGCTTCATAGAAGGAGTTTGGAAGTTTTCCTTTCTTTTGAATTTTCTGGAATAGTCTGAGAAGAATGGGTTTTACTTCTTCTATGAATGTTTGGTAAAATTCCCCTGTGAAGCCGTCTGGCCCTGGGCTTTTGTTTGCTGGAAGGTTTTTGATGACTGCTTCAATTTCTTCCTTAGTTATCGGTGTGTTGAGATTTTTAGAATCTTCCTGTGTGAGTTTTGGAAGGTTGTGTTTTTCTAGGAATCTGTCCATTTCCTCTAGGTTGTGAAATTTGTTAGAATAGTTGTTCATAATAGTTTGTAACAATCCTTTGTATTTCTGTGGGGTCTGTAGTTATTTCCCGTCTCTCATTTCTGATTTTATTTGGACCCTCTCTCTTTGCTTCTTGGTGAGTCTGGCTAGAGGTTCATAAATCTTGTTTATTCTTTCGAAGAACCAGCTCTTTGTTTTGTTGATTTTTTTGTATCGTTTTTTTGGTCTCTATGTCATTCATTTTTGCTCTGATCTTTATTATTTCCTTCTTTCTGCTCACAGTGGGCTTTTCTTGTTGATCTCTTTCTAATTCTTTGAGTTGTTGAGTTAGGTGATTCATTACCATTTTTTCTTGTTTTTTGAGGTAGGCCTGTAGAGCTATAAACTTCCCTCTTAGCACTGCTTTCATTGTGTCCCATAGCATTTGCGTTGTGTTTTTATTGTCATTAGTCTCCAGAAAATTTCTAATTTCTTCTTTTATCTCATTTATAACCCAATCATTGTTTAATAACATGCTATTCAACTTCCAAGTGTTTGAATTTTTTGGAATGTTTTTATTGTAGTTTATTTCTAATTTTATGCCATTGTTGTCTGAGAAAATGCTTGATATGATTTCAATCTTTTTGAATTTGGGGAGACTTTGCTTATGACCCAATATGTAGTCTATTTTTGAGAATATCCCATGTGCACTTGAGAAGAATGTGTATTCTGTAGCTTTGGGGTGAAATGCTCTGAAGATGTCAATTAGGTCCATCCTTTCTAGTGAGTTATTTAGAATTGCTGTTTCTTTGCTGATTTTTTGTCTAGAGGATTTGTCCAGAGATGTCAGTGGTGTATTAAAATCCCCTACTGTGATTGTATTGCTGTCGATCTCTCCGTTGATATCCTCCAGGAGTTTTTTTTATGTATTTAGGGGCTCCTTTGTTAGGTACGTATATGTTTACGAGAGTTATATCTTCTTGATGAATTGCTCCTTTTAGTATTATGTAGTGGCTTTCCTTATCTCTTGTTATAGCCTTTACTTTGAGGTCTATTTTATCAGATATAAGTATCACCACCCCAGCTTTTTCTCATTTCTATTTGCCTTCATCCCTTCACTCTCAGTCTGTGTGAATCCTTTTCTCTGAGGTGGGTCTCTTGTAGACAGCAAATATATGGGTCCTGTTTTCTTAACCATTCAGCTACTCTATGTCTTTTGATTGGTGCATTTAACCCATTTATGTTTAATGATATTATTGACAAGTTCATGTTTGTTGTCATATTTTCCTTAGTGTTTTTTTTTCCTTTCTCTTTCTTCTTTTTACCAGCAGTCCATTTAGCATTTCTTTTTTTTTAATTTTAATTAAATCTTTATTATTCAGATTATTACATTTGTTTTTTTCCCCTCCATAGCACCCCTCCACCCATCTCCCACTCTTCCCTCCCTCCCGTTGACCTCATCCATAGGTGTATGATTTTTGTCCAGTCTCTCCCTGTATACCCCTCACCCGTTTCCTCCTGAGAATTATCAGTCCACTTCCTTTCAATGCTCCTGATTATAGTATATTCACCAGTTTATTCTGGTGATCAAATTTTTAATTTACTTAATTTTTAGATTCACTTGTTGATAGATATGTATTTGTTGTTCATAATTTTTTGGCTTTTACCTTTTTCTTCTTCCTCTTCTAAAAGAGTACCTTTCAGCATTTCATATAATACTGGTTTGGAGTTGATGAACTCCTTTAGCTTTTTCTTATCTGTGAAGCTCTTTATCTGCCCTTCAATTCTGAATGATAGCTTTACTGGATAGATTATTCTTGGTTGTAGGTTCTTGCTATTCATCACGTTGAATATTTCTTGCCACTCCCACCTGGCCTGCATCATTTCTGTTGAGAAATCAGCTGACAGTCGGATAGGTGCTCCCTTGTAGGTAATGAACTGTTTTTCTCTTGCTGCTTTTAATATTCTCTCTTTGTCTTTGGCTCTTGGTATTTTAATTATGATGTGTCTTGGTGTGTTTCTCTTTGGATTCCTTTTATTTGGGGTTCTGTGTGCTTCCTGGACGTGTAAGTCTATTTCTTTCACCAGATGTGTGAAGTTTTCTGTCATTATTTCTTTAAATAGGTTTTCAGTATCTTGCTCTCTCTCTTCGGGCACTCCCACAATTCTGATGTTGGTACGTTTGAAGCTGTCCCAGAGTCTCCTTACATTATCTTCACATTTTGGATTCTTTTCTCTTCTTGCTTTTCCAGTTGAGTGTTTTCTGCTTCTTTATATTTCAAATTTTTGACTTGATTCTCGCCTTTCTCTAGTCTGCTGTTAGGACTCTGTATAATATTTTTTATTTCAGTCAGTGAATGTTTAATTTCTAGTTGGTCCTTTTTCATCTTTAGTTGGACCTTTACCATCGCTAGTTGGCTCTTTTGCATCTCTAGTTGGTCCTTTTTCATCTCCTCTTGGGACTTGATAAATTTATCCATCTTTTCTAGCATATTCTTGAAAAACCTTATAAGCGTGGTTTTGAACTCTATATCCAGTCGTTTTTTTTCCTCCATTTCTTTTGTTTGTGATCCCTTCCCTTATCTCGGCATTTTCACTATGTCGGGGAAACTTCTGTGTTGATTTCAGCCTTATAATGCCAGACGTGCAAAGCCGCAGAAGCCTCTATTGAGCTTGGGATGGGTGGAGTCTCAGGGCTTAAGGGACCGTCTTGCCTTCCAGTCGGCCCCGCCCTCCACGGCCCCTGAGTCTCACGTGACTGGGTAATCGCTGGAGCGGTCCTTGTGGGCGCGTGCCCGCAGTGCCTCTAACCGCTGCCTTTCCAGCTCCCCTGCGCACCAGGACCACATGAGTCTAGGTCCACAGGGTTTCGCCCGAAACAGGGGCCCAGTGGAGTCAGAAGTGGCACAGTTGAGAGGGTCTGTCTTCCGCCTACTCGAGAAAGTCAGCGGCACAATCAGCAATCTGTTCTCCGCGCAGCGCCGTGCGTGCCGCCACCAGGCCTTTGATCTTTTGCGGCTCCCCTAAATTTCCGTGCACCTCTCCCTTTTCACAGTCCAAACTCACCTTGTATGAGTTTCGGCTGGATCTGGGGTTTAGTGTCATAAGATAAGGGGTTCAATGCCGTTGGGAGTCTCCGTTTCCCTCCCGCCAGAGAAAGCCAGCCAGGTACTCCGGCACCCGCTCTCTCAGCCCGCGCGTCTCCGTACCTCAGCTTTTTGCAGCTCCTCTGGGTTTCTGTGAGCCCCTCTCTTTCCTTCTAGTTGTAGAACTTCCACTCAGCCAGCTTTCCTGTGGTTCTGGTTGATGTCCGTTCTGTCTTTTAGTTGTAGTTTTGAAATTGTTGTGCGAGGCAGCAGTGTAGGTGTTCACCTATGCTGCCATCTTGGATTCTCCCCATTTAGCATTTCTTGCAATGTTGGCTTGGTAGTGATAAACTCTCTTAGCCCTTTCTTGTCTGTAAAGCTCCTGATTCCACCTTCAATTTTGAATGATAGCCTTGCTGGGTATAGTATTCTTGGGTTCAGACCCTTGTTTTGCATCACTTTATATATTTCATTACTTTCCCTTGTGGCCTGGTGTGTTTCTGTTGAGAAATCAGTTGCTATATTAATAGGAGATCCCTTGTAGGTAACTTTCTGTCTATCTCTGGCTGCCTTTAAGATTCTTACTTTGTCATTAGTATTCGCCAATTTAATTATGATGTGTCTTGGTTTTTTTTTGGGGGTTCAGCTTGTTTGGGACTCTGTGTACTTCTTGGACTTGCATATTTTTTTCCTTGCCAATATCAGGGAAATTTTCTTCATTATTTCTTCAAATACGTTTTCTATTCGTTACTTTTCTTCCTCTCCTTCTGGTATCCCAATTAAGTGAATGTTGTTTCGTTTTGAGTTGTCCCAAAGCTCCCTTAGGCTCTCTTCTTGTTTTTTAAGTCTTTTTTCCAGTTGTTGCTGTGTTTGTGTGTTTTTCCCTACCTTGTCTTCTAATTCACTGATGTGGTCCTCAGCCTCTTCTAGTCTACTCTTTAGGCTTTCCACTGTGTTCCTTATTCCAGCTATGTCGTTCTTCATCTCCTTTTGGTTTTGTTTAATGTTGGTGACATTCTCATTCAGCTCCTTATAGTTCTGATTGAGTTGTGTGATATTGTCGTTGAGTTGTATGTAATTGTCTTCCACCCATTTAAACATCCTTAAAATCATTACCCTGAATTCTTTCTCTGAATGGCTGGTCACTTCAATTTCATCTAACTCCCTTTCTGGTGATTCCTCTTTTTCTTTCCTTTGGGGATTGCTCTTACGTCTTCCCATGTTTTCTTGTTATGTTTTAATTGTAGATCTAATTGTTTTACTACCCAAGTTTTTTTTTTTTTTTTTTTTTTGGGTGGGGGTGAGGGTCCGGGGGTGGTGCTACTGGTGCATTCTCTCAGTTTTCCTGTGTTTGTTAATATATTGTAATTTCCTACTTGAGCTGTTTGGGTTCTCTTGGTGTAGATCTGCGATCTTGAGCAGCACAACTGTGGTGTCTAGAAGTCGGCAGCCGTGGAGGGGAGTGTCCCTATTTTTGCTGTTTTGCACCCTTAATTGAGATCATGCGTGCCCAGCAGGGATACACAGTGGCACCAAGGGCCCGTGTGTCTGGGTGATGTTTTCAGGGGCCTACACCCAGGAGAGGTGTGGCTGTGGTGTCCAGAGTTAAAAAATGACACCCATGGGGGCTCCCAGTGGCTCCCAGGCACTGTTTAAGGGGTGGACCACTGGCAATGTGCTGCTGAAAACCTGCCTTGTGTGGCGGCCTCCAGGGCGCACCGAAAACACTGGTGACTAGGGAGGTCCACAAACCAGATAGTAGGGCACACCACAGACAGAGCGACCAGAACACACAAACACAGGGTCCTGGGCGCCACAGACGGGGCCGCTCTGATGCACAAAAGTAGGGATTAGGGTGTCAGCAAGCTGGCCCGAAGGCCCACGTGGACGTGCGCAGGAACACGTTGACCCGGGAGTTCTGTGGGCGGGGGTGGGGGGGGACCTAGTGTGTAACCGCAGCTGAACCCACAGCCGGGGCGACCCTGACACGCAAACACAGGGACTAGGGTGTCCGGAAACCGGTGCGAAGGCCTGCTGCACAAGGTGCGTGTGGTGACTGCCGAGATCACAAGCCGGGACCCCTGTGTGGCTGCTGCAGCTGCGCTGATGTCGCTGAGGAGGGGAGGTTGCACTCACTACTTTGGAGGTGGAGGTCCCTGGGTCCGCGGGTATGCAGGGTCCACGGGGGCGCTGGGTCCACGAGTTTGCGGGACTCTGCCTAGAGCGGCTGTTGGGTCGCAGGGCAACTCCAATGCCCGTCTAGCTGGCGGTGTTGGTGAGTTCCCAAAGAAAGGCCCTGTTTCCCTTCAAGATGGCATGGGCTCCGTGCCCGAGTTCCACAGTCCGGGGAGTAAAACCCGCGAGGGCAGTCTCTCCGCGTCCGAGAGAGCCTGGACTGCCAGCCCCCACTCCTCCCGTGATGTTCAACTGTCCCTCACTCAATCACACACCCACCACACATACCCAAGCTCTGTCTTTTTGTCCCCTCACTCACTTCCTCTCCTTCACCTCCGTCCTGCCAGCTGCCATCATCCTCCACCGGGCCCTGGAACAAAATCTCACTGTGATTTTAATGGACATTTTCTTAATGCCTAGCAATGGTGAACTTTTCACGTGCTTGTTAACCATTTATATATCTGGAGAAATGTCTATTCAAGTCTTTTGCCCATTTAAAAAAAAATTAGGTTGTTTCTTATTTTGTTGTTGAATTGTAAGTGGTATTTATGTGTTCTCAATATTAATTCCTTATCACAGTGGTTTGGCAAACTCAGTCAACAGAGCCAAATATCAACAGTACAATGATTGAAATTTTTTTTGAGAGCTGAAAAACCAACTTCTGAGCCTGGGCCACGAAGTTTCAATTGCACTGTATGTGTGTGCCCGCACGTGGTATTTTGTGGAAGAGCCACACTCAAGGGGCCAGAGAGCCACATGTGTCTCACGAGCTGCAGTTTGCCGACAACTGCTTTATCAGATATAATGATTCGCAAATATTTTCTCTCATTCCATGCATTGCTTTTCACTTTCTTGTTAGCGTCCCTGGATACATGAAAGTTTTAAATTTTGGTGAAGTCCAGTTTATTAGTTTTTGTTTTTGTTGCCTACATGAGGCTTGGTGCATTTTGAATGTCAAGTAGGCTAGTGACTGTCAGAGCTGTGAGGTGTGAGATGTACAGTGACAGTGGTGCCTCTGCCTCTACAGCTGAAATCACAGCGTGGGTTCTTCTTCACCGTGGGAACACTGCTTAATACATGGCAGAAGGACAGGCATTCTTATACCAACAACCTAGTCATACCCCCGTGCAGACTCAGGGTGACATATCCTGACAAGGGCCAGAAGGAAATGCCAGTGTGGATTTGGCTGAATGTAAGACAAAGTTGAAGAGGTAACAGCAGCTTTGGGCTAATACATCTAAATCCTGGCTCCACTATTTATTAGCTGTGTGAGCCTAGACAAATTATTCAATTCTCTGTGTCTCCATTTCCTCATAGGTAGTATAGGGATAGAATTGCTAAAAACATTCATGAGTTAGTACACATAAAATGCTTAGAATAGTGCTTGGCATATTGCAAGTACTCAACAAATGTTCTTATGAGGATTTAATGGATCCAAATATGCCAAGTGCTTAGAACAGTACCTGCCACAGCCAGTATTATTCCAAGCTCATGACATTCAAATGCAAAAGTCTAAAAAAGTTTTGAAGAAAGAATGAAGACCAAGCAACCTATTTCTATGGGTCAGATTCAGCTCAAGGACTGCCAGTTTGCAATGTCTAAAGAGAGACCAGGGAATTTTGTCAATCCTCTCGGCTAGAATTTACCTCTAAGTGTGCTGTCTCTGGCTTTATTGGAACCTTGGATACTAATTCCACCTCTCCCCCAACTTACATCCTTACCTAAATGTAGCTTCTGTCTCCAAACTTTACTTCTAGCTTTTTAAATGTGGGGATCTATACCATTATTCCCTTCACCGTGGCCAGACCCTGTGTTCACTTTATCCACCAGATTCCTGGATTTAATCAGACTTGGTTTTGTCCACATTATCTACTAACTCCATCTCTGGATCTACATCCCAGGCCTGATCCAACCACAGCTTGGTCCTAACAAACAGTATACATTTCTATAGAAGTAGCTGATTCAAATGCTATGGTCATTCTCCCAGATGCCCACTGCTAACCCAGTGTGTTTTAAGTATAGCTGCATCTCAATAGGTCCAGGAAAAAAATGGAGGTTCAACATGTAAACTCTAGGAAAATTAAGATTCTGGGAAGCCACTCCACTCCTTCTCATTAATTTCACAAAATTTTTCATTTCTTTACATATGCTGTGTCTTAAAGGCATGATCATTTTTGCTTTTGTAAGTTTAATCACTTAATTAAAGAATACATTGTCATATTTGATCAAATACATTATATTTTTATTATGTTTGTATTAATTCAAAACACATATTTTGACAGAGACCAAGACTGTAAAGATGAGATGTAATTCCTTCTTACCAATAGTGAAGAATTTAGTGTTATACAGATATCTTCTCAGTCTTAATTCAATGGAACATTTGAAAATTATTAATTTAATAGCTAATATTTTTGAACATTATCAGTTACAAATGAGTGAAACACAACTCAAACTGGTAGCCTTGGATTTAAGGGTTAAAACAATATCATTGAGATATTTGGGACCCTATCTCTCTGTATTTCTCAACTCTGTTTCCCTTGGCTTCATCCTCAGGCACTTCATTCTCAAAGTGATGGCAAAATGGGCTCTAGCAGCTGTTGGCATACCTAGTCATTAAAGCTTGTGATTCCGGAGTCTCCCAGTTTCCTTGTTTTTAGTTTCACGGTGGGATACTGATTGGTTGGGTTAGATGTATGCTCACCTCTTGGACCAATCCCTGAGGTGAGCAGGATAACTTGTCAGATTTCGGTCATATGCCCATTCTCATGACCTCAGACAAAAAATGGTTTTATGCATACAAATTTACAGATAATCACATCAGGCACTTTCCATTAATGACTGGAAAGATACATTTAAAATCTTGAAATGGAATGTGTTCCCCAACTATGCTTGCTAATTGAAAACTAGTTTAGACTACCTCAAGTACATCTACTAGTCTTCAATTCTATTGGAGTTGTTTTATATAAAATTAATAGCAATTGTTAGGCATTGTTTTATGTGCATGAGCTATAGCAGCCCAGCCTCTGAGGTGAAGTTGACCTGGGGACTGTTTTTTTCATACCATTGGTTTCATTTACTCACTGGGATCTCCCATGTGTCGGGGCATACTCTGACAGGAGAATGGAAGGTAAATTCACGAGATCTGTGTTTTTAGTATCCACTGTGATACACAATATTTGATGCTTATTTTTTTCATAAAGCAAATAAGACTATGATTTGTTTTAATGTATTATATTTCACATTAAATCACGTTCAGGACAGTTAGAAAAATATAAATGGCTTTTGATGAATTTTTATTCTGACAATAAAAATGATAAATGCTTGCTGTAAACAATTCAAGAAACATAGAGAAGTATAAAGAAGAAAGAAAAATTGCTTCAAATTCTGTCACTCAGTGATAAATACTGTTAGCATTTTGATGAATAGCCTTCTGAGTATTTCTCTATGCATATTTATTATTATATGTCTAAAAAAGATGAATGAATGTTGAATTTTCTCAAGTGCCTTTTGGGGTCTTTTGAAATGTTCATATGAACATTTTCCATATTAACCTATTGAAAAATGAAGAGTATTTGTCTCCATTTTTATCCATCTGTATATTTTCCCTAGAGACACTGCTGTTAAAGTTATTTATCAGCCTGATTTTTTAATTCCTTGATTTCTGCCTTTTTTCTATATTAAGTCCTCTTGTTTTCTTTGAGCTTTTGTTGTTCTTTTTCAAACTTCTTGGTTAAATTCTTAGTCATACATTATAGCAATTAATTGAATCTTTTTTTTCATTCTCCGTTTACTTCTAAAAGAAACTCAAGAGTTCATACTAAATAAACATTTCTGTTTTGTTAACTCTTAACTTGGAGTAAAGAGAATGGGAGAGGCTGGTGACCTTTTTACATAGCCAGCTGTAACAGATGGTATTGCCATTTTCTTTTGTTTTGAAAGCTAGAGGCAAATAACTGTATCATCTGGATGCGCTCAGTTAAATTTAAGAATGGAAGAAAACAATTTGGGTTTTTTCTGCTAAATGAAGATGTAACAGTCCATTCTAAATGTCACCACCACCAAAGGAAATGTTACCCTCTGCATAAACTTCAACAGTGCGGACTTACCTGTCAGGC
Source organism: Lasiurus cinereus (assembly GCA_011751065.1). NCBI lineage: Eukaryota > Metazoa > Chordata > Mammalia > Chiroptera > Vespertilionidae > Lasiurus > Lasiurus cinereus. Next base: position 14,883,613 of record JAAGEH010000426.1, read on the forward strand.
TTAGCATTTACCAGTAGTATGGATTGTAAAGTAAGGTTCCTGATGTTCGACAAAGTTTAGTGATTTCTTTGACCTATTAAAACAGGAAGTTTCTGGAAATCATATTTCCTCTGTTGATTTACTTAGTGTGGCTAGTTTATTCAAGTCCTGCAGCCTCCAGCACTAAAGCTGACTTTCTAGGGGGACAAAGAGCTCAGCCTAGAGGCAGATAGAATCTTTGTTCAGCCCCTTGATGAGCTATAAACTTAAAGAGGTAGGTCAAGTCTCTGGCCTCTTTGAACCTTAGAATACAAGAATACAAGAATTAAATTGGCTCATGCATTGAATATAGTGATGATTTTCAAGATATTTAATGGGAGCACTGACCAATCCAAAAAGACACAGGCCATAATATTGGAGAGGGGTCCTAGAGGTCTCCATTTGTGCTTTTAATTTCTGCAGGAAGCAGACACAGAGGATGTAAGGGGGGAGTTGGGATGATCAGGGCTGTAGAGGCTTCCTGAGGGTGCTCGGTATCATAACTATTTGGTAATGGATATGATAACATTTCAGTATTTTTATGGTGTTAGCCTGGAGGAAAGCACTTAGCACAGAGTCTGACATACAGGAAGCAATCAATAAATGTAAGTTATTGTTCCTGTTATTATTTTTAAATTATGAACATTATGGTGATGATGATAATTATACATATTCCTGCCCACGAGCTTTTGCTCTCATTGTTATCCTGCCTGAAGAATGGTTATGGGTATAAATAAGGAATATGGCCCACCCAGCACAGCTCTTTTTTTGTCAGTGACATTTCCCATGCAGTCTCCTATTTTGGTCGTGATTCTTCTTACCCCCATTTTAATTTTTTCCTTAAGGATCACTTTCCTCATTGACAGGCAACATATCAACCAACCCATGAGTATTTAGAACCTCTAATGTGCTCAGTACTATATAAGCATGCTGGGTCTGATCATTGTTTTCAAGGCCCTGAAATATCTCTTTGATGGTCTCTCTCTATTGTTTCAAAACCCTCAATGGCTCCACATGAACTCTAGATTCCTCATTAAAATTTCCAGTCTTCTGGCAATCTTTACACTAAAGACCATTCTCACACTAGACAGAATGCCTAGAGTAATGGGACTCTTCCCCATTAGGCAACATTCTGCCTCCTTCTATCTTCACCAGCTTGGTATCCTCATGTTTCCTGAAAATGCCATGAAAGTTTCTGACCTTTGCTCATGCAAGTCTTTCGATAGAATTCTTTTCTCCTCTGTTCCTTTGCTCATATATACCCTTCCTCTAACTATCCCAAACTTGTGATTACATTTTCTGTAGAATTCTGGCTATCTGTATCTTTCATTTGATACCTTAGATTACCTTGTATATGATTTTATTTTTTAAAAAACCTTGGTCCTAATAGTTTCCATAATTGTATCATAGGTTCCTGAAGTATATTTTGGATCCATAGTAAGAATTCAGCAAATATTTGTGAAGAATAAGGATTATGAGGCTGCTGATAGTTCTGATTAGGGGACTTAACATGTCCAATGCAAGGAGCAGAGGAGATTTTGCGATGATGTACAGACTAAAAGGATTAAGAGGATGTGGAAAGTAAAAGGCCAGTTAAGAGGCTGCTGAAATAATTTATGTCAGCACTGGGAATGAGGAGGATGGGGCAAATCTGAGATCTACCTATAAAAGAAAAAAGGCAGGATTATAGGAAAGATTCAGTTCAAAGAATAAACAGTAGATGTAGGAATAATTTCTGAGGTTTCTTATCTGTAAGAAATTGAAAGAATGGTAGAAATAGGAAATTTTGGATGCAGAGATACCATATTTTTCCATGTATAAGATGCTATTTTCTTCTAAGCTTTAGACTGAAAATTAAGGATTATCTTATACACGGAAGTCAGCAGAAGAGGAAGCCATGTGGGTACATAGCTGCCCATGCCTTGTCAAACAGGCTTCCTCCAATCATGAGCTTTATGGTTACTGGTCTGCTGATGCCATAATTGTAGGTGGAGGTGGAGAGTGCACAGATATAACAGGGACTGGAGTGTTGAGCCCATAAACATGTCAACAAATAAAAATATAAATATGGGTAAGTGATTGTCTTACTCTGTAAAATTCAAATTGAATGTAATCAGCTATGCAAAAGAGCATAGAAACAGAGCTGCAGAAAGACAATTAGGAGCTCCTCCCACTGAGTGGGACCTCCTCCCACTATGATCAGACAATGGAGAAAACAGGAAGAACAACTTGTTAAGATGCCAACAAAGAAGAAGGCTGTAAGAGGAAAACCAGCAAAATATTTAAAATATTGATTTCTTAATTTTGGGTTGGAAAACTGGGGGGTGTCTTACACATGGAAAAATACGTTAATTTTGATTTATTCATTTTGAACTTGAGATGACTTAGGGACAAGTAAGAACTGAATACTAGAATTAAAAGTGATAGATCCGATATGGGGGGTTGGTTAAGGCATTGAAATAAATAACTAATAGAAAGACTATATAAATAGGTCCATGGGCGGAGTCAAGGATCAATCCAAGGACTGCCTGGTCATTGAGAAGAGAGAATAAGCTGGGAGAAGACCTGGGAAATGGCTGAATCTAGAAAGCACAATGTCACAGAAACCAACAGAGGACAGAGTGTGAGAAAGATTGAGTGGTTTAACACTATTAGTATTTGTACAGGTTAAAGAATAGCAGGATGAGAAGGCAGAACAAAATCTAGGATAGGATGGAGATAGACCTATTATGGGGGAGGTGACTTAGTAGGATGGAAGCTAACCTGTAAGAAAATGGTATGTAGGACAAAGAAGAATTTGACTTAGAGTATACTCTTAGCTAGCTACTGCTGATAAAAAAGGAAATGTATTGAGAGCATGGAGGGACATCTCATGAGACCTGGTGTTAGGTTCTACATATAACTGGGCTTTCTAGAGTCTGGGGTAGGAACTGAATAGCTATCAGCCTCTCCACAAAATGACTTAAAACATACACACACATAACTGTGGTCCTGCCCAGTGAGGTTTGGTTAGTTGGAGCATTGTCCTGTACATGGAAAGACCATTGGTTTGATTCCTAGTCAGGGCACATACCTGACTAGGTTGCAGGTTTGGTTCCCAGTTGGGGCACATAAAAGAGTTGATCAATGTTTTTCTTTCACATCAATGTTTATATATCTCTCTGTCTCCCTTCTTCTCTCTAAAATCAATAAACATCTCAGGTGAGGATTAACATTATATTAGTTTTAGGTGTACAACATAATCCTGTCAGCCAACCATACTCACCAGCCAATCAGAGTGAGTATGCAAATTAACCCAACCAAGATGGCTACAGCCACAGAGAGAGCAGGAGGGAGGTGTGGGTTGCCTCTGATGATGGAGGAAGCCAAGCTTTCCGCAAACTCTGGCCTTCGATTAATGCAACAAAGTTCCAATGGTTGCCACCACAGAGTGAGCAGAAGGCTTGGCTCTGCTCCAGGCTACAAAGTTTCAATTGTAGAAGATAAATAAATCCCAGATACCAGGACCTCCACTTGGGTCGCCAGGAGGCATGGCCAGCCTGCAAACCACCACAGGCCCCTGGCCCAGGTCACCCCATGCCCAAGGGAACACCCACCATGATCCAGGACACCCTTCAGAGCAAACCAGCTAGCCCCCAGCTGTACAGCAGGCCTCTATCCTATCTAATAAAAGAGTAATATGCAGATTGACCATCACTCTAACACACAAGATGACTGCCCCATGTGGTCAAAAGATTCTGCCCCCATGTGGACACAAGATGGCCACCACAAGATGGCCACCAGGGGAGGGCAGTTGGCAGGGATCAGGCTTTCAAGGGAGGGCAGTTGTGGGCAATCAAGCCTGCAGGGAAGGGCAGCTAAGGGTGATCAGGCCCACAGGGGAGGGCAGTTAGGGGCAAAGAGGCTGGCAGGGGAGCAGTTAGGTGTCAATCAGGCTGGCAGGGGAGTGGTTAGAGGGTGATCAAGCTGGCAGGCACAAGTGGTTAGGGGCAATCAGGAAGGAAGGCAGATGAGCAGTTTGGAGCCAGCAGTCCTGGATTATGAGAGGGATGTGCCCGACTGCCTGTTTAGGTCCCATCCTACCTGGATCGGGCCTAAATGGGCAGTCAGACATCCCTCAAGGGGTCCCACATTGGAGAGGGAGCAGGCTGAGCTGAAGGACACCCTCCCCCCATGCACAAATTTCATGCACCTGGCCTCTAGAGATTTGATATTTGTGTATTGTGTGAAATAATTACACAATAATTCAAGTTAACATTTATCATTATACATAGTTACAATTTTTTTCTTGTGATTAGGAGCTTTAAGATTTACTTTTAGCATCTTTCAGATATGCATTACAGTATTATTAACTGTAGTCACCATGCTATATATCTTACATAAATGGGAGTGTACATTTTGAACCCCTTCATTCATTCTTTCCACCCTCACCAATCTTGTTCTTTGTATCTATGAGCTTGGTTTTGTTTTATTTTCATATTCCACATATAAGAAAGATCTTAAGATATTTGCCTTGCTCTGTTTGATCTATTTTGCTCAGCATAATGCCCTCAAGGTTCATCTTTGTCATCACAAGTGGCAAGATTTCATTCTTTTTAATAGTTGAGTAGTACTCCATTAGATATATATGTATATAACATCTTTAAGCTTTTTTAAAATTAAATTCATTGGAATATCTTTGTTTATTAACATTATATAAGCTTCAGGTGTTCAATTCTATAATATGTTATCTGTATATTACATTGTGTACTCACTCCCCAAAGTCTAATCTCCTTTTGTCATCATATATTTGACCCTCTTTACTTTCTTTGATCTCTCCTCACATCCTTCCCATCTGAAAACTACCATATTTATTGTCTGTGTTTATGAGTTTGCTTTGCTTGTTCATTGCCCTTCTCTGTCTGACTTATTTTACTTAGTATGATACTCTCAAGATCCATCCATGTTGTCGCAAATGGCAATATTTGATCATTTTTAATGGCTAAGTAGTAGTCCATTGTGTTTGTGTGTGTGTATACATATATACATACATACACACTAGAGGCCTGGTACATGAAATTTGTGCACTGTGGGGGTGGGGGTGGGGTTCCCTCAGCCCAGCCTTCCCTCTCTCACAGAGCCCTCAGGAAATATCCTACTAATGGATTAGGCCCGCTCTCTACAGTCTGGCCTCCCTCTGTGGGCTGATTAGAGCAGCGGTTCTCAACCTGTGGGTCGCGACCCCTTTGGGGGTAGAACGACCCTTTCACAGGGGTCGCCTAAGACCATCGGAAAATGCAGATATTTACATCACGATGCATAACAGTAGCAAAATTTCATGGTTGGGGGTCACCACCACATGAGGAACTGTATGCAAGGGTCGCAGCCTTAGGAAGGTTGAGAACCACTGGATTAGAGGAAGGTGCCATCCCCATTATCCCACTGCTGCTGCCATTGCCGGCCGCCAAGGTATTTTCATCAACATGGACTCCAGTCCCTTCACCACGAAAAAAATGACAACTTTCTTTAGGCATTTTCAAGATGTCTCTTTCTTAGAATATGATATTGCTTTCTTTCTTTTTTTTTTTATCCTTACCTGAGAATATTTTTACATTGATTTTTAGAGAGTGTGGAAGAGTGAGGGAAGGAAAGAGAGAAACATCAGTGTGAAAGGGACATCTTGATTGGTTACCTCCTGCATGAGCCCTACCCTGGGCCCTGGCCAGGGACTAACCTACAATCTAAGTATGTGCCCTTGATCAGAATTGAACCCGGATCCTGCACCAAACTGGCTAAGGCAGGATATGACACTTCTTAGCCCCTCCATCAGTGGACCTTTGTTTTTTCCTCCAAGGGTGAGGTGGAAAAACCTTAGATTACCTTCTTGGATTCTTATTACCCAAGTTATCAAGAACGCTACCCGTGGCATACTGGGAGGTTAGCCAATGATCAGTCAGAAAAGGTGTTTCCTCTGCAGCTCATGTGCGGAGGCAGGCCTGCTGGGACCAGGTGGCGGAAGTGGCTTGGGCACCCCCCTTGCCTCTACTCCAGGGCTGCTGGGGCTGGGCGGCAGCAGTGGTTTGGGCACACCCCGCTGCCTCTGCTCTGGGCTGGTGGAGTTGGGCTGCAGTGGCGGCTTGGGCATGCCCCCCTGCTTCTGCTCTGGGGATGCTGGGGCCAAGCCGTGGCTTGGACACTTCTCTCCCCCACCTCCACTCCAGGGCTGCTGGGGCTGGACTGTGGTGGCGGCTTGGGTATACCCCTCTGCGTCAGCTTGAGGCTGTGCCATCTGTGGCTTGCCTCATCTGTCCCCTTCCACCCATCTGCTTGTGCAACCTCTTCCTGAGCCGGTTGTGACTGTTATGGTGTCCTTGCTTATTTACATACTACTTCTTCGTGTGTGTGTGTGTGTGTGTGTGTGTATGTATGTATGTATGTGTGTGTATGTGTGCGTGTGTGTATATATACATATACATACATATCTATCTATATCTATCTATATCTATCTATCTATCTATCTATATATATATATATACATACACATATATCACATCTTATATATCCATTTATCCACTGATGGACACTTAGTTTTTTACATATATGTGCCAGAAACTGAACATTGTCTCACTAATAGAAATATATGGACAGGAAACCAGAAGGCTGGTCAACCTTAATTGCTCTGAAATGTCAGAGCTAATCACTCACTGTTTAGTTGAAATATTGTTAGCTGAAGCAGCTTCCACCTGTTTGACTTATGTAAATTTCTGTTATTGGAATTTCCTGCCTAAAGGCTAAGAGTGTATCCCATAGTCTTAACAAAAGGGATAGCAAGAGCAGTGAGTAAGTAGTCCTCCCACTAGAGGTGGGCTCCCACCTCGCTCCCCAATATTCCCAAATTAATACTTTTCTAGTCTCTTCATTTATATGTGGCCTCCTCCAGAACCCTGAACCACGCAGGACATGAAAGGGGTTTTCACGTATATGGCTACTATAGATAATGCTGCTGGTGCATATATCTTTTTGAATTAGTGTTTTTGTTTTCTTCAGGCCTAGAAATGGAATTGCTGGGTTATATGGTTGTGCTATTTTTAATTTCTTGAGGAATCTCCATACTATTTTCTATAGTGGCTGTACTGACTTATATTCCTCCCAAAAGTGTACATCTTTGCCAACATTGTTATTTCTTGTATTCTGTTTGTTTTTTTTTGTGTGTATATGTGTATATATATAAAATGGCCATTCTAACTAGTGTTAGGTGATATGTCATAGTGATTTTGATTTGCATTTCCCTGATGATTAATGATGTTGAGCAGCTTGTCTTGTACCTGATAGCTATCTGTATGTTTTTTTTAAAGTATTTATTCAGATCCTCTGACCTTTATTTATTTATTTATTTATTTATTTATTAAATTAAATCTTTATTATTCAGATTATTACATTTGTTTCTCTTTTTCCCCCTTCATAGCACCCCTTCACCCAGCTCCCACCCTTCCCTCTGCCCTTACCTCCCTCCCATTGACCTCATCCATAGGTGTATGATTTTAGTCCAGTCTCTCCCTGTACACCCCTCCCCACTTTCCCCCTGAGAATAATCAGTCTACTCCCTTTCTGTGCTCCTGATTCTATTATATTCACCAGTTTATTCTGTTGATCAAATTTTTAATTCACTTAATTTTTAGCTTCACTTGTTGATGGATATGTATTTGTTGTTCATAATTTTTTGTCTTTTACCTTTTTCTTCTTCCTCTTCTAAAAGAGTACCTTTCAGCATTTCATATAATACTGGTTTGGAGTTGATGAACTCCTTTAGCTTTTTCTTCTCTGTGAAGCTCTTTATCTGCCCTTCAATTCTGAATGATAGCTTTGCTGGATAGATTATTCTTGGTTGTAGGTTCTTGCTATTCATCACGTTGAATATTTCTTGCCACTCCCATCTGGCCTGCATCATTTCTGTTGAGAAATCAGCTGACAGTTGTATGGGTGCTCCCTTATAGATAATGAACTGTTTTTCTCTTGCTGCTTTTAATATTCTCTCTTTGTCTTTTGCTCTTGGTATTTTAATTATGATGTATCTTGGTGTAGTCCTCTTTGGATTCCTTTTATATGGAGTTCTGTGTGCTTCCTGGACTTGTAAGTCTATTTCTTTTACCAGATGTGGGAAGTTTTCAGTATCTTGCTCTCTCTCTTCTTCTGGCACCCCCACAATTCTGATGTTGGTACGCTTGAAGCTGTCCCAGAGGCTCCTTACATTATCTTCACATTTTTGGATTCTTTTCTCTTCTTGCTTTTCCAGTTGAATGTTTCCTGCATCTTTATATTTCAAATTTTTGACTTGATTCTTGCCTTTCTCTAGTCTGCTCTTAGGACTCTGTATAATAGTTTTTATTTCAGTCATTGTATGTTTAATTTCTAGTTGGTTCTCATCTCTAGTTGAATCTTTTGCATCTCTAGTTGGTCCTTTTTCATCTCCACTTGGCTCTTGCTAACTTTATCCAACTTTTCTAGCATATTCTTGAAAAACCTTATAAGTGTGGTTTTTGAACTCTATATCCAGTCGTTTCTTTTCCTCCATTTCTTTTGTTTGTGATCCTTTCCCTTGTCTCGGCATTTTCACTATGCTGGGAGAAATTTTGTTGGATTCAGCCTTATGATACCAGACTTTCAAAACCGCAGAAGCCTCTCTGTTGAGCTTGGGAGGAGTGGAGTCTCAGGGCTTAAGGGACCACCTTGCCTTTCAGTCGGCTCCGTCCTCCACAGCCCCTGAGTCTCACGTGACTGGGTAATCGCTGGAGTGGTCCCTGTGAGCGTGTGCCCGCAGTGCCTCTAAACAGCTGCCTTTCCAGCTCCCCTGTGCCCCAGGACCACACGAGTTTAGGTTCTCAGGGTTTCACCTGAAACTGGGGCTTAGTGGAGTCAGAAGTGGCATGGTTGGGAGGGTCTGTCTCCCGCCCACTCGCGAAAGCCAGTGGCACAATCAGCAATCTGTCCTCTGCGCGTAGTGCTGTGCACGCCACCAGACTTCTGATCTTTTGCGACTCCCCTAAATTTCCGTGCATCTCTCCCTTTTCACAGTCCAAACTCCTCCCTTATGAGTTTCGGCTGGATCTGGGGTTTAGTGTCGTAAGAAAAGGGGTTCAATGCCTTTGAGAGTCTCCGTTTCCCTCCTGCCAGAGAAAGCCAGCCAGGTACTCCGGCACCCCCTCTCTCCACGCAGGCGTCTCCGTACCTCAGCTTTTTGCAGCTCCTCTGGCTCTCCGTGAGCCCCTCTCTTTCCCTCTAGTTGTAGAATTTCCACTCAGCCAACTTTCCTGAGGTTCTGGATGATGTCTGTTCTGTCTTTTAGTTGTAGTTTTGAAATTGTTGTGCGAGGCAGCAGTGTAGGTGTTTACCTATGCCGCCATCTTGGATTCTCCTCCTCTGACCATTTTTGAATTGGATTGTTTTTTTTCTACTGAGTAGTGTGAGTTTTTATATAATTTTGGTACTTCCCCTTAAGGGATATATGATTTGCAAATATTTTCTCCCTTCCAGTAGGTTGTTGATGATTTCTTTTGGTTCTTCACAGAATGACTTTAAGTGCTTTGATGTGTGCATAAACAAAGCTAGCACTCCATAATTCCTAACTTGAATGTCCTCAGTTTAAGTCTTGAGCTCAAATTTAATTTCAATCACCCCAATTCTTTTTTTTTAAAAATATATTTTATTGATTTTTTACAGAGAGGAAGGGAGAGAGATAGAAAGTAGAAACATCGATGAGAGAGAGACATCGATCAGCCGCCTCCTGCACGCCCCACAGTGGAGATGTGCCCATAAGCAAGGTACATGCCCCCGACCGGAATCAAACCCGGGACCTTTCAGTCCGCAAGCCGACGCTCTATCCACTGAGTCAAACCCGTCTCGGCATCAATCACCCCAATTCTTGAAGAGAGAATCTGATTAGCTTACCTTCCATCAAGTGTCCACGTGTGGTGTGTAATGAACTATGTATGGCTAAGTACAAAGTGTTTTAAAATAATGAGGATTCTGGAGTTCAGCCAATGGTGCAAGGCAGTTCTCAGGAAAAAGGATGTTTACTATAACTGAAGAGTCAGATACCAAAGGAAGAGTAGATGAGGACTTGCAAAAGAGCAGCAGCATCAAATATAAGTATTTACAATGGAAAGAAATGCAAATGTTTAAAGGCAGGAGAGATGGCATCCTTATAGAAGGACAGCTTATAAAAGGGGGTGATTGAAAACCCAGAGAAGTAAAGATTATATGGAATATAATGAACAAGTAAAGGAGCTTACTTTTAGAATAGAGGAAAATCTTACTCTGATTCTAGGGAGAAGATGAAAAAACAAATAGTGATATGTTGATATAGAGAAATGGGAAAGCAAGAGGCACCTATTAAATATCTATGATAGACAGAAAAAAGTCTCCCCACTCAATATCTCTTTCCTAGTCCCTAGGAACTGGGATGATATTACATTATGTGGCAGATTGATTAAGGATCTTGAGATGGGAAGATTATCCTGGATTATCTGTGTGGGCTTAGTTTAGTTACAGAAATCCTCATAAGAGGGAAACAGGAGTATTAGAACCAGAAGAAGAGATGTCAGAAAGCTGAATTCAGGGGTGTGGGTAGGGGGGAAAAGAAGAAAGAGAGAGAGATAAAGAGAGGGAGAGAGATATTGATCAAAGATTTATACTGCTGGCTTTGAAGATGGAGGAAGGGGCCATGAGACAAGGAATGTGGGTGGTTTCTAGAAGCTAGAAAAGGCAAGGAAACATTTTTCTCCCATTAAACCACCAGAAGGAACACAGCCCTCCTTCCACCTTGATTTTAGGAATTCTGAATACCATAACTATATATTATATATATTTTACTTCTTATTAAAAATACGTTTTTATTGATTTGATAGAGAGAAAAGGAGAGAGCTGTAGAAACATTAATGATGATAGAGAATCATTGATTGGCTACCTCTTGCATGCCCCGTACTAGGGATCGAGCCCATAACCTGGGCATGTGCCCTTAACCAAAATAGAACCTGGGACCCTTCAGTCCACAGGCTGACGCTCTATCCACTGAGCCAAACCAGTCAGAGCACGAATATTACTTCTTAAAGCTTCTAAATTTGTGGTAAGTTGTCACACTATAAGAAGCTAATACAGTCTTGCAACCATTTCTGACAACTGTGGGATATCATTTGCTAACTGTTTATGTATGGGAAATAAAGAAGAGAGTACTGGAGGATGTCTGGACTAAGCAAAGAGGCTGATATAGAGTCATTGAGGGTCTTGACTAGGAGGCAGACCATAGGATTAATATAATAATAGTAGTAATAATAAGTGCTAAAACTTATTGAGGGTTCATTATATGCCAGGGACCCTTATAACTGCTTTACATAAATGATCTCATTTAATACTTTCCATAACTCCCTACAGTAAGTGCTATTATTAGCCTTAATTACTCATAAGAAAACTGAGGCACAGGAAGGTTAAGTAACTTGCCTGCTGTTACATAGAGTAACATCAGTGCCAGTACTTGAACCCAGGGAAATGTGGCTTTGAGGGCTACTCCCAAGCTCTACTATGCCATATGCTATTCTTTGCATCTCATTCCTGAAGGGTTATGTCTGGTGCTGAAGTCAGATAAATGCCTAGCACTGGGCACTGCCTGATGTGCAGCAAGTAAACTTGCAGTCCAGGGGGGTGGTGAGGCACAACCAGGGATTAGTTCCTTTTTCTTCTCTCCTCTCCTTGACAACCCCTAATCTCATTTTTAATGAGCTCCTATGAATTTCCTCTCTTCTCCTGAGTACCTACTTCTCTAGCTTCAAATAATGGAAGCAAATTAATAGCAAAAGTTTTTCTAAGTATTAAACTTAAAAATAGTGTAGAATGGGTTATGCATTATCCTCTGAGTTAGAGTAAACACCTAATAAATGCTAATTATCTTCCAGTGGAAGGCCGTTTGGTTAGATTAAGCTGCTATAACCAAATACTATCAACAGGGTTGTTTAAAAAAAACACACTATTTATCTCAGTTCTGGAGACTAGGAAGTCTAAGATCAAGGTGTTGAAAGATTTGGTTCTTGGTGAGGACCCTCTTCCTGGTTTGTAAGTGACTGCCTTCTCCCTGTATCCTCACAAGGGGGGCTGGGCATGATGAGGGGAGAGAAAGGAGAGAGAATGAGAGAGAGAAAACACTCTGGTCTCTTTTTCTTTTTATAGGGATACTAATCCCATCATGGGACCCTATCCCATAACATCATCCAAACCTAATTATCTCCCAAAGGTCCCACCTCCAAATACTATCACATTGGAAGTTACGGCTTCAACATTAATTGTTGGAGGGAGACACAAAACATTCATTCCATAACAAAGGCATAGTTAATAATTGGGAGCTCCTGTAACCTAAGTGATTTCAGGGTTGAAGTTGCACAGTATCACCTAGAGTCTAGGTCCTAGACTGTTACTCAGCAATGTGAAAACCAAATGAGGACTGTTGAAAGGATTTTCCAGTCCACTTTTGGTGCCATTTTCAATTCTATTACCCCAACAATTTCACAGAGAAGGTCATTTGGACCTTGAAAGTCAAGAGCTTGATAGTTATTGACCAAAAATAAAACCGTGACACTTTGATGCATTATGTATGCTGTGAAAGGTAATATTTAGTTGTACTCTACAAACATGCATTGCATTCCTATTGTGTTCTGAGGGCAATGCTAGAACCTGTAGGGCATACAGAGAATGAGTGTGACTTCTCTGATTTGAAGGAGTCCTTTAAGTAAAAGCTTTTGGTTGAATTAAAAAGGGCTAGAGCCAAGACTGGTTTGGCTCAGTGGATAGAGCGTCGGCCTGCGGACTGAAAGGTCCCAGGTTCGATTCCGGTCGGGGGCATGTACCTTGCTTGCGGGCATGTCTCCAGTATGGGGCGTGCGGGAGGTGGCTGATCGATGTCTCTCTCTCATCGATGTTTCTGACTTTCTATCCCTTTCCCTTCCTCTCTGTAAAAAATCAATAAAATATATTTTAAAAAGGGCTAGAGTTAAACATTCAGTTACCTTTTGAAAACTTTTAAAGACAGATCTTTGGACTTACCATGATTCCAGCACAGCACAGGACAGATGAGTTTGCGTTAGTGAGGTGGCATGAAGTTCTTATTATAGTCACATCTACACCCTCATACACCTCAGTTTGAGTCAATCTCCACTACTTAAAATTTCATGAATCTAGGCATGTTGAATAACATGTCTCTATGAGATTTCTCATCTGTAAAATGGGCCTAATGAAATTAGAAGAGACTCCATCCTCATAATAGCTCCCCTGTGGCTTTAATGATTTTTACTCTCCTATAAGTTCTTATGATAGGATTGATAGCCATCAAGGAAAATGCAGTTCTCTCCATTTTCCCAATTTTGCTCTCTGATACAGTGCTGAACTGGAATTGAAACTGAAATAAAGTTGCCCAGTTTCCACCTTTTGTACAAGTGTCAAAAAGCTTGTCTGATGAGTTTTAAGAAGTTTCAGTGAGTTCAGAACTGTTTCTGGAACATAGGCTTTTGGCACTTAGAATGTTTAGATGAGAGGCTCTGTGGTGAGCTGGGGATCTGATGTAGGAGAGGTTTATTTACTAATTTAGATAGTGCATTTTTAATTTCTTAAAGGTTAGAATTTGCCATCATTTTTTAAATATCAGAGTCTCTATTGAAGTCAATGACCATTCAAGTCTTTGGTTAAGAAAGTAGGTCATCTAAAATTATTTCTCCTTCACTTGAAATATTCCTCCAACTCCCTTTCCTTCCAAAACTTCACTTGCCAAAGTTCTATTTATCTTTCTAGATTCTAATAAATTCCACTTCCTTGAGGCCATCTCCAAGTCCTGACAAAATGAACCTTTATGAGAACATTTATCACTGTCCATCTTCAGATGCTGGTGTACTCCCAGGTGAGGTAGGAGGTGGGGAGGAACAGATACCATCTGTAATTCTTCTCTGAATTCCCCATGATGCCTTACAGGTAGTAGACTGCTCACTGTTTGTGGTATTGAGCTGAAAACATCGGAGCACTTGATAGGACTTCAATGTCACTACAAACTATTCATGTTTTAACTTTTGCAAATAAATTTGAAAGAGTTGATTTGAATAAATAGGTAAAGTTCACATATGGAAAAGAAGAGATTTTTAAAAAGTCCAAAGCATTATAGTTTTTGTATTTTCAGGTTTCAAACATAAAATAGGCTGGAGCATGATTAAATCACAGTAGATATTGAAAAATAAATGGTTTGATGGACATTTTTTGTTAGTAGTAAGAGGACTCCCCTTCCTTCCTTCAAGAGGAGAAGGATGCTGTCGATGGTATGGACAAGGGTTAGCTAGTATGAAGGCTTTAAGCTATGTTAAAGGATTGGACCTCTCATTTGGGTGGTTGCTTTCCATTTGCCCCACTTGTTTTGCCTTCCATATCCACTTTCTGCCCTGTCTGTACTCAGGAGTATGACCCTTTCAGACTGTATCTTCCTTGTTCACTTGCTGGTTGACCCCTTGGTGGTTTGGTCAACAGAAGGCACCAGCAAGACAGGAAAAAGAGGTTAGGGGGTATTCTTTTTTTTTTCATATCTTGGCAACCACTTATTTCCTTTTTATTAATTTTTATTAATTTTTTATACATATCTCCCCATTGCCCCCCCTCCCTCCCAGGCATACCCCCCCCAGTGTCTGTGATCATTGGTTATGCTATATGCATGCATATAAGTCCTTTGATTGATCACTTATCTACCTCACTTAACTTTAATCTTTCTGCTGTAATTTCACAGTCTGTTTGATGCTTTATGATTTTTGTCCCCCTGAGAATTATCAGTCTACCCCCTTTCTGTGCTCCTGATTCTATTATATTCATCAGTTTATTCTGTTGATCAAATTTTTAATTCACTTAAGTTTTAGATTCACTTGTTGATACATATGTATTTGTTGTTCATAATTTTTTGGCTTTTACCTTTTTCTTCTTCTTCTTCTAAAAGAGTACCTTTCAGCATTTCATATAATACTGGTTTGGAGTTGATGAACTCCTTTAGCTTTTTCTTCTCTGTGAAGCTCTTTATCTGCCCTTCAATTCTGAATGATAGCTTTGCTGGATAGATTATTCTTGGTTGTAGGTTCTTGCTATTCATCACGTTGAATATTTCTTGCCACTCCCGTCTGGCCTGCATCATTTCTGTTGAGAAATCAGCTGACAGTTGTATGGGTGCTCCCTTGTAGGTAATGAACTGTTTTTCTCTTGCTGCTTTTAATATTCTCTCTTTGTCTTTTGCTCTTGGTATTTTAATTATGATGTGTCTTGGTGTGGTCCTCTTTGGATTCCTTTTATTTGAGGTTCTGTGTGCTTCCTGGACTTGAAAGTCTATTTCTTTTACCAGATGTGGGAAGTTTTCAGTCATTATTTCTTTAAATAGGTTTTCAGTATCTTGCTCTCTCTCTTCTTCTGGCACCCCCACAATTCTTTTTTTTTTTTTTTAAATTTTTTTTTATTATTAATTTTTTATACATATCTTCCCATTGCCCCCCTCCCTCCCAGGCATACCCCAACCCCCCAGTGTCTATGTTCATTGGTTATGATTATATGCATAGATACAAGTCCTTTGATTGATCTCTTATTTACCTCACCTAACTTTAATCATCCTGCTGTAATTTCACAGTCTGTTTGAAGCTTTACTGTCTCTGTATCTATCCTTTTGTTCATCAGTTTATAATGTTCTTTATTATCCTCCAATGAGTGCGATCATGTGATGCTTCTCCTTCATTGACTGGCTTATTTCACTAAGCATAAGGCTCTCCAGTTCCAACCAGGTTGCTGCAAATGGTAAGAATTCCTTCTTTTTAATGGCAGCATAGAATTCCATTGTGTAGATGTACCACAGTTTTCTGATCCACTCATCTGCTGACAGGCACCTAGGCTGTTTCCAAATTGTGGCTATTGTAAATTGTGCGGCTATGAACATAGGGGTGCATAAATCCTTTCTGATTGGTGTTTGTAATTTCTTAGGATAAATTCCTAAGAGTGGGATTACAGGGTCAAATGGGAGATCCATTTTTAGTTTTTTGAGGAAAGTTTTCTGCTTCTTTATATTTCAAATTTTTGACTTGATTCTCACCTTTCTCTAGTCTGTTGTTAGGACTCTGTATAATATTTTTTATTTCAGTCAGTGAATGTTTAATTTCTAGTTGGTCCTTTTTCATCTTTAGTTGGACCTTTACCATCTCTAGTTGGTCCTTTTTCATCTCCTCTTGGGACTTGATAAATTTATCCATCTTTTCTAGCAAATTCTTGAAAAATCTTATAAGCGTGGTTTTGAACTCTATATCCAGTTGTTTTTTTCCCTCCATTTCTTTTGTTTGTGATCCCTTCCCTTATCTCGGCATTTTCACTATGTCGGGGAAACTTCTGTGTTGGATTCAGCCTTATAATGCCAGACGTGCAAAGTCTGTTGAGCTTGGGATGGGTGGAGTCTCAGGGCTTAAGGGACCGCCTTGCCTTCCAGTTGGCCCCGCCCTCCACGGCCCCTGAGTCTCACGTGACTGGGTAATCGCTGGAGCGGTCCTTGTGTGCGCGTGCCCCCAGTGCCTCTAACTGCTGCCTTTCCAGCTCCCCTGCGCACCAGGACCACACAAGTCTAGGTCCACAGGGTTTCGCCCGAAACAGGGGCCCAGTGGAGTCAGAAGTGGCACAGTTGTGAGGGTCTGTCTTCCGCCCACTCGAGAAAGTCAGCGGCACAATCAGCAATCTGTCCTCCGCGCAGCGCCGTGCGCACCGCCACCAGGCCTTTGATCTTTTGCGACTCCCCTAAATTTCCGTGCACCTCTCCCTTTTCACAGTCCAAACTCACCTTGTATGAGTTTCGGCTGGATCTGGGGTTTAGTGTCGTAAGAGAAGGGGTTCAATGCCGTTGGGAGTCTCCGTTTCCCTCCCGCCAGAGA
>JAAGEH010000426.1:14905567-15024625 GCA_011751065.1 Lasiurus cinereus
TTTCCTGTTTTTTGCAGTAGGCTTGTAGGGCTATGAACTTCCCTCTCAAGACTGCTTTCACTGTGTCCCATAAATTTTGTATTGTTGTGTTGTCATTGTCATTTGTTGCCATGATGTTTTTTATTTCTTCCTTGATCTCTCTGGCTACCCAGTCGTTGTTTAATAGCATGCTGTTTAGTCTCCATGTGTTTGATTTCTTTCTATTGTTTTTATTATAGTTGATTTCCAGTTTTATGCCACTGTGGTCTGAGAAAATGCTTGATATGATTTCTATCTTCTTGAATTTGAAGAGACTTTTCTTATGACCCAACATATGATCTATCTTTGAAAATGACCCATGTGCACTGGAGAAGAATGTATATTCTGTGGCTTTGGGGTGAAATGTTCTGAAGATGTCAATTAATTCCATCTGGTCTAGTGAGTCATTTAGGATTGATGTTTCTTTGCTAATTTTTTGTTTAGAGGATTTGTCCAATGGTGACAGTGGGGTATTAAAGTCTCCTACTATGATTGTATTGCTGTCAATCTCTCCCTTAATGTCCTCCAAGAGTTTTTTTATGTATTTAGGTGCTCCTATATTGGGCGCATATATGTTTACCAGAGTTATTTCTTCTTGTTGGATTGTTCCCTTCAGTATTATGAAGTGGCCTTCTTTATCTCTTGTTATGTCCTTCACTTTGAGATCTAATTTGTCAGATATAAGTATTGCAACCCCAGCTTTTTTTTCATTTCCATTTGCCTGAAGTACCATGTTCCATCCCTTCACCCTCAATCTGTGTGCGTCTCTTTTCCTGAGGTGGGTTTCTTGCAGACAGCAGATATATGGATCATGTTTTCTTATCCAATCGGTTACCCTATGTCTTTTGATTGGAGCATTTAATCTGTTTACATTTAAAGTTATTATTGATAAGTACTTATCTGTTGCCATTTTTAGTCCTTACCCCCGAGTTCCTTCTTCGCTTCCTCTTTCTTTTTATTACAGCAGACCTTTTAACATTTCTTGCATTGCTGGTTTGGTGGTAATATATTCCCTTAGTCCTTTTTTGTCTGTGAAGCTTTTGATTTCACCTTCAATTTTGATTGAGAGTCTTGCAGGGTACAGTATTCTTGGATTCAGACCCTTCCTTTGCATGACTTTGTATATTTCATTCCATTCTCTTCTGGCCTGACGAGTTTCTGTTGAGAAGTCAGTAGCTAGTCTTATGGGGGTTCCTTTGTAGGTAACTTTCTGTTTCTCTCTGGCTGCTTTTAAGATTCTTACTTTGTCGTCGGTGTTTGCCAATTTAATTATAATGTGCCTCGGTGTCGGTTTGTTGGGGTTCATTTTGCTTGGGACTCTGTGAGCTTCTTGGATTTGTGTGGGTTTTTTCTTTTCTATATTGGGGAAATTTTCTGTCATTATTTCTTCAAACACGTTCTCTAATCCTTGTTCAGTTTCCACTCTTTCTGGAACCCCAATTATGCGGATGTTATTTTGTTTCATGTTATCCCAAAGTTCCCTTAGACTCTCCTCTTGCTTTTTAACTTTTTTTTCTAGAAGCTGCTGTACTTGGGTATTTTTTCCTACCGTGTCTTCTAGCTCACTGATGCGGTCCTCTGCTTCTTCTAGTCTACTTTTGATGCTTTCTATTGAGTTCTTTATAGCAGTGATGTCATTATTCATTTCTTCTTGTTTATTCTGCACCTCCTCTAGTTTCTTCTGCATTTCTTCTTGTTTATTCAGCACCTCCTCTAGTTTCTTCTGCATTTCTTCTTCACGCTTCTTCGCCTCCTCTAGGTTCTTATTCGTTACCTCTTGGCTCTTACTCATATTGTCAAATTTGTCTTCCAATCTTTTCAACCACATTATGATAATTTCTCTGAACTCTTTCTCTGGTAGGCTTATTTGTGGCTCTATTTTGTTTACTTCCTTTTCTGGTGAAACCTGCCTTTCTGTCTTTTGTGGGCTGTTTCTTTTTCTGACCATGGTCTTTCTTCTCTGGGTGTCTGGTTATGTAGTGCTCTCTCCTACGTTGACTGAAAGGCACAAACTACAACACGACCAGGTACAGCACACAAGGCACTGAGTAGAAATGTATTCAAGATGTTAATAATCACAAATAAGGTGACCACCAATGAAGGGCAAATTAGGGGTAGATAGAGAAAGAAGAAGAGGAAAATGAGGAAGAAAGAAAAGAAAGAAGTGCCAAAATCAAATTGGGAGAGTGAGAGAAAAAAAAAAAATAAATGAACAATAAAATAAAATAAAATAAGAAAATAAAAAGGTGAAAAAGGAGAAGAAAAGAGGAAGAGAAAAAAGTCAGAGAGAAAAGAAAGTGTATAAGAGAGAAAAGAGGAACAAAATATAGATGTCAGGAGAGAAGTTCAATGGAACAGTCACTAATCCCAATAAAGGCCAGCAACCAGTACCTAGATATTGATTCAAATTGCAAATAGCAACTGGTATCGAGGGAGATGAGGGAAAAGAGAGGTAGAAAACAAAGCAAGCAAAAAGCAAAATAAAACAAGTAGAATAAACTAAAACAATCTCTCAAAAAAAAATTTCAAAAGATCGATATAATCACTTTTCAGGCAAATAGCAATAAAAGGACATCGAGAAAAAACAACTTTTTGGCTAGTGAAGACAAGAGGGGAGAGGTTTGTGTGGACTTGTAGTAGGGGATTTGAAATTAGATATATAAATGGGGTGAAATTTTAACCAGGTAAAGAGAAAAATAGGGAGAATCTAAAGTTGGAAAAGGGAAAGAGAAACAAGACAGCAAAATGGGGAAAGTTAGGAGGAAAGTGTTGGCATAAAGGTGGAGTTGAGTTGGAGTAAAATTATGCTAAAGGGAAGATGAAAATAGAATGTAGAACTCTAATCCCGAAATAAAATAAAGAGAAAACAAAATGACACTTTTTTTTCCAAAAACGGTAAATTACTAGTAGTAATTAATAATACTAGTTTAAAACAAAAATGTAATAATTATAAAGGTAAAATCAATTGAGGCAGAAAGAAAAAAAATATTCTTTTAATTAAAATATGTGAAAATGAAAAATAAAGAATTAAAAATTAAAAAAAAAGAAAAAAGGAAAAATAAAAAAAAAAGAAGAAGAAGAAAAATAGAATGGTCCTTCACTTCCACTATTATTCTGCTTGACACACAGAGTAGGGGAGGTATTGCAGTTCCCTGTGTTCCCCTCTTGGTGTTTTAATGTCTTTATTCTCTTGTGGTTATGCGAGAGTCAATTTGTGTGTCATCCATTGGGTGGCAGTGTTTCGGAATTGATCTCTGAGACAAAGCACAGGACCTCTCTTGGCTGTGCTCAGATCCTGCTACTCTGTGGTTCCCAAAACCAGTTTGTGGGGGTTGTGAAGCCTGGACACTGCAATAACTCCCAGGTTGTCCCTCTGCCCCAGAGAAAAAGAAAAAAAAAAAAAGGAAAGAAAAAAAAAAAAAGAGTCGTTTTCTGGAGCTCTCCTCCGTCAACAGCTCAGAGGGTCTGCCTTCACACTCAGGGATCACGCCCTGACCACCTCCTCGGACCTCTCCAGAGGCAGCTTTCCCGCAGCCCGGCTCCCATAGTGTGCGCGTCTCTGCCCTGCGGGGGTAGGAGACCGCACCCTGGCCCAGGCTAAGTCTGACCCTTCCGCGCACGCGCGCAGTGTGGATCTCTGAATCCTCCGCCTGCGCGTCTGTGCTGCCTGGGAAGCCGCGCTCTGGGTCCTGGCTGCTCTGTGGGTGCCTCCGTCAGCCGCAGCTTTCAGACCTCGGCAGACATCCACCTCCCCCTTAAGTCAGGCGCAATCTGACCTTTCCGTTCGCTCTGTGGATCTCTGATTCCGCCGCGTGTCTGCGCCGATTGGAGAGCGGAGTTCTGGGTCCCCGGGTTCCTGGCTGCTCGATGGGTGCCCAGCCGAAGGCTTCAGAGCGCCGCAGACATCCACCTCCCACTACAAGATGGCTCGGGCTCCGCGTTCGCGCTGGTGGCTCCGGCAGACAAAAACCCCGTGGCAGTGGGGCTGCCTGGCCGGGAGAGCCCCTTCCAGCAGTTCCCCGCCTTCCCCTGGAGGACAACTGACTCCTAGCTTGCCAACAAACACTCCCAATGCAACTCTCAGCCGCTCTCTCTCCCTCTGCCCAGCGACAAAGCTCCAGACGCGTCCGTCTACTCCGCCGCCATTTTCTCCTCTCCACCCCCACAATTCTGATGTTGGTACACTTGAAGCTGTCCCAGAGGCTCCTTACATTATCTTCACATTTTTGGATTCTTTTCTCTTCTTGCTTTTCCAGTTGAATGTTTTCTGCTTCTTTATATTTCACATTTTTGACTTGATTCTTGCCATCCTCTAGTCTGCTGTTAGGACTCTGTACAATATTTTTTATTTCAGTCAGTGTCTCTAGTATGTCCTTTTTCATCTCCTCTTGGGTCTCACTAAATTTATCCAACTTTTCTAGCATATTCTTGAAAAACCTTATAAGCGTGGTTTTGAACTCTATATCCAGTCGTTTTTTCCCCTCCATTTGTTTTGTTTGTGTTCCCTTCCCTTGTCTCGGCATTTTCACTACACCTGGAGAACTTCTGTGTTGAATTCAGCTTTATGATACCAGACTTGCAAAACCGCAGAAGCCTCTCTGTTGAGCTTGGGAGGGGTGGAGTCTCAGGGCTTAAGGGACCGCCTTGCCTTCCAGTCACCCCGCCCTCCACGGCCTCTGAGTCTCACATGACTGGGTAATCGTTGGAGCGGTCCTTGTGCGCGCGCCTGCAGTGCCTCTAGACTGCTGCCATCTCCGGCTCCCCTGTGTACCAGGACCACATGAGACTAGGTCCCCAGGGTTTCGCCCAAAACAGGGGCTTAGTGGACTCAGAAGTAGCACAGTTGGGAGGGTCTGTCTCCCGCCCACTCGCGAAAGCCAGCGGCACAATCAGCAATCTGTCCTGTGCGCGCCACCAGGCCTTTGATCTTTTGCGACTCCCCTAAATTTCCATGCACTTCCCCCTTTTCACAGTCCAAACTCCCCCCTTATGAGTTTCGGCTGGATCTGGGGTTTAGTGTCGGAGGATAAGGGGGTTCAATGCCTTTGAGAGTCTCTGTCTCCCTCCCATCAGAGAAAACCAGCCAGGCACTCCGGTACCCGCTCTCTCCATGCGCGCGTCTCCGTACCTCAGCTTTTTGCAGCTCCTCTGGGTCTCTGTGAGCCCCTCTCTTTCCCTCTAGTTGTAGAACTTCCACTCAGCCAGCTTTCCTGTGGTTCTGGATGATGTCCGTTCTGTCTTTTAGTTGTAGTTTTGAAATTGTTGTGCGAAGCAGCAGTGTAGGTGTTTACCTATGCCGCCATCTTGGATTCCTCTCTAGGGGGTATTCTTTTCCTGTTTCTACCCTGTTTTCACATTTCGTCCCTGGCAGCAGCTGGGTCCCTCTATGACAACAACTGCTTTTCCATAACTAGTTTAGCTCTCCCAGGTTCTATAGGAGATAGCAGTTTCTCACTCTTGCTAGTTTCTGGGTGTCTTGCCACTGTGTTTCCTAAACCCTACCTTCACTTTTATGATAAGCCCTTTCATTAATCTTTCTTTATTTGAAACATCTGGAGTACATTTTCTTTTTGATGCCAGATATTAACAGCTACACCATCCAAAGCAAAGGCTAAAAAAAAGGTTAAAACCTTTTAAGCAAAGGTTTACCAATCTTTACCACAGTAAGTCTTCTTAAGGTACCTACTATGTCCTAAAGCCTTCCTTAGAGGTTGGCAGCAGAGCCAGTACAAAGTAGAAGAAAACATGGTCTCTGTCTTAAGTTAATTAGAGTCTACTGCTGTGATTTCTAAAGAAATTTTTATGTTTTGGAAGAAATTTTTTTGAAATATAAAAAATAAGTTTCATGTATGAATTGATAATAATCTGTAGAACAGAATAATTCTGACACGTAAGAGGGGTTCCCCAACACAGATATTGAACACAGTGTCCTCACTTTTCTTTCTTTTTAAAAAAAATTATTTTATTTTAATATTTTTCCTATTGCCCTCCCCAGCCCTCCCCACTCCCCAGTACATGCCTTCACCCGTCTCCCCACCGTCTCCCCACCCAATGCCCTGTATCCACTGGCTATGCCTACACATATGCATACAAGTCCTTCGGTGGATCTCCTACAGGCACCTCCTTCCCCCCACCCAACCTCCCCTGCCTTCCCACTGTAGCACGACAGTCTGTTCATTGCTTCTTTGCCTCTGCAACTGCTTCTCCCACACCCCCCAATTCTTGTCTTTAAAAACATCTTGCCCTTGTAGACTAGAAATAAATCCACAATAGCAAAAAAGATGTTTGAGTCCCAATTTCAGTGTCCAATAGCTTTGAGTTCCAGTTTCAATGTCAAACAGTTCCTTATGTGTACACATCATCAATGGTATCTGGATAGTGGACAAATGGTAGCAATGCCGGTCTGACCCTCTCTGGTTGACCCCCTATAGCGATACACAGCTGCTGACTGCTCACATGGCAAGACGTTGTCAGCGTCTTCCATCTCTGGACTGTTTCTCTCCTTGTCTTCGTGGTTGGAGCAGACCTATCAGTTCCTCTCTGTTGCAGGAGTCCACTTGGTCTTGGAGTTGTTTTCTGAAAGTATATAAATATATTCTCGACCAAGAGTTAATAAAGGAATATTTTCTATAAAATTGACTTGGGGTCCTTTTTATTTTTGCCTACCCGCTTTTCCTTTGGCTTATTTTGACACCATGTGTGTTTTTCATGGGTGTCTTGCTGTTAGTATTACAAATGAAAATTAATATTCTAAAGTGAACATTTTCTACTAAATTATCTAGTAATTTGCTTACTAGATATTTTTCCTTACATGATATTATCCTACTCTCCCCCCTTTTTTTCATTAATAGAGAATTTGGTAAAATTTTTTAATGCAATCTTGATAACTTTAAATTTTAATTTTTGCACACAAATATGCCCGTTTTATGTTCATTGCATAGTAAGCAGTTTTACCCTGAGATGAGCTATCAATAGAAATTTTAATTAATACTTTAGAAACAGCTTTTTGTCCAGTACACTTAAATTTTCGTGGGTGTTCACTTATTTCAATTTGCCAATTTAAATTAATCTGAAAGCTTGATAACTCTTTTACGTCAAATTTAATACTCTACCAACAATCTTAGATTACCCTGTATATATTAGTGGAAAGGTTTATTTGCATTCTTGAATAGGCACTGAACATGCTTAGTGCTGGGCTGAATTTAGATATAGGGCAGCTGCTGTGGACATGTTTCTGTCCGTTACCTGGGTCCCGATCTGTGCTGAGCGTGGGAAGCGAGGTAGCCATGGGGGCAGGAGACCTCCCTCAGAAGGGGTGAAGGTTCAGATCCCTGCAAGGTTGTGGGTAGGGGGATGAGGGTCTGTGCCCTACCTCTATTGATCCCACTTCTCTCCTGATGGCTCCTCTGCGACTGTGCCTGTCTTAGGTCGTTCCTTCCCTGAGGAATCTTACCCATCTCTAGCTAACCAGTCATCCTCTGGGGCCAAGCAGGGTGTTGTGAGGTTCAGTTCTGTCTCCATGGTAGCCTATGCCCCCGTGGCCTCCAAGTCCAGCACCTGCCTTGGGGATCCCCTCGCCTGCTGGCGGGGACCCGGCACTGATCACTTATCTCGGGAATTCAGGTTCTTTCTCCAGGGAGGGCCCAGCTCACACCATTTGGTGGGAGACAGATCCATTATACCAGCCACCTCGAGGCTTCAACCTCAGCGTGAATAGAGAGCTCAGGCAATAGGTGAGGGCTCTTGGGTTGTGAGAAGAGGGTCCCTCTTGGCAAAAGAGAAAAGAGGGGCCAGTAAAGAATGTTCAAGTGCCTTTCAGGTGCCTTAATTACTTCTGAAAGGGATTAAATCCTTTCATGTCCTTTTTTTTTTTTAAATTGCTGCTAAACATTCAAAATATTAGTTTGTACATTTGTTTGGGATAGTTGTACAATATGTTGTTGTGAAATATCAAAAATTAAATGTTATTGTAGAATAAATAATATCATGTAAGGATATTGTTTGCTCTAGGCCATGGCAATTCAATTTCAAACGGGCTGTCAATTTCTTTTTGTAACTTTATATCAACTTTTTCAGGGAGGCAAAAACACAGATTACTTACCTTAGCTCAAGTGGCCAAATATATTGACTTTCAATTACAATCCTTATGACATTTAAAGGAAACTTCACTTTATTTCCTTCCAAAACAGTGGTTCCCAACCTTCCTAATGCCACAACCCTTTAAGACAGCTCCTCATGTGGTGGTGACCCCCAACCATAAAATTATTTCCATTGCTACTTCATAACTGTAATTTTGCTACTGTTATGAACTATAATGTAAATATCTGATATGCAGGATGTATTTTCATTGTTACAAATTGAACATAATTAAATCATAGTGATTAATCACAAAAACAATATGTAAGTATATATTGTGAAATATTTGTTTCTAATTACAAATAAATGAAATTTTGTCTTGAATCCTGGTGTAGCATGGGTAACAGTCTTCATATGACAACAGTAAACTACATTGCTACGTTTTGCTACACCGAGGAGCAGTGTGTTGGTTCCTAAGACCATGGGAAATAGGTGTTTTCCAATAGTCTTAGGCGACCCCTGTGAAAGGGTCGTTCGACCCCCAAAGGGGTCACGACCCACAGGTTGAGAACCGCTGTTCCAAAATGATTTTCATTTTACAGAGTTTCCTTTAAAAATCTTTGTCTCGCTGAGACTGGTTTGGCTCAGTGAATGGAGCGTCGGCTTGCGGACTGAAGGGTCCCAGGTTTGATTCCAGTTGGGGCATGTACCTTGCTTGCGGGCACATCTCCACTGTAGGGCGTGCAGGAGGCGGCTGATTGATATTTCTCTCTCATCGATGTTTCTGACTTTCTATCTCTCTCCCTTCCTCTCTGTAAAAAATCAATAAAATTTATTAAAAAAAAATCTTTGTCTCATGAAACAATTTCTCTTAAGGTTATGGTGACCACTGTATGGATTCCCTCTCATACCCCACCCTCCCTGTTCTCTGTGCCCAATGATTATGCTCATATGCATATACGAAAGTCCCTCTGTTGATCTCTCCCCCTTATTCCCACTAATTCCCACCATCCCCGAGGTTTGATGTTTTGATAGACGTTTCTCATTCTCTGGATCTGATCTTGATCATCAGTCTATGTCATTCATTATATTCAACAGATGAGTGAGATCATGTAATATTTGTCTTTCTCTTCCTGGCTTATTTCACTAAGCATAATGCTCTCCATCTCCACCCATGTTGTTGCAAATGGTAGGAGCTCCTCTTTTTTTACTGGAGCATAGTATACCATTGTGTAGATGTACCACAGTTTTTTAATCCACTCATCTGTTGATGGGCACTTAGGCTGTTTCCAAATCTTAGCTATGGTGAATTGTGCTGCTATGAACATAAGGGTGCATATATCCTTTCTGATTGGACTTTCTAGTTTCTTGGAGTATATTCCTAGAAGTGGGATCACTGAGTCAAATGGGAGTTCCATTTATAGTTTTTTGAGGAGACTCCATACTCTTCTCCACAGTGGCTGCACCAGTCTGCATTCCCACCAGCAGTGCACGAGGGTTTCTTTTTCTCCGCATCCTCGCCAACGCTTGTCGTTTGTTGATTTGTTGATGATTGCCATTCTGACAGGTGTGAGATGGTACTGCATTGTTGTTTTGATTTGCATCTCTCACATGATTAGTGATTTTGAGCAGGTTTTCATATGTCTCTTGGCCTTCCTTCTGTCTTCTTTACAGAAGTGCCTATTTAGATCAGTTGCCCATTTTTTGATTGGGTTGTTTATCTTCTTTTTGTGAAATTGTATGAGTTCCCTGTAAATGTTGGAGATTAAACCCTTATCATTGAGATCATTGGCAAATATGTTCTCCCATGCAGTGGGCTTTCTTGTTGTTTTGTTGATGGTTTCCTTTGCTATGCAAAAGCTTTTTATTTTGAAGTAGTCCCATTTGTTTATTTTTTCTTTATTTTCCATTGCTCTTGGAGAAGTATCAGTAAAGAAGTTCCTTCTGCATATGTCTGAGATTTTGCTGCCTGTGGATTCCTCTAGTATTTTTATGGTTTCCCATCTTATGTTTAAGTCCTTTATCCATTTTGAGTTTATTTTTGTGTATGGTGTAAGTTGGTGGTCTAGTTTCATTTTTTTTGCATGTTTCTGTCCGATTTTCCCAACACCATTTGTTGAAAAGACTGTCTTGACTCCATTGTATGTTCGTGCCTCCTTTGCCAAATATTAATTGAGCATAGTGGTTTGGGTTGATTTCTGGGTTCTCTATTCTATTCCATTGATCTAGGTGTCTGTTCTGGCACCAGTACCAGGCAGTTTTGAGAACAGTGGCTTTGTAATACAGCTTGAAATCTGGCATTGAGATCCCACCTACTTTGTTCTTCTTTATAAGGATTGCTGCAGTTATTTGGGGTCTTTTTTTTAAAATTCCAGATGAATTTTTGGAAAGTTCATTCTAGGCCTGTGAAGTATGCCTCTGGTATTTTCATGGGGATTGCATTGAATTTATAGATTGCTTTGGGTAGAATGGACATTTTGATGATATTGATTCTCCCAGTTCATGAATATGGTATGTTCTTCCATCTGTTTATGTCTTCTGCTATCTCTTTTTTTAGTGTCATGTAGTTTTCTGCATATAGGTCTTTTATCTCCTTAGTTAAGTTTATTCCTAGGTATTGTAATTTTTTTGGTGCGATGGTAAATGGGATTGCTGTTTTAGACTCCTTCTGTAAGTTCAGTATTGGTATATAGAAATGCCATAGATTTCTTGGTGTTAATTTTGTATTCTGCTACATTGCTGAATTCATTTATCACATCTAATATTTTTTTTTTGATGAAGTCTTTAGGGTTCTCTATGTACAGTTTCATGTCATTTGCAAATAAGGACAGTTTTACTTCTTTTCCTATTTGGATGCCTTTTATTTCTTTTTCTTATCTGATAGCAATGGCTAATACTTCCAGCACTATGTTAAATAAGAGTGGTGACAGTGGGCATCCCTGTCTTGGTATGAAATGGTTTTAGTTTTTGCCCATTGAGTATGATGTTGGCTGTGGGTTTGTCATATATGACTTTTTTTTAATGTTGAGGTATGATCTTTCTATTCCCACCTTGCTGAGAGTTTTTATCAAGTGAGGGTGTTGGATTTTGTCAACTGCATTTTCTGCATCAATTGATATGACCATGTGATTTTTATCTCTCAATTTGTTTATGTGATGTATCATGTTTATTGATTTGTGTACCATCCTTGCATCCTTCGAATAAATCCTACTTGGTCAAGGTGTATGATCTTTCTGATGTACTGCTGGATTCGATTTGCTAGAATTTTGTTGAGGATTTTGGCATCCATGTTCATGAGGGATATTGGTCTGTAATTCTCTTTCACTGTGTTATCTTTATCTGGTTTTGGTATTAGGGTGATACTGGCTTCATAGAAGGAGTTTGGAAGTGTTCCTTCCTCTTGAATTTTCTGGAATAGTTTGAGAAGGATGGGTTTTAGTTCTTCTATGAATGTTTGGTAAAATTCCCCTGTAAAGCTGTCTGGGTCTGGGCTTTTGTTTGCTGGAAGCTTTTTGATGACTACTTCAATTTCTTCCATAGTTATCAGCGTTTTGAGATTTTTAGAATCTTCCTGTGTGAGTTTTGGAAGGTTGTGTTTTTCTAGGAATGTGTTCATTTCTTCTAGGTTGTGAAAAGAATAGAGTTGTTCATAATATTTTTTAACAATCCTTTGTATTTCTGTGGGGTCTGTAGTTATTTCCCCTCTCTCATTTCTGATTTTGTTTATTTGGGTACTCTCTCTTTGCTTCTTGGTGAGCCTGGCCAGAGTTTCATCAATATTGTTTATTCTTTTGAAGAACCAGCTCTTGGTTTTATTGATTTTTTGGTCTCTATGTTGTTTATTTCTGCTCTTTTCTTTATTAGTTCCTTCATTCTGCTCACAGTGGGCTTTTCTTGTTGCTCTCTTTCTAATTCTTTGAGTTGTTGAGTTAGGTGATTCATTACCATTTTTTCTTTCTTTTGAGGTAGGCCTGTAGAGCTATAAACTTTCCACTCAGCACTGCTTTCATTGTATCTCATAGCATTTGCGTTGCTGTATTTTTATTGTCATTAGTCTCCAGAATATTTTTAATTTTTTCTTTGATCTCATTTATAACCCAATCGTTGTTTAGTAACATGCTATTCAACTTCCAAGTGTTTGAATTTTTTGGAATGTTTTTATTGTAGTTTATTTCTAATCTTATGCCATTGTGGTCTAAGAAAATGCTTAATATGATTTCAATCTTTTTGAATTTGGGGAGACTTTGCTTGTGACCCAATATATGGTCTATTTTTGAGAATATCCCATGTGCACTTGAGAAGAATGTATATTCTGTGGCTTTGGGGTGAAATGCTCTGAAGATGTCAATTAGGTCCATCCTTTCTAGTGAGTTATTTAGAATTGCTGTTTCTTTGCTGATTTTTTGTCTAGAGGATTTGTCCAGAGATGTCAGTGGTGTATTAAAATCCCCTACTATGATTATATTGTTGTTGATCTCTCCGTTGATATCCTCCAGGAGTTTTTTTATGTATTTAGGGGCTCCTTTATTAGGTGTGTATATGTTTACGAGAGTTATATCTTCTTGATGAATTGCTCCTTTTAGTATTATGTAGTGGCCTTTCTTATCTCTTGTTATAGCCTTTACTTTGAGATCTATTTTATCAGATATAAGTATCACCACCCCAGCTTTTTTCTCATTTCTATTTGCCTGAAAAATGTTTTTGCATCCCTTCACTCTCAGTCTGTGTGAATCCTTTTCTCTGAGGTGGGTCTCTTGTAGACAGCAAATGTATGGGTCATGTTTTCTTAACCATTCAGGTACCCTATATCTTTTGATTGGTGCATTTAACCCATTTATGTTTAATGATATTATTGACAAGTTCATGTTTGTTGTCATATTTTCCTTAGTGTTTTTTTTTTTCCTTTCTCTTTCTTCTTTTTACAGCACTCCCTTTAGCATTTCTTGCAATGTTGGCTTGGTAGTGATAAACTCTCTTAGCCCTTTCTTGTCTGTAAAGCTCCTGATTCCACCTTCAATTTTGAATGATAGCCTTGCTGGGTATAGTATTTATGGGTTCAGACCCTTGTTTTGCATCACTTTATATATTTCATTCCATTCCCTTCTGGCCTGGTGTGTTTTTGTTGAGAAATCAGTTGATATTCTAATAAGAGATCCCTTGTAGGTAACTTTCTGTCTCTCTCTGGCTGCCTTTAAGATTCTTACTTTGTCGTTAGTGTTCGCCAATTTAATTATGATGTGTCTTGGTGTCGGTCTTTTGGGATTCAACTTGTTTGGGACTCTGTGTACTTCTTCGACTTGCATATTTTTTTTCCTTGCCAATATCAGGGAAATTTTTGTCATTATTTCTTCAAATAGGTTTTCTATTCCTTGCTTCTCTTCCACTCCTTCTGGTATCCCAATTAAGCAAATGTTGTTTCATTTTGTGTTATCCCAAAGCTTTCTTAAGCTCTCTTCTTGTTTTTTAAGTCTTTTTTTCAGTGGTTTCTGTGTTTGTGTGTTTTTTTCCTACCTTGTCTTCTAATTCACTGATGTGGTCCTCAGCCTCTTCTAGTCTACTGTTTAGGCCTTCCATTGTGTTCCTTATTGCAGCTATGTCATTCATCTCCTCTTGGTTTCATTTCATGTTTGTGACATTATCATTCAGCTCCTTATAGATCTCATTGAGTTTTGTGATATTTTTGTTGAGTTGTGTGTATTTGTCTTCCATCGATTTAAACATCTTTTAAATCATTACTCTGAATTCTTTCTCTGAAAGGCTGCTGGCTTCAATTTCATCTAACTCTCTTTCTGGCAATTCCTCTTTTTCTTTCCTTTGGGGATTGCTTTTACGTCTTCCCATGTTTTCCTGTAATGTTTTAATTGTAGAACCAATTGCTTTTCTAGTCAAGTTTTTTTTCATGGTGGATGGTGCTACTGGTGTATTCTCTCAGTTTTCCTGTGTTTGTTAATCTATTGTAGTTTCCTACTTGAGCTATTTGCGTTCTCTTGATGTAGATCTGCAGGTTTGAGCAGCAAAACTGTGGTGTCTAGAAGTTGGCAGCCGGGAGAGGAGTGTCCCTATTTTTGCTGTTTTGCACCTTTAATTGAGATCATGTGTGCCCAGCAGGGATACACAGTGGCACCAAAAACCCATCTGTCAGGGTGATGTGTTTCAGGGGGCCTATACCCTGGAGAGGCATGACTGTGGTGCCCAGAGTTAAAAAAAATCACAGCCATGGTGGCTCCCAGTGGGTCCCAGGCACTGTTTAGGGAGTGGACCACCAGAAATGCGCTGCTGAAAACCCGTGTTGGGTGGCGGCCATGAGGGCGCACTGCAAATGTGGTGACTAGGGAACTTTACAAACCAGATAGGAGGGTATGTCACAGACAGGGTGACCAGAACATACACACAGAGGGACTAGAGCACCACAGTCAGGGTGACCAGGACACGCAAACACAGGGAGTATCCTCACTTTTCTTTGCTCTTGGCATATAGTATCTAATTACAATTTTTTTTGATGCTAATACAGAGCATCACCCAAACACTTCCACAAGCAACACACCCAAAGGGCAGATTCAGCAGGCACTGGATCCCCACTGAAGCAAATCTGCCATGGGGTCAGTTATGGCCAGTCCTCACAACCAATCAGCCTAAGAGTTAGTACCTCCCATTGATGTGTCAACAGCAATCTAGACTCAACTACAGTAGGAGGGCACACATAACCCACATAAGTGACATACCTGGAATACCTGGCTCCGGTAACCAGGAAGATTGTTCCACTGAGCCCCATAGGACACCCACTACATTAGGCCATTCTATCAAGACTGGGAGATGTAATATCTCTATCTAATACATAGAAATAAACACAGGGAGGTAGCTAAAACGAGGGGACAAAGAAACAGTTCACAAATGAAAGAAAGAACTAACACCCAGAAAAAGAACTAAGCAAAATGTAGATAAGCAATCTGCTAGATCCAGAGTTCAAAACCCTTGTTATAGGAATGCTCAGTAATCTCAGTGAGATCTTCAGCAAAGAGATAGGAAACATAAAAATGGAGTTGAAAACAAAAAAAGTCCAAGTTAGAAATGAAGAGTACAATAATTAAAATGAATACCTTACAGGGAATCAACAATAGTAGGTGAAGCAGAGGATTGAATCAGCAATTTAGAAGATAAGGTAGCAGAAAACATTCATTTAGAACAGTGGTTAGCAAACTGTGGCTCGCAAGCCACATGAGTTTGCTGACCACTGGGATAGGAGCTTAATCACAAGGAAAAAGAATAGCCTGTAATTATTGGTAAGAGTCTAGGTCAATGGTCAGCAAACTCATTAGTCAACAGAGTGGCAAACCAAGGCTCATGAGCTTCATGTGGCTCATGAGCCACAGTTTGCCAACCACTGAGTTAGAACACCAAATGGGAAAAGGAATAAAAAAAGTGAGAATATTTTAAGGAGTATATGGGACAATGTCACACATACCAACGTCCACATCATATGGGTATCAGAAGAAGAAGAGAGATTGAGCAAAAAATTGGAAACCTATTTAAGAAATAATGATAGAGAACTTTCCTGCAGGTGCATATAGGCACCATGCCTAAGTCTCATCAAGCTGGCTAACGCTATTTGCCCCACCTTAATGAAAGAATAGAACAGAAGCCCAGAAAGGGCAGAGTCCCAAAAAAGATGAACTCAAAAGAGGCCCACACCAAGACACATCATAATTAAAATGCTAGAGGTTGAAGACAAAGAAAGAATATTTTTTTAAAAAAAATATTTTTATTGATTTCAGAGAGAAAGGGAGGGGGAGAGAGATAGAAATATCAATGATGAGAAAGAATATGATGGTTCAGTAAGTATAGCCAATGACACACTTCTTCTATTTGACTTGATGAATTTTGTGAGGTATTATTTCCAGCTGTGACAGATATTTAAGTCAATTGTTGAAATTAACTGAACTAGAATTAGAACATCCATTTGCTTCATCACTAAAAATTTTACCAAGAATTCCAATAATGAAGCATATATAATCTCACTGCTCTCACTGAATAATATTAAATATTTTATTGTATAATTTGATTAAGATGTTATTTAATAATTACTAATTTAAGATAAGTTACTATTGGTTAAGGAATTTTATAACTATCTACTAGTCCTCCTCCTATATAATAAAGAGGTCAAAAATGGCCACCACAAGCTAGCCAGCAGTGATGGATAGTTGTGGGTGATCAGGCTAGCAGAGGAAGGCAGTTGGGGGTGACTAGGCCTGCAGGACAGGACAGTTAGGAGCAACCGGGCCAGCAGGGGAGGGCAGTTGGGGGCAATTGGGCCACAGGGGAACAGTTGGGTGTCAATCAGGCTGGCAGGCAGGCGAGTGGTTGGGAGTCATTAGTCCCAGATTGTGGGATTGGGCCTAGCCTGGCAGGTGGACATCCCCTGAAGGGTCCCAGATTGGAGAAGGTGCAGGTTGGACTGAGTTACAGCCCTCACCTCCAATGCATGAATTTTCTGCACCCAGCCTCTAGTATATATTTAGTAGCCTAAGTCAGTGGTTGGCAAACTCATTAGTCAACAGAGCCAAATGTCAACACTATAATGATTGAAATTTCTTTTGAGAGCCAATTTTTTTAAACTTAAACTTCTTTTAATGCCACTTCTTCAAAATAGACTTGCCTAGGCCATGGTATTTTGTGGGAGAGCCACACTCAAGGAGCCAAAGAGCTGCATGTGGCTTGCAAGCCATGGTTTGCCGACTACTGGCCTAAGCGACTATTATGGCAGAACGACCACAACAACCAGTCACTATGATGCGCACTGACTACCAGGGAGCAGACGCTCAATGTAGGAGCTGCCTCCTGGTGGTTAGTGTGCTCCCAAGTGGGAGTGGCCACTTAGCCAGAAGCTGGACACATGGCTGGCAAGTGCAGCGGTGATGGCGGGAGCCTTTCTCACCTCTGCGAAGGGCTAAGGAGCAGCAAGCAGAGCAGTAAGGAGTGAGCAGGCAGACATCCAATGAGGGATCCTGGACTGAGAGAGGGCGCAGGCTGGACTGAGGGACTCCCCACCCCATGCACAAATTTTGTGTGCCAAGCCTCTAGTTAAATAAAATTTATTTGTAGTATATTGTTTATGATATCTTTAATCATTTAAACATTAAAAAATATATTTTATTGATTTTTAACAGAGAGGAAGAGAAAGGGACAGAGACTTAGAAACATCGATGAGAGAAACATCAATCAGCTGCTTCCTGCACACCCCCTACTGGGGATGTGCCTGCAACCAAGGTACATGCCCTTGACTGGAATTGAACCTGGGACCTTTCAGTCCACAAGCTGATGCTCTATCCACTCAGCCAAACCGGTTAGGGCCATTTAAACATTTTTTTTTCCTGTATGTGTTTTATGTATGTTATTCCATGTAATTGGAGCTGGGAAGATTTTTAGAGTTCTTTTAGCCCATCTCTGTCATTTCAGCAATGAAGAAATAGAGGCAGAACTGGTTAGAATACCTGTCTAGAACCAGAGCCAGATGGCCCAGTTCCATGGTTAGAGTCCTTTTGCCACATCACACTTCCTCAATGCTGTAGTATTGTAGGAACAGTGAAATACGGACTCCACTTTCTGTACCTTATAAGTGGCAGCCTATTGCTGGTGCAAAGTGGTGAGTCCAGGGATGGGAAAAAATAAGAATTTTCCAAACCTCCAGAAAGCATGGCTTTTTAATGACAGTTCATTCAACTTTGTTTTCTTTGGAAGTAAAATAAAGTCAAGGCTGAGACCATGAACTGCATCTGGAACTCAGGATTTGTGTCACAGTTTACATATTCCCAACTCAATGCCAGTTACTCAGTCCTTCCATTCAGACAACAACAAACAGTAAAACCACAGACAAGGAGCAGTGTTAAAAAATGTCCTCGTGGAGAAGAGAGAAGGTTATGACTATTATGCAGAAGCATTCACTTCCTGAAGAGAGACCCAGCTGTCCTATGCTTTGGGAAATGGTAACTTGGGTGTGAAAAGGGTAGCTGGGGCAGGGATGTTTTTTTTCTTCATTGAGAAGGCAAAAGTTCATTAAGTGGCAAAACAGTCACAACTCCTAAGATGATATTTCCAAGAAATAGAGTGCCTATGCTTGGGGAGGGAAAACCAGTCGACTGCCTGCTATAAGAATGGGTTGCAGTTCTATTCTAATGCTTCTTCTCACACCTAGTCCCTAGGACTCAGGGTTACTGAGTCCTTGGT
The DNA here is from genome assembly GCA_011751065.1 of Lasiurus cinereus. Classification (NCBI taxonomy): domain Eukaryota; kingdom Metazoa; phylum Chordata; class Mammalia; order Chiroptera; family Vespertilionidae; genus Lasiurus; species Lasiurus cinereus. The sequence continues at coordinate 14,923,883 of JAAGEH010000426.1, forward strand.
GTTTAAGATCCTTGGGGGTAGTGCTATGAGATGGAGACAAATTCTAGGCCTTTCTCTGCCAAATGCATTGTTGGATATGTGATTGAAGGGGACTGAGCTGGCATCTTCAACTGCTATAGTGGGATAGTAAGGCCTTCATTATAGAAATATGGAAAACTGCCTAATGCTAGGCACATAGTAAGTGATCAATTATAATTATAGCATGAGATATTTCACATGTAGAGAAGGTATAGAGGAGAATACAGTGAACACCAGTGCACTCACATCTCACCATAATTAATAAAATATGAAACTCTGATTATATTCTTCTCTCTGTCCCTCCCCCCACAAGTAACCACAATCCTGTACTGGTACTTACATTCCCATGGGTGTCTTTGTATTTTTACTACAAATGATGGATAGAATATTGTTTGGATGTCATTAAATATAACCATCTCTATGTATTATTCTATAACTTCATTTTTTTTACTTCAAAGCTATATTTGTGAGGTCCATCCTTGTTGATTTGTGTAACTCTGTATCATTTTTGTAACTTTTTTACTAATTCTCTTGATGAATATTTAGGTTGTTTCAAGGTGTGTGTTTTTCTACTACAATTAATACTGCAATCACAGTAGTTTCAGTGTGTCTCCATTTTTCTCATTTCTAAAATAAAGTCCAAGCATCCTCCCTGCCTATATCACAGGATCCCTTCAAATGACATTTTTAGAGTATTTTCTAATTTACAAAATACCTTTAAGTTGATTTTAGCCCCGCACAGATGGCGGCCAAACTCACACTGGAGTTTTCTGTGTCAAAAATTAAGGCTTATTATACCTTATGCTGTGAAAGCTCTTTATAAAACTCCAAAGACTTTTCCCAATTTGAAATGTAGCATCATCATACCCTGTTTCCCCAAAAATAAGACAGTGTCATATTAATTTTTGCTCCCAAAAATGCACTAGGTAGGTCTTATTTTCAGGGGATGTCTTATTTTTCCACGAAGAAGAATACGATACACATTTATTGTTGAACAAAAAAAAAAAAAGGAAATTTATTACCTGTATAGGGTACGGTAGTAGTTGTCATCACAAACCAGCTCACTGATTGACCGCAGTGCAGCCGAAGCTGTTCAGGCAGTGCGAGGTCTCTTTAAATCAGGAGTCAGACGCCTTATGGTAGCTTTGGGGGCCTTATATTCCGGGAAGACCTTATCTTCAGGGAAGGCCTTATGTTCAGGGGAGGCCTTATTATCAGGGAGGTCTTATTTTTGGGGTGATGTCTTATTTACATCAAGAGGCAAAACTGGAAGTAGGTCTTATTTTCAGGGGATGTCTTACTTTTGGGGAAACAGGGTAGATAGGAAGTACCTTTTGCAGTAGTTCAAAGACCATTTATTTTTTCTGCTTATTTTTCAAGTAGGATTTCAGATTCCACAATTGAAATTTCACAAATCAAAGTCTTGCAAAACAAATTCAATTTTCAGTTTTCCATCCTGAGGTAAAAAATAGTTCCTTGCAATAACCTTGGCATTTGCTGCCTGGTCAATGTGGCTTTTTAGTGAGATTCTCTATAATCAAGATTTCCATGGATTTTTTTTTAGTTGAGTTTTTCCAACTATGAAATTAGTACAAGATTGTTATATAAGGATTTGGAAACTGTAAATGCAGAAAGAAGAAAAACCCAGAAAAAGCACTGTTATCATTTTGGCACACTTCTTTCCAATCTTTTTTTCAACATGTTTATATAGCTGGGTTTGTTCTGTTGATTGTACCCGACATTTTCCACTTAACATTATAATGTAAGCTTTCCCTCTATGGACTTCTAGTGGCCAAAATTTACCCAGAAAGGAAGTTTGTCTCTCCAAGGAAGCTCATTCTCAGAAAGGAAAAAAAATTTGTTCTTCACAAGGTTATGGGAAAAACGCCCTTTGGCAGTTTAGGCTGTCCCTGAGTAACTCTATTAAATGTGCAAGTAAACTTCACTTTTCTGTCCTAGTATGGTTTCCATAAAGATAATGGCCGGAGTAAATAAAGTATGTAGAATAAACATACATGCATTTATATGTCACATGTATATGTAGATGTGTGGGTAAATATGGTTATATTTATATGTGACTGGATGTTTGCATTTACACACATATACACTTGCTCACACAGACTCCACTTTAAGGAAGGAATTGCAGTAAGAAAAACAAAAAGTACGACATTATTACATTATTATTTTACATTTTGTCAAGAGTCAAGTTGACTTTATTCTGACTCTGTTATGGATTCTCCCATGAAAGGGTGAAATAATGATTAATGACAGCTTATAGTCCACGGTGATTTGTTGCACAGCTAATTATCCATTCCAGGTATTCTTTATTCATATAACAAGACAACCTGTAACAATCAACTTTCATTTATGATGAAAATAATTAAAACTAAACAAATTTGAGTTTACAATACAACTAATTACAAGTAATTCAGGAACACTGGGCTTGTAGTATACATAGAATAATTAGCTTGAAACTAGAATTTTGTTTCCTTAGATTCAATGAATATGTTTGTACTATTAGTAGGAATCAAATCAGGAAATATGCCAAGGAATTTTTAAAAATAATCTAGTATCAACTTTTTAAAAAAGTTACATTATAGAATATTGCTTAATATTTTAATTCATAAAGTAGGTAAGGGGATGAATTTCCCCAGGCAAGGTAAAACATACCTTGGAGCCAATTAGCTGTGAAGTTATAGAATAGATTATTTTTTGAAGTGTTGAATGCTTTTGAAAGTCATAGTTAAATAATACTGAGATATATTCTCTAACTTACCTGAATTCACTGTAGTCTCTTTCTCTGATTCCAGACGGTATAACAACTTTACCTCTGTTGCCACAGCGGCGACAGAAAACATTTCTTGGTTCCAGGCTGGGATTCTGTGTAGTTGCCTGGCTGGCTGGTCCAGAGAGAATCATTCTCTTTGCTGAAAACCTCTGGGTCACCAACCTGGTCTGTCCCTGGGTTGTTTTATAGGAGGGAGCTGGGATATACAGGAATTGGTTACTCTCTGATCCAGTGCTCTGCCTGGCTCATGATTGGGACTGTTTGTTTATAGAAAAGTAACATTGGGATGTCTGTCAATCTGGGTGTCTGTCCTTAGAAAACTCTAGTTTGGTGGCTGGTACAAGAGACAGTGGAAACCTGGACTAAATCATTGGCTGTGAAAATGGAGTGAAGGGGAGATGGATGGAGGCAACGGCATATGTTTGTAAAATAGAAAGGCTTTGGCAGTACTTGGATGTGGGTTGAATTAGACACATGTTGAACAGCGCTCTAAATTCTATTGCTCCAACCTTATTCTGACCAGAGTCTTGGCAGCAAGCTCCTTTTAGGTTTTGAACAGCTTCATTCAGTTTCAACCTGACCATATGCTCAGGCTAGGCTTGTGTGCTTCTTGCTTCCTGCCTTGGGCCTCCTATGCCTTCGAGAACCTGCTTGGCACTCAGCGGTTGTAATAAAAGAATATTGGGGATCAATATTCCATGGGGCAACCCTTGACCAACAGAGCTGGGAGCAGTTAAACACATGCTTCTTTTCCCTTTTCCTGGTGGGAAGTTGGGAGATAAGGTGATTGAATACCCAGTAGCCAGTAGTGTTGGCCAACTTGATATCATATCTTTCAAGTAGTCCAATTCCTTTTCTGTTTTACTCTTCGTCCCTCACTATCAAACAAACTACTACTTAAATGTAAGCCATTGTCTCTGGCTCTAATTTGAGGATAACCCAGGTAAGATGTGTTAGGCTTGAAGGCATCAGAGGAGGATGAGCTTATGCAGAGGAATAAAAAACCTGGATAATATTAGCCAATGTCACCCCAATAAATTTAATAATAATAAAAAAGAAAACCATAGGTGAGTGGCAAGGTGATGAGTTTAGTTTGAGTTTTATTGAGTTTGAGGTAGCAGATGGGAATCTGGTCACAGAAAGTTGTTAGCATAGCAGTGATATGGCTAGCCAGAGCTCTCCTGAGATTAGAAACCAGCTTCCTTAGCAGCTTATTTTAGCAATGATGGCTTTTACTTTTTTTTATTTCTTCAGGGGTAGCAGTCTATTAGTTATGTATTGCTGCAAAAAAGTTTTCCTAAACTTAGAAACGTAAAACAACAAACATTTATGATCTCACACAGTATCCGAGGGTTAGGAATTTGGAAATGGCTTAGCTGGATGTCTCTAGCTCAATGTCGCTCAAGAAATTGCAGTCAAGCTGTTGGACAAGGCTGCTGTATATAAACAGTTGAGAGGTCTGCTTCCAGCTCACTTATGTTGCTGTTCAAAGGAGGAGGCTTCGGTTCCTCACCACGTGGGACCTCTCAATAGGGCTGTTTACAACCTGGGTTCCCACAGAGTGAGTGAGTGAGACAGATCTACCAAGAAAGACAGAGCCTCCAAAGGCCTGAAAGACCACCCACAATCCAGAGCTGTTGTTTTTTTGTTGTTGTTGTGAAACTTGAAAGTGACTTACTGTCACTTTTACCATATACTGTTGTTCACATAGACAGCCTTAGTACAGTCTAGGAGGAGGACTACAAAAGGGAATGAATATGGGATACAGGGGTCATTGGAGGTCATTTTGGAGCATGGAAACCACACAGCCTTTTATTCTTTTAAATAGCTATTTTATTACATAAGTAAAGTATACACATAGTCCAACAAAAATATAAAACATTGCAGTAAAATTGAAATTAAGAGTAAATTTTTTCCCCAATGTCTTATTCTCAGGTCTAGTTCTCATGGGTAATCAATATTAAACTGTTTTTCTTTTCTTTCTAGTGTTAAACAAATGGGTTTAGTAACTATAAATAGTATACTTTAGTTTCTAGATTTGTCAGAGGCTTTGTTCCTTTATACACCTCTTACTTCTATTACCCTCTTATCTCTCAAATGTGTTAGTTATGTAATTATTTTTAATTTTTCTACTGGTTGCTTTAGTAGTTTAAAGCACAAACTTAAATGTCTGTTTTTGATTAATCATATATAAACACTAGGGGTCCAGTGCATGAAATTCATGTACTGGGGGAGGGGATCCCTCAGCCCAGCCTGCCCCCTCTCACAGACTGGGAGCCCTCAGGGGATGTCCTACCAGGGAGTGGGCCTAAGCCGAAGTCTGGCCTCCCTCTGCAGGAGACAACTGGGCTGATCAGAGCAAGGCGCCAGCCCCATCACCTCGCTGCTGCAGTCATTGCCAGCCACCGCGGCCGGCCGCCAAGATGTTTTTATCAACACGGACTCCAGTCTCTTCATCATGAAAAATGACAACTTTCTTTAGGCATTTTCAAGAGGTGTCTTTCATAGAACATGACATTTCTTTCTTTTCTTTCTCCCTCCTTCCCACCCTCCCTCCCTCCCGCCCTCCCTCCCTCCCGCCCTCCCTCCCTCCCTCCCTCCCTTCCTTCCTTCCTTCCTTCCTTCCTTCCTTCCTTCCTTCCTTCCCTCCTCACCTGAGGATATGTTTCCATTGATTTTTTAGAGTGTGTGGAAGAGAGAGAGAGGGAGACACAGAGAGAAACATCAGTGTGAGAGGGACACTTTGATTGGTTGCCTCCTGCATGAATCCTGACCTGAGCCCTGGCCAGGGAGGAGTCTGTAACATAGGTATATGCCCTTGATTAGAATCAAAACCAGACCCTGCGATCTGCAGGCCGAGGCTCTATCCACTGAGCCAAACTGGCTAGCGCAGGATATGACATTTCTTAGCCCCTCCAGCAGCAGACCTTCGTTTTTTTCTCTAGGAGTTTGGTAGGAAAAAACCTAGATCACCTTCTTGGATTCTTATTACCCAAGTTACCAAGAACACTACAAGTGGCAGCGTACAGGGAGCTTAGCCAATGAGTGATCAGAAAAGGTGTTTACGCTCGAACTGGTTTGACTCAGTAGATAGAGTGTTGGCCTGCAGACTGAAGGGTCTCAGGTTTGATTCCTGTTAAGGGCATGTACCTTGGTTGAGGGCACAACCCCAGTAGGGAGTGTGCAGGAGGCAGCTGATCGATGTTTCTCATCATTGTTTCTGACAGTCTATCTCTTTCCCCTCTTATCTGTAAAAAAATCAATAAAATATATTTAAAAAAGAAAAGAAAAGGTGTTTCCAGTGCACCCCATGCACAGAAGATCCTTTGTGTTGTGTCCACTGGGTTAGGGGCATGTCCCTGTCCCTCTTTTGCTGTGTCCGCTGGGCTGGGGGGCATGGACCCGGGCTGCTTACTGAGGGCATTCTGAGACCCTGGTCACTCAGGGCCTATGTGTGGGCCTACAGGCTCTGAGCAGTTTGGGTCCTGAGGATGTTCCCAGGACTCAGGCCACTCAGCGCCTGCATATGCAAATTAACCTGCCATCTTTGTTGGGTTAATTTGCATACTCCTGATTGGCTGCTGGGTGTGGCAGAGGTATGGCCAATTTGCATCTTTCTCTTTTATTAGTGTAGATTATCTCCTGATTCCACTCTATCGGTGAGAACTTAGTAACAGCACTTCCTTTTACCAGCTGTCCACACTTTTACTTTTGATTTCTATGTCATTTGTCAGTTATATCATTCCTTTAATCTTATGGAAGTTAGGATATTTACAGTCTGTTCCATAGGTACACTTACTTTTCATTCTTTGATTAAGATTGACTCTAAAATTTAAAGCCTCCATCCATCCCTCAGCTCTTTTTCTCTTGGCTTGCTAGCAACACTGGCCAGGCTGGCTTCCATATCTTCACCTAGCTCTCCTTCTCTGGATGTACTGGCTCTGATTCCTGAACTGGTGCTAGAGCCTCAGACTCTGCCTCCATGGGATGGAGGTCCTTCAGCCCAGTCAGGTGAAGGTTTTCATGGTATTCCAGGTGGAGGTCTGAAATGTTGAGCTACCTGGAGACACTGGCAAGATCCAGGTGAAACATAGGGTTTTTGGGGTGCAGACTTTACTTCTTGTGGGTCTTGTCGTCACGAAGTTTAAAGAATAAACTCTCAGACTAACAGATTGCTTTAATAAAAATGTGGAAGTTGGGGGAAACCAAGATGGTGGAATAGGTAAACAATTGAATTTGCTGCCTCACACAGCAACTTCAAAATTACAACTAAAAGACAAAAGAGAATAATCTAGAACCACAGGAAGGCTGGCTGAGTGGAAATTCTACAACTAGAAGGGAAGAGAAAAGCACACTGAGACTCCTGTAGAAATAAAATGCAGAGATACAGAGGTGCACGTGCAGAGACGGCTGGCAACTGAGTACACAGCTGGCTTTTTCAATCCACAGGGAAACACAAACTCCCCACTGTTCAGAACTCCAGTTCTGGGTGAGACTCTGGGTATCCAATCTCATACGGGGAGAAACTGGACTGTCTGGCATTGGGCAGAATTCAAGGGTGACTTTCTCTCAGAGCTGTTTGCAGTGATTACTAAGGGACACTGAGACCTGGGGGCCTCTTAGAGCAGGGCTGATGGGAAGTCATTGCTGTTTGCTCTGCCCTGAGACTCCACCTCATCCAAGCTGTGTGCAGAGGCTTTTGCATATGAATGGCCTGGTCCTTTGAAATCTAAACTTAACCTAATAAACTTCAGTTAAGTCAAAGAAACCCACAACATCCAAAAGAAGGCCCAAGGCCACACAGCAGCTTGCATTGCTTTACAGCTGGGCCTCAGCTGAGCACCTCCAAAAAACCAAACAAAGAAGAGGAATCTGAGATCTCTCTATAGCTCCTTCTGGGTAGCCTCAGGCAGAAGCTAAATTAGTACCTCCTTGGAGATCCAAGAGCCAGTGTACCTGGTTGTCAGAGTAGGATCATCCACATTACAACTCCTCAGATCTATAAGGGACACACTGAGGAGGCAAACTCAGTGAGCACTAAAGTCCCACTGAAGCAAGTCTTGTCTCATAAGGGTGTCTCCAGCACAGAAGTTTTCCCATCATAGACAGAGCTGAGGCCTGGAGGTCAATTCCTCTCAGTGATACCAACAACAATCAAGGCTTAAGTACAACAAGATTGTGCACACAGCTCACAAAGGGGTGCACCAAGAGTGTCCATTTCAGATAACTGGGAGGCCGAGCCACTGGGCCCTCTAGGACACCTAGCACACAAAGCCACTCTATCAATTCAGGGAAGCAACCAAAATGTGGAGACAAACAGGTCACAAGTGACAGAAATAGAGGAAAGCAAATGGCTGGATATAAAGCTCAAAACCACATTATAAGGTTTTTCAAGAATTTTCTAGAAACCGCCAATAAATTTAGTGAGGCCCTCGAGGATATGAAAAAGGACCAACTAGAAATTAAGTAGACACTGACTGAAATAAAAAATAATATACAGAGATCCAACAGCAGACTAGAGGATTGCAAGAATCAAGTCAAAGATTTGAAATACAAAGAAGCAAAAAACACTCAACCAGAAAAGCAAAAAGCAAAACGAATCCAAATATATGAAGATAGTGTAAGGAGCCTCTGGGACAACTTCAAGCGTACCAACATCCAAATTATGGGGGTGCCAGAAGAAGAGAAAGAGCAAGATATTGAAAACCTATTTGAAGAAATAATGGCAGAAAACTTCCTCCACCTCGTGAAAGAAACAGACTTATAAGTCCAGGAAGTGCACAGAACCCCACACAAAAGGAATCCAAAGAGTACCACACCAAGACACATCATAATTAAAATGCCAAGAGCAAAAGACAAAGAGAGAATATTAAAAGCAGCAAGAGAAAAACAGTTCATTACCTACAAGGGAGCACCCATATGACTGTCAGCTGATTTCTCAACAGAAACTATGTAGGCCAGACGGGAGTGGCAAGAAATATTCAAAGTGATGAATAGCAAGAACCTACAACCAAGATTATTCTACCCAGCAAAGCTATCATTCGGAATTGAAGGTCAGATAAAGAGCTTCACAGATAAGAAAAAGCTAAAGGAGTTCATCACATCCTGCTAGGAGTGCAAACCCAGTATTATATGAAATGCTGAAAGGTACTCTTTAAAAAGAGGAAGAAGAAGAAAAAGGTAAAGATAAAAATTATGAACAACAAATGCATATTTATCAACAAGTGAATCTAAAAAAATCAAGTGAATAAAAAATCTGGTGAACAGAATAAACTGTTGAATATAATAGAATCAGGGGCATAAAAAGGCAGTGGACTGACAATCCTTGGGGGAAAAAGGGTGTGGGGAGTACGGGAAGGGACCGGACAAAAATCGTACACCTATGGATGAGGACAGTGTGCGTGTGTAGGGGGGTAAGGGCAGAGAGTGGGGTGGGAACCAGATATAGGGAAGCTATGGGGGGGGGGAAAGAGGAACAGTTGTAATAATCTGAACAATAAAGATTTATTAAAAAATGTGGAAGTTTATTGGAAGTATATACAAACTTCATTTGGGCAGGGGTGTCCCCAAAGAGGATCCCTTGAGGAGGGGTCCCCAAAATGGGAAAAACCTGCTCTCTCTCTCTCTCTCTCTCTAATGGGAAAAATCTCAATCCAAAAATCTAAATCTGTGAAATCTGAAATTTGCTGAGTCTCTTTGTCTCCAGATTTATAAAAGGCTGCTGCAGCTCTTTTTCTGAACATGACCTTTTCTAATTGGATCCTTTCTAAATTTAGGACCCTCATGCTTTCCTCATTGGTCACTTTGCTACATAGTATTAGTTTCAAAGCTCAAAGCCCACTTAGTAACACCTTCTACCACCCCCTAATCTTGCTGGTTGGAGTTACTTTTGATCTTCCAGCTGCTTAGGCCACAGATACCTCTGTCCTTGCTTTATGGCTGTTTTAATTGCTTAGGTCAGAAATATTTCTATCTGTCTGGACCTCCCCACCCCCCTCTTCCTATGTTATTTCTCTATCCGCTGTACAAGTAAGATAAGCATTTTGGTGTCTACAGGCCCCTATCTATGCATTCCTGTCCTATGGACCCCTTTTATCTCTAAAACTCTCTACACCTGCCTGTTTTGTCTCTAAAACTCCTTTTATAGGGGAGTAGCCTGAGTGAGGTCTGGGAAGGAGGCCTTTCCCCACCAGTTCTAGGCCTGGGTTCTGGATATTCCTTAGTGCCTATACTTACTTCAAGCCTGCACTGGCTCTTGGTGGTGAGGCACTTGCCACTCAGGGAGATAGAGTAGGTGCCCCCATCAGCTGTCTTCTAGGTGGAGCTCTGAAATGGCAATGACTGGCAGCTGGTACTTATGCCCACTTGACCTTTTGCTCCCATATTAGGCACAGACCTCCACCTGGGTGAAATAAGATTCATCTCCGGGGCTTGGACTAATGCTTCGGTAGAAGGGCACTGCTGCATACTCAATGTTTACCCAGTCAGCCCTGACCTGAGATCTGAACATGACCACCTCACCTTTCCATGTGAACCCCCCTTTAAACACACACACACACACACACACACACACACACACACACACACACACACACGATGACCACACACAGGACATAAGGCTTCTCAGGTGGATCATAGCCTGGCCTAAACTGGACTATCCTGGGCTTCCCTGTATTATCTTTGAGTCCCGGCAAGAAAAGTGCCAGAGGCATCTGGGGTGAGACCTTACTCAACATCTGCAGCATTGGAACAGGTTATTGGTGCCACAGCCTCAGTTCCTGGGAACACAGCCACAGAACATGTTATTCTCTTGAGCATCTGTAGCCAAGTGAGTTGGGCAGGGCATTCTCTAGAATGTGGCTGGTTTCTTACCAGGGTTCTAAGTTCCGTTGGACTCTATCATCAGAAAGTGAGGTGCCTGCTAGGAGTGTCTACTGAAATTACTCCTCAGAAAAGAGCTTCCTAGAGACCCCTCTGGAATGCTAACGAATCACCCTCCACCCAAGCCATACACAGTTATATCATAACTGTCCACACACAGTTACACCAACAAAGCCTATCCATAGCCTCGAGGATTCCTGGATGTAACCAGGGCCCCAACTTTGAGGACACAGAGCTGTGTTCAGACTGGCTCCTCTCATTTTTTTTTTGTGTGTGTGTTTTATAAAAATTACATGTATTGTGGTGACATTGGTTAATAAGATTATATAAGTTTAAAGTGTACAGTTCTAGAATACATCATTTGTATATTGCATTGTGTGCTCACTACCCAAAGTCTAGTCTCCTTCCATCATCATATTTTTTTATCTCCTTTACCCTCTTTTACCTCCCTTCAACCCCTTTATCCTCTGCTAACCACCACTGTTCTCTGTGTCAATGAATCTTTTTTGTTCGTTGCTTTTAGTTCTATATGGCACATAGGAGTGAAATCATACGATTTTTGTTCTTTTTCACCTGACATATTTCACTTAACATCATAATTCAAGACTCATCTGTATTGTCACAAGTGGTAATATTTCATTTTTCCTTAGGGCCAAATAGTATTCCATTGTATATATACCTAATCTTCTTTATCTAGTCTCTTATTAAATAATATGTAGATTGTTTTCATGTTGTGGTTACTGTGAATAATGCTGCAATAAACATAAGGGTTCTTATATCTTTATGAATAAAATGGTTTCAGGTATTTCAGCTAGATATTCAGAAGAGGGATTGCTGGGTCCCATGGTAGTTCTGTTCTTTTTGTAGAACCTCCATACTGTTTTCTATAGTGGCTGTAACAATTTACATGTCCACCAGCTGTGTATGAGCATTCTTTTTTCTCCACATCTTCTGCAGCACTTGTTATTTCTTGTCTTGTTGGTAATAGCCATTCTAAAAGGTGTAATGTGGTATCTCATAGTTTTGATTTGCATTTCCCTAAAAGTTAGTGAAGTTGAGAATCTTTTCATATACTACCTGTTGAACATTTGTATATCTTATTGGGAGAAGTGTCTGTTCAGGTCCTCAGTCCTTTTTTATTTTATAGAAAGTATGCTTTTATTTATTTTAGAGAGAAAGGGAGAGAAAGAGAAAAAACACATTGACTGGCTGCCTCCTGTACACCTCTCCTAGGGATTGAGCCCAAAACCCAGGCATGTGTCCTGACCAGAATCAAATCCACTGCCATGGATTTGGTGCATAGGATGACAACCAACCAACTGAGCCACACTGGACAGCCCATTTTTAAATTACATTATTTTTTGTTGTTGAGTTGTATGATTTTTATAAATGCTTTTGGATATTAATCCCTTATTATAGGTATTATTTGCAAATGTCTTCCTTTGTTTTGTTGGTTGCTTCTTTATTTTGTTGATTTTTTTTAGATGTGAAGCTTTTTAGTTTGATATAGTTCAATTTAAAAAATATTTTACTTTTATTAATCCTTATCCAAGGATATTTTTTCCCATTGTTTTTTAAAGAAAGTGACAGGGAGGGAGAAAGATAAGGAGATAGAGAGAAACATCAATGGGAGAGAGACTCATCGATTGGTTGCCTCCCACATGCACCATGACTTGATGCCAGGGATTGAACCTGCAACCCTGGTATGTGCCCTTCACCAGAATTGAACTCGAGACTTTGCAGTGCGTGGGTTGATGCTGTAAACACTGAGAAACACTAGCCAGGTCCATCCCATATATTTTTGTTTTTAATTTCCTTCCTTTTAAGATCAAATTCATAAAATTTCTTCTATGAGCAAGGTCCATGTGCTTTCTTTTATGTATTTTATTGTTTCAGGTTTTATGTTTAGGTCTTTGATCCATTTTGAGTTAATTTTTTGGTACAGTGTCAAATAGCAGTCTAATTTCATTCTTTTGCATGTGGCTTTTTGATTTTCCCAGCACTTTTTGTGGAAGAGGCTTCCTTTTCTCCATTGAATATTTTACTAGCTTGTCACAAATTATCTGCCTATATACATGTGGGTTTATATTTATGCTCTCAATTGAGTTCCCTTGATCTGTGTGACTGATTTTCTGTCAGTACCATGCTGTTTTGATTATTGTTGCTTTGTGGTATTGTAACTTTGATGTCATACTTTAGGCTGTGTTATTTTTTTTTTTTCTTCTCAGAATTTCTTTAGTTATTTGGGGTCTTTTGTAGTTCCATACAAATAAGATAATTTTTTTATTTCTTTAAAAAAATACCATTATGATTTTGATAGAGATTATATTAACTTTATGTATTGCTTTGGATAATAATGGGCATTTAAACTAATGTTTATTCTTCCAATCCATAAATATGGAATATCTTTTTATTTATTTACTTGTTTTTTAATTTAATAAATCTTTATTGTTCAGATTATTACATTTGTTTCTCTTTTTTCCGCCTCATAACTTCCCTCCTCCCGGCTCCCACCCCTCTCTCTACCCTTACCTTTCCCCACATTGTCCTCATCCATAGGTGTATGATTATTGTCCAGTCTCTCCCTCACCCTTTACCCCTGAGAATTGTCCATCCACTGCCTTTCTATGCTCCTGATTCTATTATATTCACCATTTATTCTGTTCATCAGATTTTTAATTCACTTGATTTTTAGGTTCACTTGTTGGTAGATATGTATTTGTTGTTCATAATTTTTATCTTTACCTTTTTCTTCTTCCTCCTCTTAAAGAGTACCTTTCAGAATTTCGTATAATACTGGTTTGTGTTGATGAACTCCTTTAGCTTTTTCTTATCCATGAAGCTCTTTATCTGCTTTCAATTCTGAATGATAGCTTTGCTGGGTAGAATACTCTTGGTTGTAAGTTCTTGCTATTTATCACTTTGAATATTTCTTGCCACTCCCATCTGGCCTGCATCGTTTCTGTTGAGAAATCAGCTGACAGACGTATGGCTGCTCCCTTGTAGGTAATGAACTGTTTTTCTCTTGCTGCTTTTAATATTCTCTCTTTTTCTTTTGCTCTTGGCATTTTAATTATGATGTGTCTTGGTGTGGTCCTTTTTAGATTTCTTTGGTGTGGGTTTCTGTGCACTTCCTGGACTTATAAGTCCATTTCTTTCACCAGATAGGGAAAGTTTTCAGTCATTATTTCTTTAAATAGGTTTTCAGTATCTTGCTCTCTCTTTTCTTCTGGCACTGCCATAATTTTGATGTTGGTATGCTTGAAGTTGTCCCAGAGGCTCCTTACACTATCTTCATATTTTGGGACTCTAATTTTTCTGGTTGGGTGTTTTTTGCTTCCTCATATTTCAGATCTTTGATTTGATTCTTGGGGTCCTCTAGTCTGCTGTTGGATTTATGTATATTATTCTTTATTTCAGACAGTGTATGCTTAATTTATGACTGTTCTTTTTCCATTTTTTTGGCATTCTCATTAAGATCCTGAAAGGTCTCACTAAGTTTCTCAGAGGTCTCACTAAGTTTCTCGGGAGTTTGTAGAAGATTCTTGAGTAACCTTATAAATGTGGTTTTGAACTCTATGTCCAATCGTTTGCTTTCCTCCATCTCTTTCATTCGTGACATGTTTCTTTGTCTCCACATTTTGACTACTTCCTGGTGTTGATGGAGTGGCTTTGTGTGCTAGTTGTTCTTTAAGGCCCAGTAGTTCCGCCTTCCCAATCACCTGAGGTGGACACTCTTGGTGCACCCCTTTGTGGGCTGGGTGCACAGTCTTGTTGTAGTGAAGCCTTGATTGCAATTGGTACACTGGGAGGAAGTGACCGCCAGGCCAATTGATTGTGAGGATTAGTTGTGTCTATTAATGGAAGAACTGCTGTGCTGGAGACATCCCTGTTGGGCAGGACTTGCTTCTGTGGGGTTTTGGTGCTCGCCCAGTCTGCCTTTTGAGTGTGTCTCTTATGTATGTGAGGAGTTGAAATCTGGTGTCTTCTCACACTGACCTCTAGGTACACTGGTTCCTGGATCTCCAAGGAGGTGCAAGTCAGCTAGTGTCTGAGGCCACCCAGTAGGAGCTACAGGGCACTCTGCAGATTTCTCCTCTTTGCTTGGATTTTGGAATTTTTGAAGTTGTCTTAAAAAATTTGAAGTTGTCTGACCCAGTAGCAATTTGTTAGGTTAAGTGGCTAGAGGGCTGTCCATTCATATGCAAAAGCTGCTGTAGCTCAGTGGGTTTATAAATTGGGTGGGGCAGGGTCTCAGGGAATCACTAGGGCGTGGCAAACAGCGATGGCTGCCAATCAGCCCTCTCTGCCGTGTTCTGTTCAGTGTCCCGTGTCCTGTGCCCCAGCGTAGTAAACAATGATTCCTGTGCACACCTCTGTGAGAAGGCCACCCTTTCTGATCCGATAGCCAACAGTCCAGTTTCTCCCGTATAAGTCTGGGTCCCTAGAATCTTCCTGGAAACTGGAGTTCAGAGCAGTTGGGAACTTGTGAATTCCCTCCCAATTGAAAAAAAACAGTGCATGCCAGCCCTATTAGTGCGTGTCTCTGTATCTCTGCCTTTCTGAGCTTCTGCATGTCCTATCAGGTCTCAATGCACTTTTTTTCTTTCATTCTAGTTGTAGAACTTCCACTCCGCCAGCTTTCCTGTGGTTCTGGGGGATAGTCATTTTGTCTTTTATTGTAGTTTGTTGGTGTGGTTGGGAGAGACAGCACGTATAGGTCTATACCTTATGCCGCCATCTTGGTTCTCTAGGCAACAAAGTTTCAATGGCTGTAGGAACAGAAGGCTTGGCTCTGCTACAGGCTACAAAGTTTCAATTGTAGAAGATAAATAAATCCCAGATACCAGGGCCTCTGCTTGGATCATGGGGTGGGGGACGCGCATGCCCAGCCTGATAACCACCACAGGCCCCTCTCCCAGGCCACCCCACACCCCAAGGGAATACCCACCCTGATCCGTGACATCCTTTAGGGCAAACCAGCTGGCCCCAACCCGTGCAGCAGGCTTCTATCCTATCTAATAAAAGAGTAATATGCAGTTTGACCATCACTCCAACACACAAGATGACTACCCCCATGTGTTCAAAAGATCCTGCCCTCATATGGACACAAGATGGCCACCACAAGATGGCCAGCAGGGGAGGGCAGTTTGCAGAGACCAGGCCTCCAAGGGAGGGCAGTTGTGGGCAATCAGGCCAGCAGGGAAGGGCAGTTGGGGGGGGGACCCAGGCCTGAAGGGGAGGGCAATTAAAGGTGACTAGTCTTGGAGGGGAGGGCAACTAGGGGTGATCAGGCCCACAAGGAAGGGCAGTTAGGGGCAAACAGGCTGGCAGGGGAGTAGTTAGGCATCAATCAGACTGGCAGGGGAGTGGTTAGGGGGTGATCAGGCTGCCAGGCAGAAACGGTTAGGGACAATCAGGAAGGCAGGCAGGTGAACAGCTGGAAGCCAGCAGTCCTGGATTGTGAGAGAGATGTCTGACTGCTTGTTTAGACCCAGTCCTACCTGGATAGGGTCCAAAAGGGCAGTTGGACATCCCTCAAGGGGTTCCATATTGGAGAGAGAGCAGGCTGGCTGAAGTTCTACCCCTCCCCCCATTCACAAATTTCATGCACCAAGCCTCTAGTAAGTTATATAAATGTCTAAGCACTATGTTGTACCCTGGAACTAATAAAATATTGTATGTCAATTGTAATTAAAAAACTAAAAAAAATATTTTAAAGAGATCAAGTTCTATTGTTTATTGAAAGACAGCTAGTAGAGAATTTGGACAGACTTTCTTGCAAATGGATGGATCTATAATCTTGTAGAAGAAGTGGGAGAAGGTTTTCTTTTGGGGATGGGGAGTAAGACTGATATCTGAGTGTATCTTCAGGAAAAGGGACTTATACTTGATATATTAGAATAAATTATTGTGTGAGTATTACTTAAAGTGCTATAAGGTTAATCAAATACTGCAATGTGTGGGAGTTATAGGTCAAGGAGCTCTAGGATTATTGGAGAAATGAAAAACCTACTTGTCCATTGAAATTCTTATTTTGGACAAACATTCAAGCACTATTGTTCCAGCAAAACAAACAAACCAAAAAACTCCAAAGAAAAAACTAGGAGGGAGTATAAATAAGGGTTAAATAAATTGTGATATACACATTAAATGGATTTGTTGCACTTCACACCCACTGGTTACTTCCCCATACAAAGTGCACTAGCATAAGCTCTACCATGAATAATTTGACTTTACAGTACATTTTGTTAGAGACCCTAATTAGTGGACCAATTTATTTTAGAATATTTCCATAAATACCCATTTCTGAAGCTCTTCATTGCTAATTTGTCCCGTATTGGTAGACCCAGCTAGCCACTATAATAAAAGGCTAATATGCAAATTGACCAAATGGTGGAATGACCAGTCACTATGATGTGACACGCACTGATCATCAGGGGGCAGACATTCAATGCAGGAGCTTCCTCCTGTGGTCTGTGTGCTCCCAAAGGGGGAGCACTGCTCAGCCAGAAACAGGGCTCACAGCTGGCCAGCACAGCAGCGGTGGTGGGAGCCTCTCTTGCCTCCCCAGCAGTGCTAAGGATGTCAGACTGCTGGCTTAGGACTACTCCTTGGACTGTGAGAGGGCTCAGGCCTGGCTGAGCACCCCCACCCCCCAGTGCATGAATTTTGTGCACCAGGATTCTAGTTAACTATAATTATTATGCATTTCACCATTGCCAAAGTCACATGATATTTGCTAAGTACCCAGAATCCTTTGTCTTCAATTTGTTATGCTGTTAGAATTGCCAAAGAAAGGAGAAGAAAATTATTATTAACTAGAGGCCCAGTGCATGAAATTCGTGCAAGGGGTTGTGTGTCCCTCAGCCCAGCCTGCACCCTTTCCAATCTGGGACCCCTTGAGGGATGTCTGACTGCCCATTTAGGCCCAATCCTACTGGGATCAGGCAGTTGGACAACCCTCTCACAATACAGGACTGCTGGATCCCAACTGCTCACCTGCCTGCCTTCCTGATTGCCCCTAACCACTTCTGCCTGCCAGCCTGATTACCCCTTAACTACTCCCCTGCCAGCCTGATTGATACCTAACTGCTCCCCTGCCAGCCCAAATGGCCCCTAACTGACCTCCTCTGATGGTCTGGTCACCCCTAACTGCTCTCCCTTTCAGGCTTGATCGCCCCAACTGCCCTTTCTTGCAGGCCTGGTCCCTCCCAACTGCCCTCCTCTGCTGGCCTGATTGCCCACAATTGCCCTCCCCTGCAAGCCTAGTTCCTCCCCACTGCCCTTCTTAACTGCCCTCCCCTGCTGTCCTTCTTGTGACAGCCATCTTTGACCATGTGGGTGCAACCATATTGTGGTTTGGAGTGACAGTCTATTTGCATATTACTCTTTTATTAGATAGGATAGAGGCATGGTGCACAGGTGGGGACTGGACTGACGGGTATCCTGGATCAGGTTCGGGCATGGGGCGGCCTGGGTGAGAGGCCTGTGGTGGTTTGCAGGCCAGCCACGCCCCCTGGCCACCCAGGCATAGACCAGGGCTGGCTGGAAACAGGTATCTGGGGTTTATCTTCTATAGTTGAAACTTTGTAGCCTTGAGTGGAGGACAGGGCAGGCCAGAGTGGATGGGAAGCTTGGATCCCTCCATTGGCTGGCTCCAGCTCAGTGACAGCTGCCATCTTAGTTGTGTTAATTTGCATACTCACTCTGATTGGCTGGTGGGCTAGTGAAGTGATGGTCAATTTGCATGTTTCTCTTTTATTAGTGTAGCTAGTACTCAATATACAAGAAACCCTCCGTAGATGATCACTTCCTATATACAGATCTATTCCATGACTGTTTGGCATAACAATGCCATAGACAGGTGATCAAATTAAAATGTATACCCAGCAGAGCTGTAATTTTTCAGTTCTAATTAGCCAATTCTGTCTCCTTGAATGTAAATGACTTGTCTAATTACTCTGAGATTTTGCTATTTAAGATTGACTTAGTATAAATTTTAAAGTAGATTAAAAAACAGTTCTCTTCAAGTCTATTTCAAAGATGAATGCCTCCTGCAAGTCTTATCATCAGATACTACTCAGTACTACTACTTGTCATGGGTGCCTGAGGTTTTTCAGTAATGTTTGGGGTGGGTAGAGTTTATTTCTATTTTGTATTTGCTTTTTCCTTTCCTAACATTTGAGTTAATAGTGGTGAGTGCATTTGCAGATAGCAGCTCTCTCCTCCTTCAGGGCTACATGTAGAAAAAGTGAGTATTCTCTCTGTGGAACCCCCTTCTTTTAAAAGATCACAGCCCCTTCTTTTGAGGGGCAAGAAACAGGAAAAATAACAAATAACACAGCCAGCATTTTTTATAATTGTTTATAATTAGACATATGTGAAATAATAAGATACACACACACACACACACACACACACACACACACACACACTCTGAGTGACCAGATTATTACGACCACCTGACATTTGCTGGCAGATTAGCCATACACTGCATCATATGGAATATGGAAACTGAAGGCCTCTTCAAATACCTTTGCTGTCTGCAGTTACCAAGATAAAATATCTCCAATTCTCACAGAAACACAAGGATTGGACAGTCAAGCACTGGAAAAAAGTCATGTGGTCTGATGAATCACATTTCCAATTGCATCATGCAGATGGCAGAGTGAGAATTTCACGGAAACAGCATGCACTCCACCTGTATGAGTACAACCCTTCAAGCTGGTGGGGGCAGTGTTATGGTTTGGGGCATGTTTTCCTGGCATGATTTGGGCCCTTTAATTCATGTGGAACAATGTCTGAATAGCACAACATACCTAAGTATTGTTGCTGATCAAATTCATCCTATCATGTTGATGGCATATCCCAATGGAGATGGCTTCTGCCAACAAGACAATGCGTCATGCCATGGTGTTCATATTGTGCAGGAGTGGTTTTAAGAACATGAGGAGGACTTTACCTTGGTTAGATGGCCCCCCAAATCACCAGATCTCAATCCAATTGAGCATTTGTGGGACAAAGTTAAAAGAGCCATCAGGCAGCTGGTTCCACAACCATCAAGTCTCATATAACTGGATAGTGCTATTCATCAGGCATGGTGTCAGATTCCTTGCATCACCTTTCAACATCTTGTGGAGTCAATGCCAAGAAGAATCACTGCAGTATTGAAGGCAAAAGGTGGCCCAACAAAGTACTGATGGGGTGGTCATAATAATCTGTCCACTCAGTATGTGTGTGTGTGTGTGTGTGTGTGTGTGTGTGTATCTGCTTCAAGCTTCTGACACAGAACTTCTAAAACACTTTCAAGTAGGGGAGTTAGGAAAACCTTTTGTTCTAACATTTTTGACCCCAGTTACTGATGTGGAGTTCTAAATTATTTTTGCATTTTTTAGGTGACAGAAGTATCTTTTGTTCTTAGGAGGAAACTCTTTGTCACCTGGATAGAGACTGGTCACCTGAAAGACCAAAACATGGTTAGAAGCTTGGAATTTTCAGCCCCAACTCCTATTCACAGAGAACTGGGAAGGACTGGGAATTGAGTTAATAGTTGATCATGCCTACCACGATGAAGCCTCTATAAAAATTCCAATGATATTGGGTTCAGAGAGCTTCCAGACTGGTGAATTGTACCACTGGGAGAGTGGTACAATGCAAATTCACAGGGACAGAAGGTCTTGTGCAGGTACCCATTCAGTCCTCACCCTGAATACCTCTTTATGGCTATTCATCTGTATCCTTTTATGACATTCTTTGTTATATGATAAATTGTTGAACATAAGTGTTTCCTTGAGTTCTCTGAGCTGTTCTAGCAAATGATGGAATCCAAGGAGGGTGTATGTGATAATGTGAACCTCCAATTTGAAAACTAGTCCACAGAAGTTGTGGGTAACATGGGGGATCTATTACTTGTGTTGGCAACTGAAGTGGGGACGGTTTTTAAAAAAAATATATTTTATTGAGTTTTTACAGAGAGGAAGGGAAAAGGATAGAGAGTGAGAAACATCGATGAGAGAGAAACATCAATCATCTGCCTCCTGCATACCCCCTACTGGGGATATGCCTGCAACCAAGGTACATGCCCTTGACCTGAATAAAACCTGGGATCTTTCAGTACACAGGCCAACACTCTATCCACTGAGCCAAACCGGTTTCGGCTGAAGTGAGGATGGTTTTGTAAGACTATGCCCTTAACCTGTGGAGTTTGCTGTAACTCTGGTTAGTGTAAGAATTGGATTGAATTGTAAGATACTTAGCTGGTGTTTCAGGATTGCTTGATGCATGGAAAACCCATACAGCTGGTGTCAGAAGTATTGTGAATGGTAGTACACACAGGGGAAGGGTGTCTTTCCAACATATTGTCTTTTATTTTACCTGATGTCTTCTATAAAGTTTGGATATTAAATGTTTTCTTGGATATGCCAAGTGTCATTGTCTCCATCTTTTTGTCCTTTCTGAAGCAATATTATTTCTTACCCCCATTTCTGTTTTCTACATAACAAAATGTATAAATAAGTGAAGATCATGTTAAACTTACTTTTGTTATCAGTGGAGGTGGAGTTCTTGTGGTGCTGTGAGGAAATGAATTTCCTGAGGCTTCCACAGGAGGATGAGGTTTCATGATGTAAAATTAAGCGGGTTCCCTTCCAAGGTTCCATCTCTGTGCATCCCTCCATGGAAAAAGTCAAACTATATCTTCAGCCTAGCCAGAATAAAGGTCACTGCTCATAGCTTTTGCTCCATATTAAAGTCCAGTCCAGTCCAGCACCTACTAGCTTAGCTTATGTTCCCCACTGCAGTCCATTGTATGTATGTTCTGCAGGCCATGGGCCATGTGGCTGCTTAAGGCTATGGTGAGAGAACAGGCAAGTGCATGGGCAAGTGTGAGTCATGAAGCAAGAAAAAGCACAAAAAAATGAGAGGGAACTCTTTGCTGGAGATTTTAACCAGGAGCTTCTTCAAACTAACCGATTAATTTTCCAAGATTTCATGTACCCTAGACAGTTCATTATTCTCCAGGCTAGACTGACAGGCTTGCACCTCCCCTGTGTTACCCCAATTTCTATTGCACATGTGCCTATCTCCTCCTTCTGCCCCAATTATCCAGGAAGGGAGGGAGGGGTTTTAATGCCCCTGGAGGGACAATGCTGTGTGAAGCCATAGCTTCCTGGTGAAGTTTCCCATGCTAACTAACAATGTCTGACTTTCCTTTGTTTTCTTTCCTTTATTACTATTAACTAGCTAATTATGATGATAACACTTTCACCCCAGACTACAGGTGACTAAAAGGCCATATTTCATAAATATTAATGTGGTTTTAAATCTTGGTTGGAAATCATACTTTTCTTCTTTCTAGTAAACATAGTTGCCACTTTTGCCACAACAAAGACAAGAAGCAAATCATTAAACCCTAATGAAACTTAGCCAAGAAAAGATTTTTTAAAGCAAAATTTTTATTTAAAAAGGTTTTTGGGTCTAATTTTATTTATTTACTAGAGACTGGATGCATGAAATTTGTGCAAGGGGCTTGGCTCTCACAGCCCCAGCTGCCTTAGCCCTTGAAGCCCTGGCTTCATCTGGAAGTTTGTCTAGACAGTCGTCTGGTAGGTCGTCCAGATGGTTGTTCTGCTGTTTGGTCTAATTAAGAATATTAGCTTTTTATTATATAGGATTTTTAATTTAAATTTTGTTTTTCTATTTTTTAAATATATTTTATTGATTTTTTACAGAGAGGATGGGAGAGGGATAGAGAGTTAGAAACATCAATGTGAGAGAAACATTGATCAGCTGCCTCCTGCACACTCCCCACTGGGGATGTGCCCACAACCAAGGTACATGCCCTTGACTGGAATCGAACTTGGGACCTTTCAGTCCGCAGGCTGATGCTCTATCCACCAAGCCAAACCGGTCATGGTTAAATTTTTTTTTTCAATGACAATTTATATTTTATATTATTTTATATTAATTTCAGGTGTATAGCATAGTGGTTAGACAATCATATACTTTACAAAGTATTCTTCTTGATATTGATATTTCCAGTACCCATCTGGCACTTTACATAGTTATTACAATACTAGGTGTCCAGTGCACGAATTTGTGCACCTTGACAGGAACTCTGGGCCGCAAGGTTGCAGTGGGCACGGGGCAGGTCTTGGTCCATCCTCTGTGCCCTGCCCGGCCCCTCCTGCCATGGTCCCATGGTCCCCTGTCTGCCAGCAGCCCTGCTCCTGCCACCACTGCTCCCACATGCTGACAACGTGGAGTGATTGGGGCTGGCGCTGACAGCTGGTGAGAACAGGGCCAGGTGCAAGTGACAGCTGCCGCCCTGATTGCCCCTCAGGAGCAGGGGAAGGTGGAGAAGCCCTGAGGGGTGATTGAGGCCAGCAGCAGGTGCAAGCAGCAGCTCCAGCACTGGCAGTAGGTGTGAGTACCTGGTGGGACTGTGGCATGCGACAGCAAAGAATTTTCAGTAATCACTAGAACTTGTCCTGATGACAGTGGCTGGTGCCCCGCCTTGATTTGGCATTCCTGCTCACCTGTTCCACTATTCTTCTGCAGCCAATGCCTGCTGCAGCCAATGTTCTATGATCTGCTACTTGCTGCTGTGTGAGTGCCCCTGGTGGTTATCACTTATCATAGCAACCAGTTCAGTTTGGTTGTTCTGCCGTTCAGTCTATTTGCATATTAGGGTTTTATATAGATAGACTAGAGGCCCAGTGCATAAACTCATGCATGGGTAGGGTCCCTAGGCCAGGCCAGCAATCAGGGCTGAACAGGGCCTTCCAGCTGCCCGCCAAGGCTTTTCTTCCCTGGCTGCTGGCTGGAGCCTCCCTTCCCCCAGCTGTCTGCTGGGGCCTCTCTTCACATCTGCCTTGGGCTGGTGCCACTCATTCACCTGTTCCACCATTCTGCCATGGTCCTGCTCTTGTTGGGGCCTATTGGGCCTGGCAGTGCCTTCACTGCTGCCCACTACTAGTGCTGTATCACCAACACCCACCATATTCTGCACCGCCCCCTGCTGGTCAGCACACATCTAACTCCCAGTGAGTTGAACTCCTGCCCATAGGGACAATTTGCATATTAGCCTTTTATTATATAGGATTATTGACCATATTCCCTAAGCTTTGCTTTATACCCCCATGACTACTCTGTAACTACCAATCAAGAAAACACATGTTTTTTTTTTAAATATATTTTATTGATTTTTCACAGAGAGGAAGGGAGAGGGATAGAAAGTCAGAAACATCGATGAGAGAGAGACATCGATCAGCCGCCTCCTGCACGCCTCCTACTGGGGATGTGCCCGCAACCAATGTACATGCCCCGGACCGGAATCGAACCTGGGACCTCTTAGTCTGCAGGCCGATGCTCCATCCACTGAGCCAAACCGGACTCGGCAAGAAAACATATGTTTAAACAGGCTCAAAAATAAAAATAAAATTGTCCAACAATCTAACTTCTGTGTTGCACTTCTGTTAAGCAGAATGAAATGTACTGATGACAAATATTAAAAAAAAACACCTGTGTCCGAAAGAAAAATCTTTTGAGTTCCCCTGAGGCAGGGACACATCTTAATCTGAAATTGAAAAACTTATGGCCAGTAGAGTAAAGATTAGGGAAAAGGCTAATGCTTAACTAAATTTTTTTTCTTGAGACATTTGGGGGTCAGGAAGAATTGATTTGTCTTTAAATTCTCCCTCTTCCTCCTTCTCACATTGCCTTAAATTTTCTGTCCTTGTGTTTTCAGTGGCTGTTAGGAATGAAAGAGCTTAATTGATAATTAGACTGAATTATTCTTCCTTGGGAGTCATTAATCAACAATGCCAGCTTTCTTGGTAGGAGTACTCAAACCAAAAGCCTTTTTAAAAAATTCTCTGAAAGACAGCTCTCCTGTCTCTGTTGAAAGTGGTTGAAGAAAAAAGCCTGGCCATTCAGGATACTTCAGTGCTGTGTGCAAGAAATGGAAAGAACTTACTAGAAAGGATAGAAATAGTGGAACAAAGTACAGGTGCACTGTTTCTGCTCAGTGAATATTAAGCAAATCACTTATTTTTCTGTTTAGCATCCATGTTTTGAGGGGATTTCCACTCTTCTACTCTATGTCTAGTGGTATTATAAATTATAGGACCTCATCCTTGACCATCAGGGGTGAGATGGTAGGCACCTGACCCAAGGAAGTTTGAATCCTTAGGAGAGATATTAGAAGGAATGGAGCTGGGCCAGCTGATGGATGGAGCCAAAGCAGCTGTCCCTCAATTACTATTTCTCAAGTACCTGGGATGAATGCTTCCTGTTTTTCTCGTGGTTACGGTATTCACTTCTTCCTTCACAATGCTGAGCTACCCCAGAATATTTCCAAGATACATTTAAAAAAATTTTTTTCCTCTTAATATGGCAAGATTAATTATTACTGTTTACCATTAAAAAACCCTGCTGATATTTTCAGATATAACAGCAACTTCCAGATTAGAAATTAATGCCTGCATGAGAAAAAGAAACTACACAGTAGAATGGCTTCAAACTGTCAGTAGTTGATCTGCAGGCCTGGGCTGGCATTCCATCATCAGATTCTACATTGTGTGGTCCTTATGTGCAGAGAGCAGTTACTGTGATCAGAGAGGCTAGTGAAGCAATGAGGGGTAGTGCAGTGTTCGAGGATTCTGGGGAACATTAATCTCTTGAGAAGCTTTGTAAATAAGCAAAAACATTGGTTAGCCAGATAAAATGGAGATACAATTAACCTGTGTTTCATAAACATAGCATAATAGAGTGAAATGCTTTCTCTCTCTGGTACCAGGCTCTCTACAGTCCCCACCCAACTCTTGTCTCCCGCATCCTCTCTTCCTGTTATGTAAGAAGCTTTAATTCACTTGCTTTGCTTTAATACTGCTTTCTATCACTTTCCTGAAGTGAGTTGAGAATTAATTTTTATCTTCTTGAGGTAGGCCTTCTGGTTCAATAAGTCTTTTCTCACTCCATTACTCTGATCTATTCAATATTGGCCTTTGTTTTGAAGCATCAGGCACATAGACCTTGTACCTTTAACAATAGTAAAGGCTCTGAGTTACATGAAAAGGGAAACTGTTTAACTTTGGTTAACCCAGCATTTCCCAAACTTGGGTGAGTATAAAATCATTTCCCACAGAATACCTCTTGGAACTTTATGAAACATTTGGGGAAACATAGGTGTAGAGGAATTAAAAAAATGATGTTTTACTTATTTAAACATTTATGTGGTAGAGTGTCAAATTTTTACTTTATTTCATTATTTCCTAAAACAGTATTTTAATCATTTTTTTTGGGTGTTTTGAAATATTTTACCATATTGATTTGTCTTTAAATTCTCCCTTTTCCTCCTTCTCACATTGCCTTAAATATTTTGGAATAAATTACCCTTAGTTGGGTAATTTAAATAGGTATTTAATAAAATGGCTATTTTGATTTTAGATTCCCAAACACTCATTCCTGCTTTCCTAAGGAAGACACAGGTAAATTCATTCCTAGATAGCTAGCCAAAAGGAAACAAGTTCTAATTTTATTAATCTGTGTATGTGTTACAAGAGAGCTGCCAGAGTCAGAAGGGGGCTCTTCCCACCTCGGCTCTTGTCATGCTAGTGAGAAAGGATTCAGGAATGTGATAGAAAGCAGTATTAAAGCAAAGCAAGTGAATTTATCAAGAAAGCATAGCAAGCAAATTCACAAAGGAAGCAAAGCAAGCAAATATACTTGGCATAAAGCACAAGTAAGCAACTCAGCTGATCTGAGATCCCCGCCTGGTGAGGGTTCAGGAGGTTTATACTTTGTTTCCCTTTAGGTTTCAAGGTTCCCCTGCCAAACAGATTAGATTTCAAGGTCCTACTTTTACAATGTGTTGGCTTTTCCCAGAATTTCTGAGACTAGCTGGTGATTTTATCATTGCAAGTCCCAAGACTGTTGACTTCCTTGTTCAGTGGGTGAGATAAACTCCCCCTTTCTTCCTCTTCCCCTCTTCCTGCCCTATCAATTATCTTTCCTGATTAACATTCCCCTCAAATGATAAGCTGCAAATAAATGCTTTTGGGGTTTTTGTTATTTGTCCCCCAGATTTCATCTGTTCTTGGGTTTAACTGCTACAAATAGCATTAATTGGGTCTTTGTTCTCTATTTTCCAAGGCCAGGGTGATTTAAGCTATGCATTTTCTGGTTAAGGAGAAGAGGTATAAATCATTTGCTCTCAGTGTCCTTGGTTAGGGAAGATAAAATCTTGCTATTCACAAGTTGGCTGCAAGTTGCCCAAACTGTTTGGTCTTGCTCAAGAATTTTTCTAGCTTCTTACTGTCCTGCCACACATATATTTTAAAACCCAGGACTTTGAGTCAATTTATCATTTTTTAATGGAGAAAATTAACATGTATCAATTTGAGCAATGATTCTCAATCTGTGGCATATGGTAATGTCTATAGATATTTCTTGTCACAACTGTATTTGGGGTAATGTCACTAGCATTTAGAGAGTAGATAGGGTGATCTTAACGTTTAGCAATAGGATGGCCACCCCACAACAAAGAGTTGTCCAGTGCAAATGTCAATCTCACCCCAAACTTACATCAAGATGGAAAAGAGAGTCCTTTAAGGAATTGCCATGTTCCTAAACAATTAGGGTTAACGACATACTGCCCATAGACTTTGTGGCATTTTGTTTGATAAATTAAGTCTGTACTTTGTTTTTAACTGAAATTTGACTTGTGCAAGTCACTTGGGGCCTCAGTGTCTTTTCCTAGAAAAACAAAAGATGAAATGGTTGAGAGCTTTTTTATGACATTATGACTCATGAAGAATAATACTGAGTGTTGAACACTTACATTATAAGATAAACAACATTGGGCTTAGGCTTTGGGGACATTTAACTTGCAGAGATCTGAATCCAGTGATGTTGCCTCCCTGTGCCTGGGTATGTCTGGTACAGTCATGTAGTGATCATGAGCCAGGGAATGAATGGTTTATTGTGTCTTCTAGAGAATCTCATTTATGCCTATTGTTCCACTCATCCCTTAAATTAAAACTGTGATCTCAACCCTTTCCTCAAACTACACCTATCCTTTGGTCATCTCCTCCTCTTTTATTTTATTATTTTTGGTTAATCCTCACCCGAGGATATTTTTCCATTGATTTTTTAGAGAGAGTGGAAAGGAGGGGGAGAGACCCAGAGAGAGAAACATCAATGTGAGACAGGGCATTGATACTGTGACCAAAGTATGTGTCCTTGACTGGGAATTGAATCTGTGATCCTCCAGTCTGAGGGATAATGCTCTATCCACTGAGCCAAACTAGCTAGGCTCCTCCTCTATTATAACACTCAATCATCACCTCTATATTCGAGATTTTTTTTTATCTCAAATCTTCGTCTTTCTCCTGAGCACTAATTTCCAATAGTTTTTCAGGCATCTCTACATGGATGATGATGATAATAAGCAAAAATAGCTAACACTATTTACCTCTTCAGGCATTGTGCTAAGCTTTTTATTTTCATTAGCTTATTTAACCCTCAAAGGCACTCAGAAGTTAAGTAACTTTCTCAAAATCATATGGTATATCTGGAACTTAAGACTGCTAATGTGCAAAATTCCAAGTCTCTAATAAATTGATCAGCTTCTCTCTTACACAGTCCCTCCTCTTGCTGGTGTTTCCCAATATGAAAGAAGCCATCAACTAGATGGCAACTATTAAAAACTGGCATTCTAAAATACTTCTCTCATATCTTTATGTTTATGAACAATTGGTTTCCAAGAATTTAACATCAATTCCTTCTTTCACTCCCAACACTCCTAACCTTATTGCCTGTATTGCAGATCTTCGCCATTCCCCATCCAACATATTACAGTAACCACCTTACAAAATGACCTGCTTTTCAATTTTGTCCTTTTTATTATTTATTGTGTCACCTTATTCTTCCTGGTATAATAAAAATCTACTTTATTCCATCCTCAAAAACTTGTAATGGCCCTTCCCTGCTTTTAAAATAAAGAATAAAGTTCTTTTGCTGGCATTTAACGTGTTTATGACAGAGGCCCAATTGTAATACCACTTACAATACCCACCAAAGTAGTTTTCATTATTTCTTTAATCATATCAAGTTATTTTACATCTGAAATTCATTGAGAGTAAGGCCTATATCTTCTCACTCCTAATTGTAACACTAGAATATAGTTCTCTTGGCTGAGAAAATCTAGTTTATCTTTTCCTTGTACTCATCAAAGCAACATGTTGACACTATTTAGAGAATGTAGATAGGCTTCTTGTGATTTTCAGAACAGGTTTGCTTTCCTTTCTTCATTCATGTTTCTATATCCTGGCATGCCCATCCTCTGCCCCTATCATTTTCCATTCACCCAAATCTTTCAAAGACCAGATTTGAAGCTTTTTCCATTTAACTTTCTTAAATCAGAAGTATTTACTTTTCTACAATCACACAGAATATTTTAATTTTTATTATCTGTACACATTGTAAGCTTGTTGGTAGGGACACTATGATTTATTCATTTTTGTATTCTCTGGCCTATCACCCCACTCATTACAGGCAATCTGTTTATGTTGCTAACATATAGAAAAGGCTCAGTAAATGTTTGATAATAAAATCATATCTCTTGAATGTACTTTTAGGTCGGGGTTTCTAAAATTATCATTCATTACTTATTTAAATGTTTTATTGCATTGGGATAAATATTTCTTTCTAAAAATAGAAATATGTTAGGGTTAATCTGCAAACTAAAAGTGCATAATGATTTTAATCACAGTATAATCAAGACCTAGGGTTTTATGGAAATGCCAGTGAGTTTTGCCACAAAAGAATAATCAGCTCCTTTCCTATGAAAACAATATATTCTGTGGGACATTTATTATAAAGGAAGTGAGGATTGTGCTTGAAAATAGTCAATTTTATTACCATTGCAATTAAAATATTTTATGTTTATTTTTTTATAAAACTGATAATGCAAAGTATTATTAAACATGAAGTCTGGACTCAAATTCCTTGAATTTATTTTAGTTTGTTGTATTAGTAATTCCAACACTTAAAGTGAGAAAGAAAATAAAAGTTAGAAGTGAAACCAATATCTAGCTCTCCTTTCCTTCTTGGGAATACTATGGGATTACAATTCCCAGCAGGCTTATACCTAAGTGAGCCAGGTGACAGTTCTGGCCAAAAACAAAAGTGAGTGGTAGTGATGTATGGCAGTGGAAAAGCCAACCTGTCTCTCCCATTCTCTTCCTCTATCTTTAATAATCATGGAGAAGGCCATGTGTTAAGATGATAGAACCACAACGTTAAAGCAGCCTAATTTTTTTTAAAACAAGTAACTATTTTACACATTTTCCAGCAATTTGAGGCAGATATAAGTGAACATGAATAATTGGAGGATTATCACTATTGAAAAACATTTCAGTGTATCTGTAGTCCATTCAGAATACTATGGTACTATGCTGGGACTGACCTGAGTGATTGGTGAGTGGATTACTCTGACACATGGTTCTGTGAAAGAGAGGGCTAAGGGACTGCCTGCCTAAAAGAATCAGACAGCCCCATTCACCTGACTCCTTAGGCTTTTATTGTAGCAACAGCTTGAACTAAAATTAACCTCTAAATACTATTAGCAGGGTAAGTATCCTTGAGAAAGCACATGCTTCTATAAGGTTATGTCTAAAGACTAAGCATAGAGATTCCAGTAAAACACCTGGGGACTTGGACTTGCTTGGAAAAGTCAAGGCAGGGGCTGCCTTCGGCAAGGTCTCCTTAAGTCCTGACCTTTCTGAGAATCTTCCTTACAGACTTTCCAACCAAGTCCTGTGCCTCCCCCAGTATTTTGTAGTATAAGGACCTGCTTAGTGACATTTTCATTTATTTTACTATTAGTAATAAAATACTTCTTTTCTCATACATGATTCAACACATATTTTGCTTTAAAATTAATAGCTACAATAGAAGAAACAATGGTTTCTTTTTAAAATATATTTCATATATTTTTTCTTCAAATTTGTTATTTATCAGGAGTGACTGAAATGAAATATATAATTGAGTCTCATCATCACAATAACCATCATGAAAATGGCTTTAAGAGAAAACTGGTCAGGTGAATATTATTGCTTCCCAGTTTCAAGCAATAAATAGTTGTTATTAATAAATAGATAGCCATCCATTTGTGAAGAATGCTCAAGGTATGTTACATAATACAACATGCCTGTTCATGGAGATGGAAGAGGAGACTAGTAGTTCATGTGAACTTCTTTTATAAATATATTTTATTGATTTTTTTTACAGAGAGGAAGGGAGAGGGATAGAAAGTTAGAAACATCAATGAGAGAGAAATATTGATCAGCTGCCTCCTGCACACCCCCTGCTGGGGATGTACCTGCAACCAAGGTACATGCCCTTGACCGGATTGGAACCTAAGACCCTTCAGTCCACAGACTGTTGCTCTATTCACTGAGCCAAACTGGTTAGGGCTCATGTGAACTTCTTGATTTCATCATACAAGACAAGCACAAAAGCATCACCCATGCCTCTGAGAACATTGGACTATGCACCCTTGAAAACAATCTTTGCTCCATCATGAGCAATCTCCCTCTGGCAGTCAAGCATGCCTGTATATGTGACATCTGTTCCTTTCTGCCCACCACACAGTGACAAATAGGAAGTCAGCCCAGCCACTACCATGAGCGATGGTGTGAACATCCAGCTGATGAAGACGTGTGTGTTTTTGGAATCTGGAAACATTCCTTTTGCAGCATCATCTGTATGGAAGTAGGCAGCCTGGTAGATGATAATACCCTGCAAAGACACATTAAAGTCTTGATACAGGTCCTTAATCCTATCAGAATTATGGATTTTAACCAGGCAGTCACCGTGACATTTGAATTTCCTTTCAGCTCCAACTTTGCCCACATCAGCTGCTAGACAGATACGGGAAAAATCAAGATGCACGGAGCACAAGGAGGTTGCCTCAGCAGCAATACCTGATGCCAGATTCCCTGCAAAGTAACACCGGAGCTGGGTTCTATTGTCCACACCACCCATGAATATCTCCTTGCATTTATCTTGAAGGCAAAGTTGAGAACCTGGGTGAGGAAGTATCTGATGACATTGGCCAGGTTACCATGCCAGGAGGGCAGGACTCATTGGGGATATGGACTGTGTAGTTTATAAATGCCCTTGCTTATCCATGGTGATTTGCTTGCTGGCATGTGGCACCTGCATGGCACTTGCTCAATAGGCACTACTGCATCTCAGAGACAGCCACTCTACTTGCCAGGAAGTCCTTGATGCAGAACACAGTGGCATCTGTCATGTTGAAAGGAAAAAAGAGGTGGGAGACTGCGGGACTAGAATAGTAACTGGCTGGGACTCCACAGCTCTGGGCAATGGTTTATTTTTTAATCAAGTTGCCAAGCTGCTGAATCTTAAGCCTTAATGAATGTTGCATATTGCTATTTTCATTGAACAACCAGACCTTCTATTTTGATTATTCTTGGGAAATACTTTCCCCCCAATGCTTTCCATTTGCCAAACAGTCATGATAGTTTAACATGGTAGCTGTTGCTTTCAGGAGATTGCACCAGATGAATCTTTATTTCCGTCCATCAGGATTTCTGTACCTAGTCGGCCCAGAGTCTTGATTTTGGCTGCCAGGGCTACATTTTGCTGAATATGTTATTTCTAAAATCTCTCCATAGTCTTTTCATCTTATAAAAATACGTCTATCAACAGTGTCTGAACAGGTGGTTTCATCAGGATTTTCCTCTCTTGCTGTGAAGTCTTGATTTAACACAGTCAAAAAAGCAGGTTTCTGTAAGTTTATTGTAGGTTCCAAGAAATTACTTCTATTGTTTTTTTCTGATGTGATTCTGGTATTTGTACAGCCATATTCTTTTGTTACATTGTTTTAGTCACCTTTTCTAATGCATGAATTTTCTTTCTGTTCTGGAAAAGCAGTTGTTCAACCTTTGCTTGAATGCCTTAAGCCCAGGCTTTCCCATCAGACACCAATCAGAGGCTTGGAGGCTGTGCTGCCAATTATTTGTATGTCTTCTGTGGAGGACTCTATCAAATTAAGTAAGATTGCCCATATAGTTATGAACTGAGCCACTATGATCCACTGTGAGGATCAAATTCCAAAGTTCTGGCTATATTTCATTCGTCATTTCTTTGATTCCATAGGGAATTGTATCTTTAATGAAGACAAATCCTATTACTTTGAACATTTATTCTTGATAATAAAAATCCAACGAGGGCTCTAACTAATGAACTGGCAAATTATTTTACTATACCCTATTAAAGGTATTACTTGGTATTGGCTGCTTTTGGGACATTTAATTATAGATTTTTGGTAGAAATATAAGAAACACTAACTTGCTCCCTGAAGAATCTGGGAGCAGTCTGGACACAGAAAAAATATAAGATGAAATGAGACATCTTATTGGGCAAGAAAGTAGGAGAAATACTCGAAGATGAATGGAGTTATGTCAAAAGAATATTCAAGTCAGCTTGAACGGACTTCTGTTGGTAAAATTTGGAGGCTAATTGAACATAAAAAAAGAATACTTACTGTGACTGGTTGTAATAAGAGAAGAAGAGACTTTTATAGGTATTTTGACCTAAGGGGAACAATCTGTCTATATAAAAGCCTAAGCGACTGTCACAACTGAACAGATGACTAAACAGGCTACGTGAGGTGACCAGGCTGGCAGGGGGCTTAGTGAGGGATGACCAAACGACTGAGCAGTAGGCTGCATGGGACAACCAGGCCGGCAGGGGGGACAGTTGGGGGCGATCAGGCTTGCAGGCAGAGGCCACTAGGGGTGATCAGGCTGGCAGGGATTGGGTCTAAACTGGCATTCGGACATCCCCCAAGGGGTCCCAGATTGGAGAGGGTGCAGGCTGGTGCGAGGGGACCCTCCTCCCCCACATGAATTTTGTGCACTGGGCCTCTAGTCCTATCTAATAAAAGAATAATATGCAAATTGACCATCACTGCAACACATAAGATGGTTTCTCTATGTATTCAAAGATGGCTGCCTATCCCCATTGGACACAAGATGGCTGCCACAAGATGACTGGCAGGGGAGGGCAGTTGTGGGCAATCAGGTCAGCAGGGAAGGGCAGTTGGAAGGGACAAAGCCTACAAGGGAGGGCATTTGAGGGGGGGGGACCAGGCCAGCAGAAGAGGGCAGTTGGGAGGAACCAGGCCTGTAGGGGAAGGCAGTTGGAGGGGACCAGGCCTACAGGGGAAGGTACTTCCAGGGGGGAGGACCAGACAGGTAGTGGAGGGCAGTTAGGGGTGAACAGGCCTGCAGGGGAGGGCAGTTGGGGGCGACCAGGTTGGTAGGGGAGGGCATTTAGGGGTGACCAGGCCAGTAGGGGAGCAGTTAGATGTGGATCAGGCTGGCAGGGAGTGGTTAGGGGATGATCAGAAGTGGTTAGGGGCCATCAGTCCTGGATTGTGAGAGGGATGTCTGACTGCCCTTTGAGGGGTCCCAGATTGGAGAGGGTGCAGGCTGGGCTGAGGGACACACATAATCCGGTGCACAAATTTCGTGCATCAGGCCTCTAGTAATAATAATAAAATACCTACCTATATCATAGGGTAAGAGGATTGATGAGATAAATTTTGTAAGCAAAGTGGTTCTTCCTGGAACATAGCATGTGCTAAATAATTATTGTTACTTTTATTGTTATTACTAGAGACCCCGTGCACGAAATTCATACATGGGGATGGGATGTCCTTCAGCCCATCCTGCTCCCTCTCAAATCTGGGATTCCTTGAGGGATGTCTGACTGCCCATTTAGACCCGATCCAGATAGGGCAGTCGGACATCCCTCTCATAATCCAGGACTGCTGGCTCCCAACTGTTCATCTGCCTACCTTCCTGATTGCCTCTAACCGCTTCTGCTTGCCAGCCTGATTATCCCCTAACCACTCCCCTGCCAGCCTGATTGATGCGTAACTGCTCCCCTGCCAGCCTGGTCACCCCTAACTGCCCTCCCCTGCAGGTCCGGTCACCCCTAACTGCTCTTCCCTGCAGGC
The DNA here is from genome assembly GCA_011751065.1 of Lasiurus cinereus. Classification (NCBI taxonomy): domain Eukaryota; kingdom Metazoa; phylum Chordata; class Mammalia; order Chiroptera; family Vespertilionidae; genus Lasiurus; species Lasiurus cinereus. The sequence goes on from JAAGEH010000426.1 coordinate 14,958,628, forward strand.
CTGGGTTCTCCCCAGTTGCCTTTCCCTGCAGGCCCAGTCACCCCCAACTTCCCTCCTCTGCTTACCTACTCACCCCTAAGTGACCTTCCTTGCAGGCTTGATCACCCCCAACTGCTCTCCCTTGCAGGCCTGGTCTATCCCAACTGCCCTCCTCTGCTGGCCATCTTGTGTCCACATGGAGGCAGGATCTTTGACCATGTGGGAGCAGTCATCTTGTATGTTGGAGTGATGGTCAATCTGCATATTACTCTTTTATTAGACAGGATAGAGGCCTGGGACATGGGTGGGAGCCAGCTGGTTTGCCCTGAAGGGTGTCCTAGATTAGGGTGGGTGTTCCCTTGGGGCGTAGGGTTGCCTGGGCAAGGGGCCTGTGGTGGTTTACAGTCTGGCCACAGCACCTGGTGACCCAAGTGGAGGCCCTGGTATCTGGGATTTATTTATCTTCTACAATTGAAACTTTGTAGCCTGGAGTGGAGCCAAGCCTTCTGCTCACACAGCCATTGAAACTTTGTTGCTTTAAGAGGAGGCCTGCTGGCCAGGGTGTGCAGAAAGCTTGGCTTCCTCCATTGCCAGGGGCAACCCAAGCCTCCCTCCTGTTCTCTCTGTGGCCATAGCCATCTTGGTTGGGTTAATTTGCAGACTCGCTCTAATTGGCTGGTGGGCAGGACTGGTGGACGTGGCTTGTGCGTATAGTGGAGGTATGGTCAATTTGCATATTACTATTTTATTAGATAGGATTGTGTGTAATACTCACAATCCATTAGGGAGCTACCATACTAGTCCTCTGCTTTTATTTTATTTTATGGAAAACTTTTATTTTTCCAGCTTCTTTGAGATATAATTAATTGACATATAACACTTTAAGTTTAATGTGTACAACATTTGACTTGAAACACTTATATATTGCAAAATGATTACCATAATAGTGTTGTTTAATATCTTTATCACTTCATATAATTACCATTTCCTTTTTGTGGTGATAATATTTAAGATCTACTCTCTTACTAACTTCCAAGAATATGTAGCAGAGTTAACTATAATCACCATCCTGTAGATTAGATTCCGAGGACTTATTAATATTATAATAGAAATTTGTACTCTTTTACCAACATTTCCCCTTGCCTCTTCTCCCTCCAGGCCTTGGCAACCACCACCATTCGTGTCTTTCTTTTATTGTGATGTCCTTATCTGGCCTTGGTAATGCAGAATAATTCTGATCTCATAACGTGTATTTGTGAGTTCCCTGTTCTCCAATTTTTGGAAGATTTTGAGAAAGGTTGATATTAATTATTCTTTAAATGTTTGGTAGAATTCACCAGGGAAACCACCTGGTCTTGGGCTTTCCTTTGTTGGGAGATTTTTAAAAAATGATTTTTAATGACAGTTTACTGTTGGGGAGATTTTTTATTCTGATTCAGTCTCCTTACTTGTTATTGGTTTGTTCATAATATTTGTTCCTTCCAAGATTCAGCCTTTGTAGGTTGTAAGTTTCTAGGAATTTATCCATTTCTTCTAGGTCAGTGATGGGCAAACCGCGGCTCGGCCGCTCTGTTAACCACTGTTCTAGGTTATCTAGTTTTCAGCATATCATTTTTCATGGTCATCTCTTACTATCCTTTGCATTTCTGTGATATCATTTGTAACATCTCTTGCTTTTTAAATTTTATTTATTTAGTTTTGTCCCTCTTTTTCTTAAGTCTATCTAAAGATTTGTCAGTTTTGTTTATCTTTAAAAAAAACCCAGCTCCTGGTTTCATTGATCTGTTTTGCTTTATTTTCTGAACTCTATAGCATGTATTCGTGCTCTGATTTTTGTCATTTTCTTTCTTTTGCTAACTTTGCAGCCCTGGGCTTTCTTACTCTGGACTTGCCTTTTTTTCTTTTTTAAATTCATATATATATGTGTGTGTGTGTGTATATATATATGTATATATATATATATATATATATATATATATATATATATGTGTGTGTGTGTGTGTGTGTGTGTATATATATGAACTTTTTACATATATATTACAGTAAATTATCTCAGAAGCCACTGTGATAACAGAAGTTGAAGTCAAAAGTTGTGTGATAGCTACTATAGTCCCCATCCTAGGTGGTCACCAGTACATAAGAGTGCTGGCTTCGGCAGCACATACTAAAGCTGGACAGGTCAGAGATTAGTGTGGCCCCATGTGCAGGAATGACAGGCAAATTTTGTGACATGTTCCCTATTTTTTGATGGAGAGTAACTAGATTTTTGGGGGTGATCACTTTGTAGTGCATATAGATATTGAAATATAATGCTACACACCAGAAACATGTGAAAACAAAAAAACCCTAAATGTATCTGAAAAACAACACAAGGCTAATCAGGCCCCTTCTATGGAGGAGGCAGCACTCAGAGTATGTGAATAAGTTTGAAGCAACCTGGGCAAGGACCCAGCCTGTGCTTCTTCGCTCTGCATAGGCTGCATGTTTGGAGCAGGGAGGGAAGGAGAACAATAATGATCAGTTCCAGAGCATTAAGAAAGGCTAGGAGACAGAAAACCAAAAATATCCCACTGCTGATTTTTTGCCTGAGCAAAGGGATTGGGAACGAGCTGCAGGGAGCCATTCCCATGCATAGGAAGAACTTGGTTCTAAGGTGTCAAGTGTAATATATTTTAGAACTGCATGGTAATTTTGTATTCTGGGAAGTTTCTTGGGATTTATGGAAACTTGATTCTAATTAAGAATCAGTAAAAAAATGGGGAAGCGATCCTATTGGTGAGCTGATTGAAGCATGAGGACATGTACCCCAGAGGCCACAAGAAGCCCAGGAAATCAAGAGCAGCCTGGACAGGGGCACGCGGGGAGAGGTGACCTTGTGGTCAGTGAACCTTCAGTGCCGAGACAGCTCAGGCCAAATGGGGCTTGCTTGGCTGTCAGTGTCCCTGCCTGTATCGCAGGAGTACCTCATTAAGGAGCCTGTGAGGAATCACACCCTTACCTGTCTCTTTTTGAGCATTTTAACTCATCTGAATTCTATTCAATTAATGTTCATTGGGGTTGTGTTTGAAGTAGTATTAATTCACCATAAAACCCTTTAGCCTTCCTTTAAGTCACTTGAAAAGTCTGCACATAAGAACAAATAAAGAGCTATGTTTTAGAAATCATGTTTTAGTACCAAGTGCAGCTTCAATTTTCTTTGTAAGATAATGCCAAAAATAGGGTTTGTGATCTAGATACTCTCTAAATGCAGGACTCCCCCGGGACAGAGCAAATGCATAAATCAAGGAAGCCATAGAAGGCTTTTCACCAGTGTGGTTAGCCATAGAAGGGTCTGAGGTCAAATAGAGTGTGTGTGCCCTTGGGTATAGTATTTAGTCTCTCTAAAGTGACTCAGTTTCTCATGTATCAAAAGATTCACCTAGTGACAGTGAGCATGTGACAATGCCTGTTCAGTATAGCTTTTATCTTTTCGTATGGACATTTTTAAAAGAGCAGTTTTAGGTTCACAGCAAAATGAGAGGGAGGTACAAAGATTTTTCTGATCTTCCCTGATGCACACATGCATAGCCTCCCCTTTTTTCAACATCCCTCATCAGAGTGATACATTTTTTTTTCCTGATGATCCTACATTGTTACATCATAACCATCCAAAGTCAATAGTTTATGTTATGATTCATTCATGATGTACATTTTAAGAGTTTGGACAAATGCATTATGACATGTGTCCATCATTATAGTATTATCAGAGTACTTTTACTACTTTTAAAATCCTCTGTTTTGTAACTATATGTACCTCAATCAACAAGAATGATCTTTTTAAAAAATATATTATTGATTTTTTTACAGAGAGAAAGATAGAGAGAAGGATAGAGAGTTAGAACATCAATGAGAAACATCGATCAGCTGCTTTCTGCACACCTCCTACTGGAGATGTGCCCATAACCAAGGTACATGCCCTTCACAGAAATCGAACATGGGACCTTTCAATCCACAGGCCGACTTTCTATCCACTGAGCCAAACCAGTTAGGGCTAGAATGATCTTTTTACACTCTCCATCATTTTGCCTTTTCCAGGATGGAAATTTAGTTGTAATTATACAGTATATAGTCTTTTTAGATTGGCTTTTTTCATATACAATAGTAACATGCATTTAAGATTTCTCCATGTATTTTTATGGTCTAATAACATTTCTTACTAATGCTGAACAGTATTCCATCATCTGATGTAGCAGTTTACTTATTCATTATCCTAATTAACATTTCTGGGATGTTTTTAAGTTTTAGCAATTATGAATAAAGCTACTATAAATATCTGTGTACAGGTTTTTAGTGGATATATGGTTTCAACTCCTTTAGGTAAATACCAATGAGTGTGCTTGCTAGATTGTATATTAAGAGTATGTTTATTTTGACCTGGCCAGTAGTTAAGTTGGTTAGAGCATTGTCCTGATATGCCAAGGTTGTGGGTTTGATACCTGGTAAGGATACATACAAGAAGCAACCAATGAATGCATAAATAAGTAGAATAACAAATCCATGTTTCTTTACCTTCCCTTCACTGTCTAAAATTAATTTTAAAAAGAGTGTGTTTAAATTTTTAAGACACCAACAAACTGTGTGACAAAGTGGTTGTACCACTATGCCTTCCAACAGCAAAGAACGAGAGTGCCTGTTGTTCCAAATCTTTGCCTGCATTTGGTATTGTCAATGTGTGGATTTTTACCATTCCCATAGGTGTGTAGTGGCATCTCCTTATTGTATTATTTTGAATTTCCCCAATGACACATGAGTGAAACAACTTTAACAAAACATTAAATTTTACTCTATTCATTTAAAACAAAATTTGGTGATGTATAGCCTTTTATGCTATTCTTGTGTAGTCCTTTGTATTCCTGTGGTGTCTGTTGTAAGCACTCCTCTTTCATTTCCAATTTTGTTTGGAGTCTTCTCTCTTTTTTTCCTTACTGAGTCTAGCTGGAATTTCATCATGATTATTAATCTTTTCAATGAACCAGCCTGTTTGTTGCTTTCATTTTTTTATATTATCTTTTCATTCTCTATTTCATTTAATTCTTTTCTTATTTTTATTATGTTCTTCCTCCTACTTACTTTGGGCTCTGTTTTTATTTTTCTAGTTCTTTAAGGTGAAATATTAGTTGTTTAGTTGAGATTTTTTTTTTTGTTTCATGAGGTAGGCCTCTAATGTTACGAACTGTCGTTTTTGTTGTATATCAGAAATTTTGATACATTATATTGTCATTCTCATTTTTTCCCTATATATATATATATTTTTAAGTATATTTTTTATTGTTTTTTAGAGAGAGAGAAAGAAAGAGGGATAGAGAAATAGAAACATCAGTGAGAGAGAAACATCATTGATTGGCTGCTTTGTGCTTGCACCCTACCAGGAATCTAGCCCACAATCCGGGCATTTGCCCTTACTAGGAATCAAACCTCTTGGTCCATGGGTTGACACAACCACTGAGCTACACCGGCTGGGTTCACGGATTGTACTTTTGATGATGTAGCTAGAATGTCATCACCATACCCAAGTTTATCTAGGCTTTCTCCTGAGTTATCTTCTAAGAGTTTTATAGTTTTGTGCTTTACATTTAGGTCTGTGATCCATTTTGAGTTAATTTTTGTGAAGGGTATGAAGTCTGTGTATAAATTAAATTTTTAACATGTGAATAGGAGTTGTTCCTGCACCGTTTGCTGAAAAGACTATCTTTGCTCCATTCTATTATCTTTGCTTCTTTGTCAAAGATCAGTTGACTATATTTATGTGAGTCTATTTCTGATTTTATTTCTCTCTTCAGTTTCTTTTTTTCCCTCCTGTAAATTCCCTTTTCTTTTTCTGTAGTTTGACCAGTGAAAAGGGTTGCCTTTATTTATGTTACTGAGCATGCTGTCTGGCTCTCATCTCAGTGTTTCAACATATATCATTTGTGTTACAAATCATCACTTGAGACTTATCAAGTTTCCACCAGAATTCAATTGTCCTTGATAGAATACACAAATGGCATGATTGCTGTTCTTAAAAGACACCAACATTCTAACAGGACAAAATATCTTTGAGAGCATCTTGCTTCTACTTTTCTCCCCAAAGTCTATCTAAATTACATTTGACAGATAAGGAATTTTCAGGAATGCTTAAAGTACAGTGCAGATTCTGTTTCTTTCTCTGTGTCTCTATTTCTTGCTGCATTTTGTCCCCATCTGTTTGAATTCCTGTCCTGCATTTAGAGTAATATCCCCCTTATGAAACATTTCTATGTATGGATTTGTTTTTATAAATTTTCCTGAACTTTCAGTTCACATTTTATATAAGCTACAGTCAGAATTCATATGCATTTCCAGTCACTCTTGATGCTGATAATTGTAAAAGACATACCTGGAAGTTTGGAGAAGAAAATGAGAGAAGCCAGGTGGCAAAGCAGGAGCAAGAATTTTTGCTGTGCAGCCCTGGGAGAGAGCCAGGAAGCTGAGCCAAGATACACCTGAGCCAGATGGCAGGACTCCTTACTGTGAGCAGGAGGAGGAAGCCTGGGGAGGTGAGAGAAACTGCTAGAGCTAGGCGTGGGGTGTTGCAACCTTCTGGTATGTTTCCAGCATAGAAGCGTCAGGGAGGCACTAAGGCTGTACAACCTAGAGCTTGCTTGAGAAATCTGAGAAATACTAATTCAATTACAGGGTAAGCTAAAAAAAAATTATAAAAAGTTTACTCTAAGATTTTTCATCTCAAGGTTCAGATAACTATGGAGACTGCTGATGGCCTACTCAGTGCTAGTCTCTTTTTTATTCTTACTAAAAAAGAACCTTCTCTTCAATCAGGGAGGCAATACACCATTTGAAAACTGCATTACCCAGACTCCTTTGCAGTTAGGGATGGACATGTGGCTAACTTGAGTCAGTGGGTATAAGTAGGTGGCAATTGCCGAGAGGGGGACTTCATGGGAAGTGCCTTGGAAAGGGGGCTAACTCAGTCTGCAAGTTCCTTTGGCCTTTTCCCCTTCCTATCTGAAATAGAGTTGTAGTTCCTGGAGCTGTTGTGGCCAATTTGTAAATGTGGTGACACCTTGAGGTTAGAAGATATGCTAAGGATTGTGAAGAAAAAGATAAGAGGCTGGGACACTGACATCATGAAGCCATCATATCATCCAGGAAATGTTTTTCTATTTATTTATTTACTTATTTTACATGTGAGAACTGTTGAATCTCTGTGTTAGATGAATATAACTTAAAAATATTTTTATTAATTTCAGTGAGGAAGGAAGAAGGAGAGAGATATAGAAACATCAATAATGAGAGAGAATCATTGATTAGCTGCCTCTTGCATACCCCACACTGGGGATTGAGCCATGCCAACCAGGCTGAATATGACTTCTAATGGAGAGAGACTCTTCACCTATTAGACAAGAGTGGGAAGGAGAAGCCCTTCCCACTCTGAATCATAAAATCATAAAGGCATTTAACTTTGAATAGAGCAGTGGTTCTCAACCTTCCTAATGCCGCGACCCTTTAAGACAGCTCCTCATGTGGTGATGACCCCCAACCATAAAATTATTTCCGTTGCTACTTCATAACTGTAATTTTGCTACTGTTATGAACTGTAATGCAAATATCTGATATGCAGAATGTATTTTCATTGTTACAAATTGAACATAATTAAAGCATAGGGATTAATCACAAAAACAATATTTAATTATATATTGTGAAATATTTATTTCTAATTACAAATAAATGAAATTTTGTCTTGAATCATGGTGTAGCATGGGCAACAGTCTTCATATAACAACAGTAAACTACATTGCTACATTTTGCTACACCGAGGAGTGGTGTGTTGATTCCTAAGACCATGGGAAATAGGTGTTTTCCAATAGTCTTAGGTGACCCCTGTGAAAGGGTTGTTTGACCCCAAAGGGGTCTCAACCCACAGTTTGAGAACCGCCGGAATAGAGGATCTGACATTGAAAAAGTTAATCTTTTTCTTTCAGATTAAAATTCTCTGTTTTTCTTTCAGATTATAAGACAATAATTCCTGTTATAAAAAAAAATTCAAGTGAAACTGTACAAAATGAAAAGTGAGACTATTTTCTGATTTCTACCCTCCAGAGTAACCACTGTTAATTGGGTTTTATGTTGTTAAAAACATTTCCCTCTTTATGCACATAAAAATAATTTAAAAAATTATTCTTGACAAGCATGTTTTCCACAAGGAAAATAGATTTAAAAAGTATTTTGGGGGAGATCCTGATATTGAAAACAGATTGCAACATTTATATATATAAAAGGCTAAGTGTCTGTCTATCAAATTGGTAGCTATGACATGCACTGACCACCAGGGGGCAGATGCTTAGTGCAGGAGTGCCATGATGCACACTGGCCATTTAAAAAGAAATGGCACTATGGACTTGGCACTGACAAACCAACACTTGGCTTCCCCCAAGTGGGACACAGGCTCCACCACCACCCTGGAGCAACACCCCACCAAATCATAGCCAATGCTGTTAAGACTCCATGGCACAAAATGCAGCCCACAGTCCAGCCCAGCCCAGAAACAATCGCTGTGGGTTCCAGGTAATGATGTCACATGACAATACCCAGCTTTCTCTCCCTAGCTAGTGCCTCCTTGGAGTTTCTTCAGCTCAGGAACCCAACTTGCTTTATAGACATTTTACAATTTAACCAAATGTTTGTGAAGCATTTTTATGTGCCTCATCTCATTAGATCCTCACAGAAGTCCCGGAGTAGGTAAGATAGGAGACTTGGTAGAATCCTACTTTCTTTTCATTAGCCGGAAAATGGAGATTTAGACATTTTAGAAACTTGACCCGACTGAAAAGAAATATGAAATGGTAGAACTTGAAAATGACTTCAGGTTTTCTCACTGTGCAGAATATAGTCAAACACTGCTATAGTTAAATATTTAACCCTTTGTTCTCCCTGCGTGATCTATAATAATAATCTTCGTGTTGATATTTACTGCTGTGTTGCTGACAATTGCCTGAGAGAAAAATTGGCATGCTTCACTGGGCTGGAAAAAGTTTAGCTAAATCAGAAAGCAGGTCTAACTAAGCAAGTTTATATATATAAAAGGCTAAGGTGACTTGCACATATAAAGCTCTTGCTGACGTGAATCACATGCATGTGTTTTGATCTGTCATTGTTGATCACGAATTTGATTGACACTTCTATTATAGAGAAAGGGCAAATAGTGATATTAAAATATTTCTTCTAATTCCCTTTCAATGTGAATGAATCCATGCACTGGGACACTAGTATAAAAATAAAATTAATTATACTGTAACTATTGTTACTACTTCAATATATATAAAATATCACTGATACAATCTCATTTTCTTGAGTGATTATTTGAAATCCAAGTTCCTCAGTATCAGCAGATTGCCTGATTTGCTTTTTCACCTACCCTGTCCATTCCCCATCTTCCCTCCTTCCCTTTGGTCTGAACAGATATGTGCTTTTCACCTTTGTACTGATCACCTCCCTCCTATCTCCTGTAGATCTTGCAACATTCATTATATTCTTTCCTCTGAGTCTTCATCCACTCACTCTTTATTACTCTACTCAACATATACAAATGTTCAACTCTCCTTTTTCTAAAAATATGAACAAAAATTTTCTCTGACCTTTTGTCTACTACTAGCTACTGTTCTTTCTTTTATCACAGCATCACACTTGAGAGTGTGGTCATGTTTGCAGTCTTCCCCACTTTCATGAAAATCTAGCTTTGGTCTCCACCATTCAAATGATTTCCTAAGTGATCCATTCAGTGGATATTATCTTGCTTTAATTTTATCAGCATCTGTTTCTGCTGGCTACTCCCTTCTTACATCATCCTCCCTTTGTACTCACAACACCACCACATACATTGTCCTTTAATTCTCTACTCCAGCTCTTTAGGTTCTACTTTTTAAAATTTGTATTGCTTTTTAGCTGCAGAATTTCTCTATAAGAGACGCTTCCTGACCTGGAAAAAGAACAAGGGTGAGTTGATGGGTAGGTAGGTTGAAGTTGTGTTTGCATAGAACTTTACCTGTGCTAGAAAAAACACCAATTGCCATACGAAAGTCTGAGGTTGTGAGTAAATGAGAGTAAAGGGTCAAAAGGTGTCACCCTCATTAGCATTATTGTATACCTACTCTATTTCCAGAGTTTCCCAGCTATGAGATGATGACAGCAAAATATATTGAGATAGTGAAAATCAGCCCAGCCTTAGCTGATTTGGCTCAGTGGATAGAGTGTCAGCCCGCAGACAGAAGGATACCAGGTTTGATTCTGGTCAAGGGCATGTGCCTTGGTTTCTTGGCCCTGGTCAGAGCTGAGCAGGAGGCAGCTTGTCAATGATTCTCTCTCATCATTGATATTTCTATATCTCTTTCCCTCTCCTTTCCTCTTTGAAGTCAATAAAAATATATATTTCTCTTCTTTCAGCTAATGAGTCCATTATTTATCTAGTTACCCATCTATTTAGTTTTTTTGAGCCAGGTTTTTTTTTAATCATTCTAGAATCTTTTCTCATTTTCATTTTACTCATTACTAAGTTCTGTTACGTCTTAAATATATCTTAAATGTATCTTTGTTCTTCATCTTCATTCATGAGATTAGGTCCTCATGGATTAGGTTTTCACCATTTCATACCGAAAGCTCACTCCCTCCATTTCTAATATTTTTTCTCCAAGATCTAGGGTCCTGTTGTTATATGTGAGTAGTTTTTGTTATATACATAAAATAGTCATTGAGCTCTCTAGCCATGTGGGTTAAGATATTCCTACATTATGTTGAAGGCTAGTATCATACTAATGTTAGTCACACACAAGGAAGAAATATAACTCACAAATTAGAAACAAACAAAGATGGAATGTTTCAGTGGGCAACACTGTTATTTGTCCATGAAGGTGTTGAGAGTATATTAAGAGTAGTGGGTTGTAATTCTTTTATAAAACCAGAATTGGAGATGGGCACACCTGTTAATTCTTGGGTTTCCAATGCAGGCATCTCAGATAATGTGTATGTGTAGTAGAATAGTACCAGTGAGACTTAGGGGTAAGCCTCCTAAGGAATTATCTGAAACCTGCAAGTGATAAGCCTGACTGGCCATGATTCTGTTCCTTCCATTCTTCACATTGAATTCCTTTTTATTCTACTTTAGAATGAAATAAATTCTCTTCAAATGTTTCCATCTAAACTTCTATGTTTAGGGTTTAAGAAAAAGGATTTATATCTATATCTGAATCAGGCTATTAAGGGGCTCTTAATACCCAGGGAGAAAGGATAAAGGGATACTAGACACCACTTGGTTTGTTTCAAAGCTAAATGTTGGAGAGCTTGGGTTTTGTTAAGTTAAAAGATGTGAGATTCTCTGATTTTCAAATGCTCTGTGAAATAAGACTGTGTTTTTATAATTTGTTTCCCTCAACCTTAGCACAGGGCCTGGTATATAATATGCCTAATGGATACTTCTGCAAATAAATATTCTCATTCACAGAAAGAGCATTCTGAAGAGGACCAGAGAAGGATAGAGAAGTGCAGGAAAGAGTTCCAGTTATTGTTCTGAGACATGAGTGCCCATTACCTATTTGAGGAGGCAGTGAATAGACAAGGTTCATTATAAGTGTAATTTTTTCAGATGCTCCTTTTTGTGGCAAACTATATATAGTGAATGAGAAGTCAGAAGGCTCTTTTAAAGATCAAATTATTTCTTTAGCTTCAGTTTTCAGTTTCTAATTATATCAGGTTATCTTATAGTTGTTTATTGTATTCTATGGGATATCTATAATTCTGTCCATCCCTTACCTTTAGGGCACATTATTAATTTTCTTAGCATTATACCCAGCAATTATTCAATAGGTGCTATACAATAGCAAAATATTGTTCATGTTTTTATGGTATATTTTAATTTTAAAAACATCTCATGTAGTTAATACTAAATTTATAGAGCAGTCATGTTGGTGTGTTTCTATCTTGTAGGATCTAGGTTAATTTTAAGTTGGATAGGCTTTTTCAATTTCTCATTAATAAGTTCAGTCTCTTTTTAAATGGATGAACTTTTTATGTTTTTTGGTTTCTGTGGGTTCATGCTGAGTTAAAAGCAATTTCATGTCACCGTTTATTCCACTATTTTACTTTTCCATTATTATTCATTGTAGCAGAAAAAACACAGAATTTTTCAATCATGGAAACCTGAAACATCAAAGGTTTAGTATTCATGGTTTGAATTTCGTGATATTAGGGGAAACTCTACCCTAAATGAAAGTGATCCAGAATGGACTCCCTGAAAATGTAGCAATGGGATCAATTTTGGATGTTTTTAAGCAGTTGCTATATTCCATTTATGAATGTATGTTCAACATTTTAATTTAGTATTTAAAAGATGGTTTAGGAGTATCATCATTTCTCAGTGTTTATCTTTGCTGGAAAGGAAGCTGAGTATTTCTTTATTAGAATTACTAGGAATTACAAATTGAAATATACAACGAAAGCAATTCCCTTCAGAACATGGCTCCCAGAGGCCATCTGTTGGGATGAAAATAAGGAAAAGTTTTTGGAGAAGGTACTCTCCATTATAAATGCTTTTAAATCAGAGAATAAATAGAGACCAGTGATTTTACCCTTTGAAATCAGCTCCAGACTCCTACTATGATCTTTTCTTTTGTTTTTTTTAAGAGTAAACAACTGTGTTTTCCAGAATTCTCTTCCCTTTTCTAACCCTGATTAGAGCCTGCCAATGAGAGGATAGTGGAGCGTGGAAGAGAAGGAGGCCATAATTCTTTGAGGAGTTGCTTAAGGCAGATGAAGATAGGAAGTTTGAGGCAACTTTAAATACATTCAATTCTATGCTATAGGCTCAAGTTTTCAGCAATGAATTTTGTATTACTCCCCCAGCTCTTTGAGCTACCTCTTATTCTTTATATTCAACCTTCTTAAAGTGTACAGAGTAGCTCCTGTTTTCTAGAGTTGTTCTTGGCTGATATTACTTTCATGCTGGTTACCTCAATTCTGTATGAATAGAAGGCTTCCCTGTTTCCCAAACATTTGTCCATATGAGTGTTAGAATGCTCCATGATAAGAGCAGAATTTAGAGGAGGTTAAAGAGCCAATATCTAAAGTTGCTTATCAAAGTGGAAGGATGATCAGGAAATTGGGAGATGGCAACTTGAGGAGGACCAGAAGGTAGTATGGGGCTGTAAGAAAATATTTATGTTTCTATATGGTTAGGGATTTCTGAGCAAAGACATCTGAATTCTGGGTCAAAGGACAAGTTTTGGTAAGTTAAAAGGTATTTAAAGGGTGATTCAATGATAAAAGACTATCCTGAGAGGTTTACCTATCCTGAGGTAAGTGTTTACATTTCAGAAGGAAATAAAACTCAGGACCATGGAGACATTCCAGGAATTGTGAACTTGCTTGACTTCCTCCTGGAGATATTTATTTACATTCCAAAGGATTGGAACTCAAGATACCTCTCTTCTCTTCCCAAGGAGAATTTGTTTACATTAAGGAGAAAAGTTTTCCTTCTCTCAGAAGCAGAGGCGACACAACTGCTCTTCTATTTATAGGCTCCCAGATTCATGTACAGTGGTACCTCAAGATACGAGTGCCCTAACATACGAGATTTTTGAGATACGAGCCATCGAGCGAACGATTTTTTGCTTTGAAATACGAGCAACATTTAAGATAGGAGTAATCGCGCGGATTGGTCGGCTGCACACGACCCACCAGTTTACAGCAACTTGAGCGTCTCATAGTTTCCCATGCCTCAGTCATTGTGTTTGTTTACCTTGTTGTCGAAGCATCTTTTGTGCATTTACATAATTTATCACATTTCTTTTTATAACCATGGGTCCAAAGAAAGCGAGTAGAAAGGTCAGTGCTCAGAAGAGGATGATGTCTATTGAATTAAAGCGTGAAATCATAGAAAAATATAAGCAAGGTGTGCGAGTGGCTGACTTGGCGAGGCAGTACGGGTGTAGTACTTCAACGATATGCACTGTGCTTAAACAGAAGGAGTCGATAAAGGGTATAACGCCAGCTAAGGGCGTTACAATAATTTCTAAGCTCCATAGCTCTCTCCATGAAAAGATGGAGAATCTACTGATGGTGTGGGTGATGGAGAAGCAGCTTAAAGGAGATACATTAACACAGGGCATCATATGTGAGAAGGTGTGAGTGATTTACGGTGATTTGCTGGAGCAGACCCCGTGCACTTCCACAGACGAAGCATCGAAAGACTCATTTAAAGCCAGTAGAGGCTGGTTTGATAACTTCAGGAAAAGGTCCAGCATTCACTCATCGTCAGGCATGGTGAGGCAGCAAGTTCAGATGTGAAGGCAGCTGAGGATTACCTCAAAACATTTTCTGAACTGATAGAAGCCAAAGGATATATCCCCCAGCAAGTCTTCAACTGTGACGAGACAGGGCTTTTCTGGAAGAAGATGCCGAATAGGACTTATATAATGGCAGAGGAGAAGGTGATGCCAGGCCACAAACCCATGAAGGATAGGCTAACTCTCGCACTGTGCGCCAATGCGAGTGGTGACTGCAAGATCAAGCCTCTGCTCGTATACCATTCGGAAAACCCCAGAGTCTTTAAGTCACATAAGATTTTAAAAGATAAACTGCAAGTTATGTGGAGGGCAAACCCGAAGGCATGGGTCACCAGGCAGTTCTTTGTGGAGTGGGTAAACCTGGTTTTCGGCCCTTCTGTTAAGAAATATCTACAGGAAAACAACCTAACCGTGCAAGCCCTCCTCGTCCTCGACAATGCTCCTGCTAACCCACCGAACCTCGAAGATGAACTCCTCGAAGAGTTCAAGTTTATAAAGGTTGTCTACCTACTTCCCAACACCACTCCTATCCTGCAGCCCATGGATCAGGAGGTGATTTCTAATTTTAAAAAGCTGTACATCAAGCATCTGTTCTGGCGCTTCTTTGAGGTGACAGAGAACACAAACCTCACCCTTCGAGAGTTCTGGAAGAACCACTTTAACATCGTGATATGCCTCAGAATTATTGATCAGGCCTGGCTGGGTGTTACAATGAGGACTTTGACCTCTGCATGGAAGAAGCTGTGGCCTGAGGCCGTAGCCGAAAGGACCTTCGAAGGATTCGAACCCGAGGTGCCAGTGGAGGAGGAGATAATGTCTCTGGGAAAATTCATGGGCCTGGAGGTGGATGAGAGAGACGTGAGTGAGCTGGTCGAGGAGCACTCTCTGGAACTCACCACGGAGGAGTTACAATAGTTGCAGTCTCAGCAACACGCGGAGGTTCTCCAAGAAATTGGTTTCGAGGAGGAGCCAGAGGTGGAGGAGATCACTACAAGTGAGAATGTGGGAGAGGGTGTCACACTTCGTGGAAAAGAAACATTCCAAAAAAGTTGGTACTGGTGGTGCATTGGAGCTATTCAATGAAACTTGCCTCACCCATTTCAGAAACATTCTGAAAGGGAGGAAGAGGCAAACCTCATTGGATGCATTTTTTTTGAAATTGGCCAAAAATGCAAAGACCAGTAGCAATTAAGTTCAGTGAAGATTAGTTAAGTTACATTCAGTTTAGGGATAAAGTGTAGCATTAAGAGTGTAACGAGCAGGTAAATACACTTTATAAAACCAGTTTATTCCTTTACATTCTCTTTTATTATGTTCTTATACAATATTTGTCATTTATAAATACATTTTTCTTATTCAAAAACACGTAACAAGAACAACTGGGGTGGTATTTTGGGGGCTGGAACGGATTAACGGCATTTTAATCGATTTCAATGGGGGAAATTTGCTTTGAGATACGAGCAACTTGATATATGAACAAGGTTAAGGAACAAATTAAACTCGTATCTCAAGGTACCACTGTATTTTAGTTTTCTTTGCCAATAGTAAAGCTTCTAGGTACATGTAGGGTGACATCTGGTTCTCATTGCATAGCCCCAGAAAGGAGGATTTGAAGCAGAGGAGAAGGAATATGATTAAGTAATAATAATTTGCTCCAGAAATCTCATGTCTACTTTCAGAATAATAGGAATGAATATAGATACCAAAGACTTAACAAGTGTTAGAATAAGATGGGTTGAGCCTCAAAGGTGGTGGTGGAAGGTTTTGAAGTACAAATACGAATGACCTGGAGAAAGCCCCAAGGAGGTTGCCAAGTCTGATCCCAGGGACTGTAGAGTATGGGGGATGAGCAGCCTCTCCTGGACTGAGAGAATTTTGTGCTATCACCTTCAGTTCCACTGGAAGAAGTCTTATTGAATGAGAGTCTTCAGGCTTCAAATGGAATTTAACCTCACATTTATGGGGAGGCAGTATGCACAGTGGTTTTGGGTTACAAATGCAACTCTACCCATTGTTTATTGTGGTAATATTTATTGAGCATTTATTATGTACAAGACTGTTTTGCTAGATGCTGAGTGATGACCTCTACTTTCAGGGAGTTTACAGTCTAGTCCAAGAATCAGACAGAATATAAGCAGACAAAAGAGTGAGTATACTAGTGTATTTACAAACTGCAATGAAAGAAAAGAATAAGGTGTTATGAGAAGAAATAAAGATTACCCACTTATATTGGATGGCCAGTGAAGGCCTTTCTGAGAAAATGACAGCTGAGCTAAGAAGATCTAAAGGATGGGGAGGAACTGGCTACATGAAAAGAGTGAATGTGAGCTTTCTAGGCAGAGCAACCAGCATTTACTGTCTGGATATGAAATGCAACCCCCAGCGGTGTGTTTGAGTAAGGCATTTAACATTGGGGGTAGGGAATGGGGATAGGGATATTTCTACACTGCCTTGTTGTTGGCTCTGTTTCTTCATCTTTGTAAATGGGATTGTTATGCCCAGAGTTCAGGGTCCCCAATAATCAACCACCAGGGAGCCTTTTTCCGATGCAAAAGCAGAGTTTTTATTCAAACCTGGGTTTGGCTCCCAGCCTCTTTCTGGCACAGCAGCGAGACGATAGAGCGAGCCCCGGAAGAACAGTGGGTTATTTGGGGTTTGGTCATTTGGGTGGGCTTAGGGAAGTGACAAGGGTTACAGAGATTGGTCGCTGTGTTCCTGGAGCTTCATTGGTCCATTTGGGCGATGGTTGGGAAGTTAGGACATTGCTGGCACACCTGTGGCCACTCCCAGAAAAGGGAGGGGGTTTAGGCAGGGGGCCCAGCCCTATAGGACAAGATGGAGGAGAGTTCATTTCTGCTTTGTCCTTTCAAGATAACGATACCTACTTCTCAGATAGGAAGCTCTGTTGTCCAAGCGAGATTGATATAGTAATGACCATCTTCCTTTCATTTGGTGTTTCAGATAAACTCTGTTCCTTATCTGAAGCTAAGTGAACATACCTCAAGAGGGAAGTATACTGTTAGAGAAGTTTGTTTGGAGATAAGAGAAAGTGGCCCCAGATGAGTCCTATTGCCATTCAATATTTAGGTTCCCAATAATGCCTTCTTCCTTTAGAATAGTGGTTTTCAACCTTTTTTAATGCTGTGACTTTTTAATATAGTTCCTCATGTTGTGGTGACCTCCAATCATAAAATTATTTTTGTTGCTACTTCATAACTGTAATTTTGCTACTGTTATGAATCATAATGTAAATATCTGTGTTTTCTGATGGTCTTAGGTGTCCCTGCTAGTGGTTCTTAACCTGTGGGTCACAACCCACAGGTTGAAAACGGCTAGCAAGGTCGCCTAAAGACCATCGGAAAACAGATATTTACATTATGATTAAATTTTAGAAGAATTTTGAGGATAACATTTTCAGCCTTTAGTACAAATGTCCATGAGAGAATTTCTAAATGATGGAGGTTTTTCTTTGAGTCTCTCTCATTATGCAGATATGATCAGTATCCCTTATGTCTAAGTTTGCTTTGACTTGAACTTCTGACTTCCAGGCAAGCAGGTGGGCAAGCATAGTCTGGAGGGGCTTGAAATGGGAAAGAGGAAACTAGGGATGATAGCAAAAGGATGAAGCTATTGGAGCTTTTTCATCTCTGTGTTTATTTCTAGAACTCTTTTATTCATAAGAGTGCTGCGAGTGCATTTCTTTTCCTCACAATGAGGCAGATATGTATTGGGATTGGGAACTATGGCAATTAATTTTAAGAGTGAAATCAGAGGGATTCCTGTTATGATGTATACACTGATGAATCAGGAAGCAACTTGGTATTTGTAATGGCTTCTCAACTGTGATATTACAGGGTCTGCACCTTATCAGAGTCACATGTCCCTGGGAGGTCTATTTGTTTCTTGTTTTGCTTAGATAAGTAATATCCCTAATGATCATGATAGGATCCATAAATCTAATTTTAAAAAGATTAGACACTAGCTATTATGATTTTATGGTGGATGGTTATTTTGATGAAAGAATTCTCAGCAGAGGGAATGGGAAGCAATAAAAACTCCCCTGGCCAAAATCATTTATTTACTGAATGATTATGTAAAGGAAAAACAAAAAAGTTTATTAGATCCTCACATTCTCATTGGTAGTTTCCCCCTTTACTTCTTCCCCTTATCATGACCTCAATTCTTGGAAATATAAATACATTGCCTCTAAAATTATAATTCACAAGCATGAACAGACTAGTGAACCTCAGAGGAAGTCAGGGGAAGGTGAGTGGGAAGAGATCATCCAATGAACTTGTATGCATAACCTGTGGACACAGATAATGGGGTGGTGAGGGCCTGGTGTGGGGAGAGGAGATAGGAGCAGGCTAGAAGAGGTTAATTAGGAGTGGCGGCAGTGGTGGAGGGGAACCTATGTAATACTCTCAACAGTAAAGATAAAAAAAAATTGTAATTTACTTTCCAAAATTTAAGGTTTTAAAATTTTTCAGACCTGTCCCCTTCCTATTTTCATACTATATTGGTGTCTAACATTATTAAAGGAAGTCAGAGAAAATTAGATAGGAAGTCATACTCCACGAGAGACTACTACTAGTCACAACTCAGTCTTTTTTTTTTTGATTTAATAAATTTTTACTGTTCAGATCATTACAATTGTTCCTCTCCCCCCCATAGCTACCCTCCACCCAACTTCCAACCCTCCCTCTGTCCTTACCTTCCCTGCATTGTCCTCATCCATAGGCGTATGATTTTTGTCCAGTCTCTCCCTGCACCCCCCTCACCCATTTCCCCCTGAGAATTGTCAGTCCACTCCCTTTCTATGCCCCTGGTTCTATTATATTCACCAGTTTATTCTGTTAATCAGATTTTCAATTCACTTGATTTTTTTAGATTCACTTGTTGATAGATATGTATTGGTTGTTCATAATTTTTTGTCTTTTACCTTTTTCTTCTTCCTCTTCTAAAAGAGTACCTTTCAGCATTTCTTATAATACTGGTTTGGAGTTGATGAACTCCTTTAGCTTTTTCTTATCTGTGAAGCTCTTGATCTGTCTTTCAACTCTGAATGATAGCTTTGCTGGGTAGAGTAATCTTGTTTGTAGGTTCTTGCTATTCATCACTGAATATTTCTTGCTACTCCCATCTGGCCTGCATAGTTTCTGTTGAGAAATCAGCTGACAATCAATCATATGGGTACTCCCTTGCATGTAATTAATTGTTTTTCTCTTGCGGCTTTTAATATTTTCTCTTTGTCTTTTGCTCTTGGCATTTTAATTATGATGTGTCTTGGTGTGGTCTTCTTTGGATTCCTTTTGTTTGGGGTTTTGTGTACTTCTTGGATTTGTAAGTCTATTTCTTTCACCAGGTGGGGGAAGTTTTCAGTCATTATTTCTTCAAATAGGTTTTCAGTATCTTGCTTTCTCTCTTCTTCTGGCACCCCCATAATTCTGATATTGGTATGCTTGATGTTGTCCCAGAGGCTCCTTACACTATCTTCATATTTGTGGATTGTTTTTTCTTTTTTTTTTTTTTTTCCAGTTGAGTGTTTTTTGCTTCTTTGTATTTCAAATCTTTGACTTGATTCTTGCGATCCTCTATTCTGCTGTTAGGTCTCTATATAATGTTTTTTATTTCAGTCAATGTATGTTTAATTTCTAGTTGGTCCTTTTTCATCTCCTCTTGGGTCTCACTAAATTTATCCAGCATTTCTAGGAAATCCTTGAAAAACCTTATAACTGTGGTTTTGAACTCTATATCCAGTCATTTGTTTTCCTCCATTTCTTTTGTTTGTGATCTGTTCCTTTGTTTCTGCATTTTTCACTGCTTCCCTGAGTTGGTAGAGTAGCTTTGTGTGCTAGGTGCCTTATATGGCTTAGTAGCTCCACCTCCCCAGTTACCTGAGGTGGACTCTCTTGGTACACCCCTTTGTGGACTGTGTGTATAGCCTTGTTGTAGTTAAGTCTTGATTGTTGTTGCTATCACTGTGGGGAATTGACCTCCAAGCCAATTGGTTGTGAGGATCAGCTGTGTTTACACCGGGAGAACTGTACTTATGATACAAGACTTGCAAGATTGCCAAAGCCTCTGTCTGTGTTCAACTTGGATGGGGCGGAGTCTCACGGCTGAGCAGACAGCCTTGGCTTCCCATCAGTCCTGCCTTATGCGGCCCCTGGGTCTCAGTGTTCCTTGGTAGTTGCTACAGCCCTTTCTGTGTGCACTCGCACGCCTCCAGACCTCTGCCTTTTGCATCTCACCTGAGTTTCCATGCACTCTGGAGACCCATGTGAGTCTGGGTCCCCAGGGTCTCGTCTGAAACTGGGGTTCAGTGCAGTCGGAACTGGATTGCAGTGCAGTTGGGGGGTTCTGTCTTCCTCCCGGTAGAGAAAGCCAGCAGCACAATTAGCAGTCAACCCTCTGTGTGCGCACTCGTGCTTGTGCACCTCCAGACCTCTGCCTTTTGTGGCTCCCCTAAGTTTCCATGCACTCCTCCCTTTTCATGACAGTCCAGACTTCCCCCGTATGAGTCTCGCTCGGAACTGGGGCTCAGTGCAATCGGGAGTTTCTGTCTCCCTCCTGCTAGAGGAAGCCAGCGAGGCACTCAGCCGCCTGTCCTCTCTATGCTCATTTCTCCACACCTCAGCTTTTTGCAGCTCCTCTGAGTCTCTGTGAGCTCCTCTCTTTCCTTATAGTCCTGCCCTATGTGGTCCCTGGGTTTCAGTGTCCCTTAGTAATTGCTGCAGCCAGCTTTCCTGTGGTTATGGATAATGTCTGTTCTGTCTCTTAGATATAGTTTTGAAATTGTTGTGCAAGACAGCAGTTTAGGTGTTCACCTATGCCACCATCTTAGTTTCTGCCCCACAGCTCAAGTCTTAATATTTTAAGTGTCTTGGTGATTACTCTCTCCCTCCTTTCCTCCCTTCTTCTTTCTCTTTCTCCTTCTCTCTCTCCTTCCCTCCTTCCTTCCATCTCTTCTTTTTTTAAAAAAATATATTTTTAAAATATATTTTTTATTGATTTTTTTCCAGAGAGGAAGGGAGAGGGATAGAGAATTAGAAACATCGATGAGAGAGACATCGATCAGCCACCTCCTGCACGCCCCCTACTGGGGATGTGCCCGCAACCAGGATACATGCCCTTGACTGATATCGAACCTGGGACCTTTCAGTCCGCAGGCTGAAGCTCTATCCATTGAGCCAAACCGGTTTCGGCCCATCTCTTACTTCTTTTTTGTTTTGTTAGTCCTCACTCAAGGATTTCTTACTCAAGGATATTTTCCCACTGATTTTTAGAGAGAGTGGAAGGGGAGAAGGAGCAAGAGAGAGGGGGGGGTGGATAGAGGGGGAGAAGAGAGAGAGAGGGAGAGAGAGAGAGAGATATGTGGGAGAGATACATTGATTGGTTGCCTCCTGCATCCATCTCTACTAGGGCTAAGGATTGAGCCTGCAACCGAGGTACATGCCCTTGATAGGAATCGAACCTAGAACCCTTCACTCCATGGTCTATCACTCCAATCACGGAGCCAAAACAGCCAGAGCTTACAACTGAGTTTGCAGCAAGGCTGGCTGTGTGCATGCTCTGTGCTTATGCCAGCCAGCTACTGAGCCCTGTGGAACTACAGTTGCAGGCTCCTCCCTGAGGGATGCGAGACTCCTGTTATGGCCAACTTTGCTTTGAGTACTCTCCATCATACTGGCTGAGACTTTCTTAGATTTGCCCTGTCTAAAATTCTTCCTACCCTCTTTTATCCTTTCTCTATCTTTTCATAGGTGTCAGACCAGTGATCCCTGCTTGCATCTCCTTCCTCAGCCATATCCTTCTTAGGCATTTTCCACAATAAATCTCTTGAGCATCTATTCCCTTTTGGATCTGCTTCTCTGAAGGGCTGGACTGACAAACAACATGATTGTGGACTGGAAAGAAGTAGATACAATAAGGGTGGATTGGGTCAAAAGGGCCAGATATTGAAAGGTTTTATCTGCTATGTAAAGCCTTTCAAACACTGTTCTCAGGAAAATGACTGAAAGCTTTTCAACAGATGAGTGACAAGTTTTAAAAAGTTACTCCTGTTACAGGGTGGTGAATAAATCTGAAGGGAGCAAGGTGGGAGGCACGTGCATATCCCAGTTACCCCATAAGCAATGATGACAGCTGGGATAGTTCATTAAATCAATTCTCTCTGTCCTGGGAGAGTGTGAAAAACCTAATGGCAAGAACTAGCTACTCAGCAAATGTTTGCTGAGATTATTTATTTTTTCTTTACATAAAAATATATTCTAAAATTCTTTATCTTTTTGTGTTTGTATGTTAGACTAAAATCAGTTGCTTTTCTCATACTGCGCTGTCAGCTTAAGCTGTGAAACGCTTCAATAAATTATCCATGATCACTTTTCTTTGCAATTCTGATTAACTTTCCCACAGGATCTATAGCTCTGAGAGGAAAAAAAATTAGCTATTACTTTCCATCTCAAAAGTCAGTTTTAGTTTTGCTCTGTCAGGTATTTCCAGAAGCAATTTATTTGTATTTTCAGCCATTTTTTGGTTTAAGTGACAAAATAGATGCTAAAATGGCAAGGAGAAGGATTTGGTAAGAAAATTTATTAAAATGGCATTTATCCTAGTAGTAGATAATACCTTTGAATATTTATATAAGAAAATAATATTTTTGATATCATATGATCTTATATCATATAACCTATCATTCTGTCTATCATCTGTCTACCAATCCCTTTAAAAATATGCAGGAACTTCTGTGATTACATTCATTTAAAAGTCTGGAAAACCTTATTGTGGGCAGCCAATGGAAATTTTTCTCGTAAAAAATGGGACTTACTTAAAAACTTAGAATTCAGTGAAAAAGATCACTGATTTTAACTCACCATTTTCCTCTCTTTATTTTGAACTTGATTACTTTCTCCCAAATTACACTTCCTAAACTGCTTCTTATCGCTTGGAAGAAAGTCTAGAGTAGCTCTCATTATCTATTTCATATTTGTTGGTCAGTTTTAAGTCCAATAGTTTGCTTCCATTGTTTATTCTATCTCCAGAGTTGTCATTAGGGCATGTCAAGGATTTAGTGGAATCTGCTCTTATCAGAGTTTGACTTCAGCAGAAAGTAGACTTATAGTTTGTCTTGTTTTGCTCACTGTGGCATCATGTACTTTAATTTTGTTTCCTTAGCTTCATCTTTAGGTATAAGGAACAGGGCTATGCTCTTCTATATCCAGCCTTGCTCTAAACAATGCTGACTAAAATAGAGCATCTTATTTCTCTTTGTACTTAACATTGTTTTACCTAACTTAGGAATTATTCATATTTTCATAGAACCAAAAATATTAGAAATAGAAGAGATTTTGGAGCCCCATTTAGTCAATTTCCCATTTTTAGACGATAAAACTGAGACTTAGAGATGTCACATGGTGTGTCTACAAGGTCACAATTGTATTAAGTGTAGTATTTTTATCTGGACAGGCTAACTGCTGAAAAACAAAAACAAAACAAAAAACACAATCCTTGAATCTTAGTGACATATAAGAAACCATAGGAGATTATTATTTCACATCATAGTCTATTTTGGTCTTTTGGAATAGGGTTGGTGTGTTCTATGCAATCATTTAGAGACTACATGTTTTTACCATCTTCTAGGGCCTCAGAGATGGGATCCTCTGTATCCAATCAGCAGTCAAGGAAACAGAGAGACAGTTATAGAAAAGGCACACTTGCTCTCAAGTCTCCTAAATCTAGATTGACAAATCACTTCCACTTACGTACCATTCGTGAAATAGCCTTGTGGTGCCATCTAGATGCAAAGGAAGCTGGGAAATGTAGTTTAGTTGTGTATCCAGGAAGAGAGAACAGGTGTAATGAACATTTAGCCAGTCTTGCCATGCTCTTCTTTCCATAAAGTAGTGGTTTTTAAAATGTCATCCCAGCAGCATTAGTATCACTTGAAAACTTATTAGAAATGCAGGTTCTCAGATCCCACCCACACACAGAGAATTGGAAGCTCTGGGTAAGACTTGTGATTTTAATGTATTCTAAAATTTGAGAACCATTTACATCCTATTAGATGTACATCAGTGGTTCTCAACCCTGGCTACACATTAGAATTACCTAGGGAAACCTAAAACAAAATAAAACAATATTGACTGGACTCCATCATGATCAATGAAATCAGAATATCTAGAAGGGGACCTACAAATTGATATTTTAGAATAAAAGTTTCTCGTTAATGACACATTTGACAACTTCCTCAAGGTTGTCAGCAATGCCTTCTGTACCACCAACTGCGTGGCCCCCATGGCCAAGGTCATCCATGACAACTTTGGCATTGTGAAGGGACTCAGGACCACAGTCATGCCATCATTACTATCCAGAAGACCTTGAATAGCCTACCCCTCTGGTAAGCTGTGGCTTGATAGCTGAGGGTATGCCCAGAACATTGTCCATGTATCTACTGGCACTGCCAAGGCTGTGGACAAGGTCAGCCCTGAGCTGAATGGGAAGTTCACTGGCATGGCCTTATGTGCCCCCACCCCAAACATGTCAGTTGTGGATCTGACCTGCTGCCTGTAGAAAGCTGCTAAATATGATGACGTCAAGAAGGTGGTGAAGCAGGCATCAGGCAGTATCCTGAGCTATACTGAGTACCAACCTATCTCCTGTGACTTTAACAGTGACACCCACTCCTCTATCTTCAGTGCTATGGTTGACATTGTCCTCAATGACCACTTTATCAAACTAATTTTTTGATATGACAATGAATTTGACTACAATAATAGGGTGGTAGACCTATGGTACATATGGCCTCCAAGTAGCATAAGAGCTCCCTAGACAGCCCTAGTGAGAAGGAGAGAGAATTCCTGGTGTACTACAGGAATTTTTAAAACATGCAATACCTAACTATTTAGTCAGGGGCACTGACCTCTTTCCCCCTTAGATTATCAAATAAAAAAATGACAATAGTCAACACAACAATAGCTGTTCAGTATGAATGAATCAAAACTATATCTATTTTTTTGGTTAGATACTCCCAAAATATAATATTGGTGTGTGCACAATTTTAATTGTTTATGTGTGCCATGAGATGAAAAAGGTTGAATATGCATAATCTAGTGTGTTAAATGAAAACAGAGGAGTGTGTTTTCCACATTGATAGCTGCTGGGAGAGCACATGATCCTTATTGGCAGGTGGACATTAGGGAGGTCAGTTTGTTATCTTCAGTGACACCTCCTCTATAGTGTCTGAAAAAAAATGTAGGGACACTTGTCTCTGTATTTGGTGTGCTTCTGGAAAAGAGAAAATAAATCACATGTCACATGGTTGCATATATTTTATTTTAGATGCAATTTGCTGATAATGGTGAAATTTTAGTTGTGTCTACATCACCTAAAAAAGTGCTCAGGAAGTTCATCCATCCACTCTGGCCTTCTACTGAGATAGCTTACTCCTGTAGAATTTTCAAGAAAAATAGCTCATTGACAGATTAAAATAGCTAGCTTGTTTGCCTTAATCTTGATGGAATTAAGATTAAAATCTGTCTCTACTTGCAACTAAATGGTTTTTTTCTGGTCTATATTTGCAAGATTATCTAAAATACTAGATAAAAGCTTATATTAGTTAGTGAAACTCTCCTCAACTTGTGCTTGAAGCGAGTGCTCTTTAAAAAATGCTTTGGATGACAGTAGTGATGGGTTAAAGCGGGATACAAGACAGAAATTGGTACTACATTTGATAGAAAGTAGATGAATCATTTCAGGGTTAATATTCTGATAGCAAAACACCCACACTTAAATTTCTGAATGGATATAGATGGTCCAGTCTATTCAGACATCCTGGCAAGACTGAATTTAGGATCCTGGTAGGTTGTTGGTTGGTGAGAAGCATGATTTTCAAAGAAGTAATCACAAAGCTGGGTTTTGACAGTTTTGAGTTCAAATTTCATACTCTCTAATATTACACACATCACTCAATATCTGTGGATCTTTTTTTTACTACCTGTAAAATATGTTTCATCATGTTTTTGTCACACACAACTCATTGTAGTTCTCATTCAACTATTTCATACTTCAAGGGTTAGGAAAGAATTAAAAAATATTTGTGGGAAAATTATAGTCATTCAGAAAACATAATTTTTCCCTACAAAATTCTTTATTCTCTGTGCCTTTTACAATAATGAAGAAGTCTTAGACAACTTAGGTACTGGAGACAATGTGAAGAATGAGTTCAGGGTGAGCTGTGAACCAAGTTCTCTCTGGAGTCTGACATGAGTGTTATTTACTTGGCTTTGATCATTTCTGTGAGCAAGGGAAAAATCTGAGTTTTTCAGAAAGCCATTTTACTCTGTGGGTTCATTATTGTGGCTGACAAATGGAGAGGTAAATTGACGGTGACTTCCAAGCTAAGAATATTGTGTATGTTTGCCTTTGTAGGGAGCCAGAATTTTGTCAGTTAGTATGATATTTATTTAGCTTTAGTATTTAAGGTTTCCAGCTGAAAAAACAAACAAACAAATAAAACCACACGAACAAAACCCCAGCAAGATTCTATTGTTCTCAATGGAAAAAAGCCTTTTAAAAGCTAGAGAGGTTCAACAGAAGAAACCAAGATGGTGGCATAGGTAAACACCTAAACTGCTGCCTTGCACAGCGATTTCAAAACTACAAATAAAAGACAAAATAGCCGAAACTGGTTTGGCTCAGTGGATAGAGCGTCAGTCTGTGGACTGAAAGGTCCCAGGTTCAATTCTGGACAAGGGCATGTATCATGGTTGTGGGCACATCCCCAGTAGGGGGTGTGCAGGAGGCAGCTGGTCGATGTCTCTCTCTCATCGATGTTCCTAACTCTCTATCCCTCTCTTTTCCTCTGTAAAAAAATCAATAAAATACGTTTTTTAAAAGACAAAACAGACATCATTCGGAACCACAGGAAGCCTGGCTGAGTGGACATTCTACAACTAGAAGGAAAGAGAAAGGCACACTGAGACTCAGAGGAACTGCAGAAGGCAGAGGTACTGAGGTGCACATGCTGAGAGGGTAGACAACTGAATGCATGGCTGACTTTCTCAAGCTGGAGGGAGACAAAAGCTCCTGACTGCACTGAACTCCAGTTCTGGGTGAGACTCTGGGACCCAGACTCATCTGGGGTGAAACTGGACTACCAGGAAAGAGAAAAGCACACTGAGACTCAGAGGAACTGTGGAAAGCAGAGGTACCAAGATGCACGCACGCATGGAAAAAGTGGGCAAATGAGTCACGGCTGGCTTTCTCAAGCGGTAGGGAGACAAAAGCTTCCTATGGCTCTGAGCTCCAGTTCTGGGTGAGACTCTGGGGACCCAGACTCATTCGAGAAGAAACTGGACTATCTGGCAGCGGGTGGAACTCTAGGGTGGCTTTCTCTCACAGGTGCTTGCAGTGATTACCATGGGACACTGAGACACAGGGGCCTATTAGGAGAGGGATGACGGGAAACCAATGCTGTCTGCTTCGCCCTGAGACTCCACCCCATCCAAACTGAGCACAGAGGCTTTTGCAAGTCTTGTTTCATAAGGGTGTCTCCAGCACAGAAGTTCTCCCAGCATAGACACAGCTGATTCTCAGAGCCAATTGGCCTGGAGGACAATTCCAGTGATAACAACAATCAAGGATTAACTGCAATAAGACTGTGCACACAGTCCATAAAGGGGCACACTAATAGTGTCCACCTCAGGTAACTGGGGTGGGGGGGGGAGCTGAGCCACTGGGCCCTCTAGGACACCTAGCACACAAAGCCACTCTATCAACTCAGGGAAGCAGCCAAAATGCGGAGACAAAGAAACAGGTCACAAATGACAGAAATGGAGGAAAGCAAACTACTGGATATAGAGCTCAAAACCACAGTTACAAGGTTTTTCAAAAATTTTCTAGAAAAGGCCGATAAATTTAGTGAGACCCTCGAGGATATGAAAAACAACCAACTAGAAATTAAGCATACACTGATTAAAATAAAAAATAATATACAGAGTCCAACAGCAGACTAGAGGAAAGCAAGAATCAAGTCAAAGATTTTAAATACAAAGAAGCAAAAACACTCAACCAGAAAAACAAAAAGCAAAACAAATCCAAATATATGAAGATAGTGTAAGGAGCCTTTGGGACAACATCAAGCGTACCAACATCAGAATTATGGGGGTGCCAGAAGAAGAGAGAGCAAGATACTGAAATAATGACTGAAAACTTCCCCACCTGGTGAAAAAAATAGACTTACAAGTCCAGGAAGTGCAGAGAACCCCTTCCCAAAAAAAAGAATCCAAAGAAGACCACACCAAGACACATCACAATTAAAATGCAAAGAGCAAAAGACAAAGAGATAATATTAAAAGCAGCAAGAGAAAGACAGTTAGCTACTTACAAGGGAGTACCCATATGATTGTCAGCTGATTTCTCAATAGAAACTATGCAGGTCAGACAGGAATACCAAGAAATACTCAAAGTGATGAATAGCAAGAACTTACAACCAAGAGTACCCTACTGAGCAAAGCTGTCATTTAGAATTGAAGGTCAGATAAGGAGCTTCACAGATAAGAAAAAGCTAAAGGAGTTCATCACCACCAAACAAGTATTATATGAAATGCTGAAGGATTTTCTTTAAGAAGAGGAAGAAGAAGAAAAAGGTAAAGATAAAAATTATGAACAAAAAATACATCTCTCTCAACAAGTGAATCTAAAAATCAAGTAAACTGAAAATCTGATGAACAGAATAAACTGGTGAATATAATAGAATTAGGGGCATAGAAAGGGAGTGGACTGATAGTTCTCGGGGAGAAAGGGGTGTGGGGGTGTGGGAAGAGACTGGATAAAAATTGTACACCTACGGATGAGGACAATGGGGGGTAAGGGCAGAGGGTGGGGTGGGAACTGGGTGGAGGGGAGCTATCGGGAAAAAAGAGGAACAATTGTAATAATCTGAACAATGAAGATTTATTAAATTAAAAAGAAAATGTGAGATACAACTGTGAACAAAGAAATTGTTAAATGAACAGTGACAATAATAATAATAATAATAATAATAATAATAATAATGGCTAGAGAGGTTCACTGTTGGCACTGCCTGTTCCTGTGGAAGAACTTGATGAGACTGTGTTGAACTGTTGTAAAAAGATAATGGGGAAATTCTTCCATCATCAGCAAATATTGAGCCAGCATGGAATTGGCAAAAGTCAGGCCAGATTGTGGGGATGTGAAGTGTTTAAGGCATCCTAAACAGGGAGTATAACACTGTGGTAAGGGGCTGGGAGGGAATCCTGGCTCAGCATACAATATATGTATAACTGTGCCAACTGACCACTTAAGTCTAAATGAGCTCATCTGTAAAATGGGAGCATAGTCACCTACTCTGTAGGTTGTTGTGAGGCTTACATTAGGTAATGTGTTGCAAATATTTGGCAATGTCAAGGCCTGGCCTGTAAAATGTGCTCTCCCTTCTGAGGCAGGGCAGCCTTCCTACTGGTCTTCATTTTTTGGTCCCATTTGTAAATATAAATGTGTTGGTAACTTTTCAGACTCACTCTTTATGCTATTACACAAATTACTACCTATAAAGTATGATTCACCATGTTTTTCTCTACCCATCTCCCTATCTCATTGTAGTTCTTACTCAAACACTTCATATTTCAGTTAAAGATCCCAGATGTTCATTGTTCTCAGGAAGGATTTTGAATCATCATTTATATTTTAGTATAATCTCAAGTTACTGACCTCCCTCTACCTCTGTATGTAGTAGGAGTTCTAAATTAGATGCAGCAAGTGCTACAACTCAGTCATTTCTAGAAGATAAGGTGGAAGACCTGTGGAAGTCAATTGCATGAAATTCAGAGTTAGAACTGATCCCGAAAGAAGTTAGAAATGGGGTGGCCAGTTTTGGGTCAAGGGCAGTGTCCAGGGTCAGAGGAGAGGGCTGATTCTCATTATAGCACTATGTTAATCCTGCAGGCCAGATGCAGTGCTACTTAGCACCCTGGCCCACTGCCTTTGGGCAAACATGAGGCCTGAGATGGCTGCTATTGGGGGCTGTGAATAAAATTCGTGTTGGTATTGGCAGCAATGGGAGATGGCAATTTCATTGCAAACATTAGCACTGTCAGCATAAGGCATTGTGTGCTTTGGACCAAATGATACTGGGCTTCTGTTGCAGTAATGGCACCATTTTCAAGCTTTGGTGGCTGCAGGGAATTAAAGATAATTTCAGATTTTTTTTTGTCACTCATCCCACCTAGAAGTGCAGCACATTTCCTCATTGGTCTCATGACTTCTCTTGACCAGTGCAATATGGTAGAAATGATGCTGTGTAACTTCAGAGCTGGGATTCAGGAGATCTGCAGTGTTTTACCTCACTGCTTAGAACACTCTTGGGATCCACTGCCCATGCTGTGAGAAAGCCCAAGCAGCTCTGTGGAGAGGAGGACTGAGTTAGCACCAATTGCCAGCCATGAGTGGGTTCATTATAGACTGGCCATCCCAAGGTCTCAGATGACACCATGTGAGGCAGACAAATCATTGGCCAACCCATGGTCTCAAGGGAAGTAATAAATTCCCGATGTTTTAAGCTGTGGAAATTTAGAACAGTTTATAGATTCCCAAACAGTGACTATTTGAAGTGCAGAAAATAGTGCCAAAGAGCTAAAAGAGAAAAGGAGGAAAATAGCAAACCCCATGGGATAGTCCACAGGACTAGATAAGACAGGACACTTGAAATGCCTTCATAGGATCTACAGACTGTAGGGAAGAAACTTTGTTTGGGGGAAGATGGAATCTTGATTTATAAGAAAGGGATGCTAGTACCAACCTCCTGGTTGTGGTGCAGATTAAGTGGGGTGATGCATGTGAAATAATTAGTGCAAATTTTGGCTTGGACTCAGTAAGTAGTAGCCTTTATTGTTACCCTCATTTTATCTGAAGTTAGCCCATTAATTTGCTATTCGACAGAAAATAGCCACATTCATTGTATATACATTTTATTTCGACAGCTAGGTGAAAACTCTCTAAAGGGCCAACACTGTGGTTTATATTGCTTTGTGCAATGTAGCTCTGAATAAATATGTGTTGGTTGATTAGCTAAAAGCAGGGTAGACTATATCTCTTTTTAGGATTCTAGTCTCCTTCACATTAGGCTCATGTGCCAGTTTGTAATTTTAGCTAAATTTCTAAAGCTGAAAGATAAAAACTAATTGAACCTTCACTAATATGGGCACTTATTAGAAGAAGTATTAAAATATACTTCATGTATTAAAATATACATGATGTATCATGTATATTTTAGGTAGTACTGTAAATCCAAGTGCTATATTGTCAAGGTTTTTTTTTTTTTTGTTCTTGTTCTTAGCTGAATCAGCTACACCCCTACCATGAGCTCCAGGTTGCTCTCTAGAGATATGCACAGCTTTGTTCAGTCAAGGTCAGGTACCAAAATAGAGCTATAGTTACTGACAGGATAGCTATTCAGGTCTTATGGAGCTGAATCCTTATAAGTTGCATGAAGCTATGATGTAGTAGTAGGTTACTGGCCCTTTAAAGTCAACTACCTATTGGTCGTTATCACCT
Organism: Lasiurus cinereus; assembly: GCA_011751065.1. Lineage (NCBI taxonomy): Eukaryota > Metazoa > Chordata > Mammalia > Chiroptera > Vespertilionidae > Lasiurus > Lasiurus cinereus. The sequence continues at coordinate 14,990,529 of JAAGEH010000426.1, forward strand.
GTGCCATAATTGTAAGCTGTTACTAGGGTTTCCCAGCCAATCAGCTGACTGTGTTCCCTGCACTGTTCTGTCTTTCAGCTGGGATGAAGATATGTAGTCTCATCTATTATGGCAACAACAGGATTTTTTTTTTGGTGTGTGTGTGTGTGTGTGTGTGTGTGTGTAGGCATATGTGGGTGACATGTGTTAAACATAAGGCCCTATGACCAATTCAGACCACTTTAGCTTCTTTTAAAATCTGGGTACTTATATCTATTCATAGAAAATTAAATCCATATTTGTGGGGCAGTGGGAATTTTATCATTTTTCAGTAGGAACAATAAATGGTTTTTAAAAAATATTTATTATGTTCTTTCTCTTGCACTCATAATTTGGTATATATATATATATATATATATATATATATATATTTAAATTAAATCTTTATTATTCAGATTATTACATTTGTTTCTCTTTTTCCCCCTCCATAGCTTCCCTCCCTCCGGCTCCCACCCCTCCCTCTACCCTTACCTCCCTCCTGTTGACCTCATCCATAGGTGTATGCTTTTTGTCTAGTCTCTTCCTGCACACCTCTCACCCCATTCCCCCTGAGAATTATCAGTCCACTCCCTTTCTGTGCTCCTGATTCTATTATATTCACCAGTTTATTCTGTTGATCAAATTTTTAATTCCCTTAATTTTTAGATTCACTTGTTGATAGATATGTATTTGTTGTTCATAATTTTTTATCTTTTACCTTTTTCTTCTTCCTCTTCTAGAAGAGTACTTTTAGCATTTCATATAATACTGGTTTGGAGTTGATGAACTCCTTTCGCTTTTTCTTCTCTGTGAAGCTCTTTATCTGCCCTTCAATTTTGAATGACAGCTTTGCTGGATAGCGTATTCTTGGTTGTAGGTTCTTGCTATTCATCACGTTGAATATTTCTTGCCACTCCCATCTGGCCTGCATCATTTGTGTTGAGAAATCAGCTAACAGTCATATGGGTGCTCCCTTGTAGGTAAGGAACTGTTTTTCTCTTGCTGCTTTTAATATTCTCTCTTTGTCCTTTGCTCTTGGTATTTTTTTTAAATATATATTTTATTGATTTTCCACAGAGAGGAAGGGAGAGGGATAGAAAGTTAGAAACATCGATGGGAGAGAGACATCGATCAGCCGCCTCCTGCACGTTCTCGACTGGGGATGTGCACGCAACCAATGTTCATGCCCTTTACCGGAATCGAACCCGGGACCCTTCAGTCCGCAGGCTGATGCTCTATCCACTGAGCCAAACCGGTTTCGGCTGCTCTTGGTATTTTAATTATGATGTGTCTTGGTGTAGTCCTCTTTGGATTCCTTTTATATGGGGTTCTGTGTGCTTCCTGGACTTTTAAGTCTATTTCTTTTACCACATGTGGGAAGTTTTCAGTCATTATTTCTCTAAGTAGGTTTTCAGTATCTTGCTCTCTCACTTCTTCTGGCACCCCCACAATTCTGATGCTGGTATGCTTGAAGCTGTCCCGGAGGCTCCTTACATTATGTTCACATTTTTGGATTCTTTTCTCTTCTTGCTTTTCCAGTTGAATGTTTTCTGATTCATTATATTTCAAATTTTTAACTTGATTCTTGCCTTCCCCTAGTCTGCTGTTAGGTCTCTGTATAATATTTGTATTTCAGTCAGTGTATGTTTAATTTCTAGTTGGTCCTTTTCCATTTCTAGTAGGTTCTTTTTCATCTCTTCTTGGGTCTCGCTAACTTTATCCAACTTTTCTAGGATATTCTTGAAAAACCTTATAACTGTGGTTTGAGCTCTATATCCAGTCATTTGTTTTCCTCCATTTCTTTTGTTTGTGATCTCTTCCCTTGTCTCGGCATTTTCACTATGCCTGGAGAACTTCTGTGTTGGATTCAGCCTTATGATACCAGATTTGCAAAACCACAAAAGCCTTTCTGTTGAGCTTGGGATAGGTGGAGTCTCAGGGCTTAATGGACTGCCTTGCCTTCTAGTTGGCCCTGCCCTCCACGGCTCCTGAGTCTCACTTGACTTGGTAATCGCTGGAGTGGTTCCTGTGCGCGCACATACCCTCGCAGTGCTCTAGACTGCTGCCCCTCCGGCTCCACTGAACTCTGGGACCATATGAGTCTGGGTCCCCAGGGTTTCGCCCAAAACTGGGGTTTAGTGGAATTAGAAGTGATGCAGTTGGGAGGGTCTTTCTTCTGCCCACTCGCGAAAGCCAGCGGCACAATCAGCTGTCGGTTCTCTGCGCGCAGTGCCGTGGGCGCCACCAGCCTTCTGATCTTTTGCGACTCCCCTAAATTTCCGTGCACTTCTCCCTTTTCACAGTCCAAACTCCCCCCTGTATGAGTTTTGGCTGGATCTGGGGTTTAGTGTCGTAGGATAAGGGGTTCAATGCCATTGAGAGTCTCTGTCTCCCTCCCGCCAGAGAAAGCCAGCCAGGTTCTTCGGCACCCACTCTCTCCACACGCCCGTCTCCGTACCTCAGCCTTTTGCAGCTCCTCTGTGTCTCTCTGAGCCCCTCTCTTTCCTTCCGGTTGTAGAATTTCCCCTCAGCCAGCTTTCCTGTGGTTCTGGATAATGTCTGTTCTGTCTTTTAATTGTAGTTTTGAAATTGTTTTGCGAGGCAGCAGTGTAGGTGTTTGCCTATGTCGCCATTTTGGATTCTCTTCAATAAATGGTTTTAAACATTAGTTTAAGCAACGTATCTAAAGTCTCCTCCAGGAGAATCCAAGATGGCGGCATAGGTAAACACCTGCACTGCTGCCTCACACAACAATTTCAAAACTACAACTAAAAGATAGAATGGACATAATTCAGAACCACAGGAAAGCTGGCTGAGTGTAAGTTCTACAGCTAGAAGGAAAGAGAGGGGCTCACAGAAACCCAGAGGAGCTGCAAAAAGCTGAGGTATCGAGACGCACGTGCTGAGAGAGCAGGTGCCAGAGTACCTGGCTGGCTTTCTCTGGCGGGAGAGAAACGGAGACTCCCAATGGCATTGAACCCCTTATCTTATGACACTAAACCCCAGATCCAGCTGAAACTCATAAGGGGGGAGTTTGGACTGTGAAAAGGGAGAGGTGCACGGAAATTTAGGGGAGTCACAAAAGATCAGAGGTCTGGTCGCGCACGGCACTGCGTGGAGGACAGATTGCTGATTGTGCTGCTGGCTTTCACGAGTGGGCAGGAGACAGACCCTCCCAACTGTGTCACTTCTGAGTTCTCTAAGCCCCTGTTTCGGGTGAAACCCTGGTGACCTAGACTCATGTGGTCCTTGTGCGCAGGGGAGCTGGAAAGGCAGCAGTCTAGAGGCACAGCGGGCACGCGTGCACAGGGACCTTTCCAGCGATTACCCAGTCACCTGAGACTCAAGGGCCGTGGAGGGCGGGGCCGACTGGAAGGCAAGGCGGTCCCTTAAGCCCTGAGACTCGACCCATCCCAAGCTCAACAGAGGCTTCTTCGGTTTTGCAAGTCTGGTATCACAAGGCTGAATTCAACACAGAAGTTTCCCCGGCATAGTGAAAATGCCGAGACAAGGGAAGGGATCACAAACAAAAGAAATGGAGGGAAAAAAACGACTGGATATATTGTTCAAAACCATGCTTATAAGGTTTTTTTCAAGAATATGCTAGAAAAGTTGGATAAACTTAGCGAGAGCCAAGAGGAGATGAAAAAGGACCAACTAGAGATGCAAAAGAGCCAACTAGAGATGGAAAAGGTCCAACTAGAGATGAAAAAGGACCAACTAGAACTTAAAGATACAATGACTGAAATAAAAAAATATTATACAGAGTCCTAACAGCAGACTAGAGAAAGGCAAGAATCAAGTCAAATATTTGAAATATAAAGAAGCAGAAAACACTCAACTGGAAAAGCAAGAAGAGAAAAGAATCCAAAATTGTGAACATAATGTAAGGAGACTCTGGGACAGCTTCAAGCGTACCAACATCAGAATTGTGGGGGTGCCAGAAGAAGAGAGAGAGCAAGATACTGAAAACCTATTTAAAGAAATAATGACTGAAAACTTCCCAAATCTGGTAAAAGAAATAGACCTTCAAGTCCAGGAAGCACACAGAACCCCATATAAAAGGAATCCAAAGACGACCACACCAAGACACATCATAATTAAAATACCAAGAGCAAAAGACTAAGAAAGAATATTAAAAGCAGCCAGAGAAAAATAGTTCATTACCTACAAGGGAGCACCCATACGACTGTCAGCTGATTTCTCAACAGAAATGATGCAGGCCAGATGGGAGTGGCAAGAAATATTCAAAGTGATGAATAGCAAGAACCTACAACCAAGAATAATCTATCCAGCAAAGCTGACATTCAGAATTGAAGGGCAGATAAAGAGCTTCACAGATAAGAAAAAGCTAATGGAGCTCATCAATTCCAAACCAGTATTATATGAAATGCTGAAAGGTACTCTTTTAGAAGAGGAAGAAGAAAAAGGTAAAAGCCAAAAAATTATGAACAACCAATACATATCTATCAACAAGTGAATCTAAAAATTAAGTGAATTAAAAATTGGATAAACAATAAACTGGTGAATATAATAGAATCAGGAGTACAGAAAGGGAGTGGACTGATAATTCTCAGGGGAAAAGGGGTGAGGGGTATATAGGGAGAGACTGGAAAAAAATCATACACCTATGGATGAGATCAATGGAGGGAGCTAACGGCAGAGGAATGGGTGGGAGCTGGGTGGAGGCTTGCTATGGAGGGGAAAAAAGAGAAACAAATGTAATAATCTGAATAATAAAGATTTAATTAAAAAATAAAGTCTCCTCCAACATATTCTGTTCTTCACCAGGGATTCCTGGTTTAAAAAGAGCAGAAAGACTTACTAAAAAGTTCCTCTAAATAGAATGTGTGAAATGAGTAGCTGTGGCTTTTGACATATGATGGAAAGGAGTAAATTATGTAAAAATCTTCCTTTTAATTTCAAATTAATGATTGGTTTTATATTTAGACAGTGTCCCTTTTCCAGGAGCTTAAGGTAGGGCTGTCTTTATAAATTTAATAACTATTTATGTGGTATGATTTGGGAAACACCAAGGATAATTTTCTGTCTCAGTATAGTTTCTTGACCGAAATGATTCAGGCTTTGAAATCCCACCATTATAGAGGTTTATTCTTTCAGGTTAACTATTACCTCCTTAACTAGTTCTCTTTGTTGGAAATAGATAATTCAGTACGTCACATATTTTGGTGCAAGTTCTTTTATTCAGTAATTCCCCCATAATGAGGTGTGTGTGTGTGTGTGTGTGTGTGTGTGTGTGTGTTATTGTTAGTCACAGAGTTACCGCTATAGACCACCATACAAATTTTTGCACGAGGCTTGATTTAATTTAATTTAATTTAATTTATTTATTGTTGACACTATTACATATATCCCTCACTCTTCCATTTACTCACCTCACAGGGCTTTATTTTTAGTCAGGACCCTTTTGGGGGTAGAACCTTAACATTCTTGATATAAAATAGGGAATTCTTTCGGTGATCATATTTTAAAACCCAGGTAAAGATTCTAATTTGCCTAGCTGTTATTGTGTTACTACTTCTAGTGTTAATCACTGTAGCCATAGATTTAAAGACTTGAGACCAGTCAGTGTATGCCACATGCCTCGGAGACCCTGAAAGTGGGGATGGTGAGGCATTGTGATTAGAAGCACATGAAGTCAGGGAAGAGAGCTCCCTGAAGATAGCAAGGAGGTTGCTGCCTTCCCTAGAAAAGGGAGAATGGGAAAAATCCTGAAGGGACACAAATGATGTTAATCACCAGACTCTGACTCAAAAGCATCTCCAGAATTTTATGGTGTAAAACAATTCATTCTTAACTGAAGGGCATAGGCAGTACATATGGATCACATGTTTGAAATATGTGTACTCTTGGGGGAGGGAACATTCTGAAGCTGTCTCTCTGTATTAAGATGAAAAAAATCAGCACCAAATAGATGCATTTGTTCACATGGTGCTATAATACAAACGTGTCATATGTGAATGTGTTAATCATGATACCAAGATGTTTCACTATTATGTATCAAAGGGATATTTTAGACTATACTTTCTCAATAGTGGTGCTATTGTCTCCAAAAGGGTAAAGACTAGTTGGTGAGGGGAAAACTTAGATATTACAATGGCTGCTGCCCTTCCAAAGGACTATAGTACATAAACCGATATGCAATATCCTGAGGGGTCAATTAGGAAAAAATACCTAAAAAGGCTCCTTAGCTGAAACTGGTTTTGCTCAGTGGATAGAGCGTCTGCTTGTGGACTGAAAGGTCCCAGGTTCGATTCCGGTCAAGGGCATGTACCTTGGTTGCGGGCATGATCCCCAGTGGGGGGTGTGCAGAAAGCGGCTGATTGATGTCTCTCTCTCATCAATGTTTCTAACTCTCTATCCCTCTTCCTTTTTCTTTGTAAAAAGTCAATAAAAAATATATATATATATAAAAATAAAAAGGCTCCTTAGAGGGATAATAATGAAAAAAAAAAAAGAGTTCGAGAAATATTATTGTACATTCAAGTAACTTAATGTATCTTAGGAAGATGTGAGCCAGAATGAAACAGATAATATGAAACTTGTGATTAGAGATGACTTGTTAAAATAGAACCTGGATTTGAATCTAGCTCACTGTCTGGCTATGTGGAAATGGACAAGTAACTTAACCTTTTTGCATCTTAATCTCCTAATAGTGATCCTTTGCAGTTAATCCCTCCCTAAACCACTGGCCCCAGGCAACCATTGATCTGATTTCTGTCACTAGAGTTTCAGGATCAGGGATTTCCTATAAATAGAATCAGAGTATGGCAAAAGAAGAGTTTGAAGCTGAATTGATTCTCATATTTCTCTTGCAGGCTGTGGGTAGATAGAAGTGTCATTCATGGGGATGGGAATCCAGGAGTGGAAGGAGAATTTATGGTTGGCAGATAATGAGTTCAGGTTTATTTGTGGTGAGTTTGAGCTGTTTGGAAGACACCCAGGTAGAGGCGTCCAGTAGGCAGATTTATGGAGCTTGGGTGGAGATCTGGTTTGGAGATATGTACAAAGCCACTAGCACACAGGTGTTCAGATGTGTGTGAGCATATGGGGGAAATTGTTGGGTCTGGAGGATTCTGTGGGAGACTCTTATTCCAGTGAGGCTTTCCCTCTGACCATGCCGTTAGGAAGCTCCTCTACATGTTCTGATGCACCAGCCATGCCCCCATGTCAGGTACACATGGCTTCAGCTCACTCGTGTGTCTGGGTGATTCTAAGAACAGTATGGTTTCATACATCTGATCCTCTACTTTGGGCCCATGCCTAAATTCTATGAATAATTAGAGGTTGTTGTTTGTTAAAAGCTATAAAGAAAACCTTAAAAGACTCTCTGAAAACCACAGAAATGGCACTACTTTGAAGCTCCTCCCACAGAGAGTAAAATAAGAGAGTGGAGAGTGTGGCAGAGGCTTTTGATACTTATGTCACCTCCCCACTGCCCACCTCTGGTTCCAGCCATAGCTGTGGCAGATAGTTCTGCTGAACTCTGACTCACTTGTCATTACTCTGATGTTTGCCCCAAGGCCTTCTCTGATTCTGTAGAACCCTATATGCAATTGCAGCACAGAGATGCAGAGGTGCCAATGCTCCCCTCTCTCAGTGGGCATTGGGAGCCAGCCTCCCTATCACATTGTACAACGGCATCTGTGATGGTGAGCATATAACCTAGAGGTCATTACAGCCCTTCAACACCAGGAAGGTTGTGGTTGTACCACCTCTAGAAAAAGGACGCGTGAGACTCTAGTAGAGAAAAATCTCCAAGAAATTAAGAAAAAACAAAAACAAAAGACCAGGCATTTCAAAGTAGTGGGTAAAAAGAGTGTTATTGTATTTTGAGTTTTTTAAACAGAAGTTGCCTAAATAACACCCCTTCTCTTCTTGGATCACGTGCAGGCTGTTAAATCGCTGGCATCATGCCCCACAGGAGGCTGTGGTGTCTGGGAGGGAAGAGCTCCTTTCTGAGGTCTGCTGGGCACACTTGTCATGCACTGAGGCACTGTGTCCTGTAGATGGCGATAAATATCCATCTTAAGAGCCTCCCTCCAGGCTTCAAGTCCCTCCAAACATTGCTTCCTAGTAAAGGTAAATGACAGGCATTTCTTCACAGTCGATCTCTGAGAAAGCTCATCCTTGCCTTTTCGTTCTTGAAAGGCCTTGGAACACTGGTAAGAGTCCAATATTTGGGATATTGAAGTCTAAGTGAGGAAGGAGCTGCTGCATTTGAGTCCCTGGAGCTGGGATATGTTGGCAGGAAATGCAAACTTTAAAGAGCTCCCAGGACAGCCTCCTTGCTTCTTCCAGGAGCTCAGTAGTTCTCAGTAGTTCTTAACTCTTTCTACAGGAGCATGACATTCATTCCACCACAAGGTAGCTAATGCAAACACGAGCCAAACCTTTTTTTTTTTTTTTGCACATATCCATGGGCCAAATGCTTTAGAAATCTCATTCAACCCTTCTAGATAGTTTCTAGTATAATTCTGTTATTGAAATAGATGAAAATGCTTTGGTCAGTCAGGGGATTCGATCACTGTACTGCCTCAAGAACATGTCTGAACTCACCCTCAAGCCTCTGGAAATGGAGCCTTGTGGTGGGATAAGAGATCCATGTCTGTAGGGAGTATGGCTCAGGACACGGGGCTCAGGCTGTCTGCAAGGAGCACGAGGGCACCCTGGGGCGGTAAAGAGTTCCCAGGAGAAACAAGATATGTGTGGGAGCCAAGACAAGAGGATTGTCCTTCTTGGTGCTGCCAGACTGGATTTGGGACTGTAACTTGGGACTGGATTTAATGGAGGGTGTAATACACCACCAAATAAATGCGTTAAGACTTTTCAATTTTTTTTTTAAAACGATTGTGAGCCATTTATGTGCACGCTCCCATTTAGTCTCACACAACACTACCAGGTACAATGATCTCTTCTACAGACGAGAAAACTGAGGCTCAGAGTGGTTGAGTAACTTTCTGAAGGTCTTAAAGAAAGTCAGTGGCAAAGCCCTGGTCTGTCTTATTCTGGCTTGCTCTGAGCCACTCTGTAAGGCAGACTCCTCCTTCTATGGTCAGTAGCTGGGCCAGTCAGGATGTGGAAACGTTAGCGTGACCACTCCATAGACAGAAGCAGAACTAAAGAGACAGGGCATGGCCTTTGCTGGAACTCTGAATGACAAACTCCTCTGTGCCTGTCCTATCAGAGTGGACAGGATTCAGGCTGTAAGGAAGAAGTGGTAAATGAAATATAAAGAGATATTTGGAAACCCTAGAACTGCCAGACCTGAGGGGATGACAGCATTTCTGCTTATTGGCAAGGACTGTCTGAGAGAGATTTGCAGACTGGGACACAGGCCCTGTATATCTTGAATGAAATCCTGAGGTCAGCCACCTGCTTCTAGTCCTTTGCCTGCTTATATGGCTGATATAACTCTATTGGTATCTTATTCAACTGAATGTATTCAATAACAACATTAATGCTCATGACATCTTGGTTGCATCAGGATATGTAGTGGATGGGATGGCTCACTCCTGGGATCTGTGGGATGACTGACATTGCAGTCACAGGGACTGTCCAGAGAGCTCTTACTATATTATCAACATCTATCCTAAAGATACTGTTAGTAGCTATTTTCCCTTTCCTCCAAGGGCCCCTAAGTGCTTTGCATGTGTTTCTTCCTCTGAAAGTTGAAAGCGTGGTATTATAGTTTACCCCCATTTACAAGATGGATAACCTTAAGAACAAATTGTAAGTGAGCTGTGCCTCCACACAACAGCTCTCTTCCATATACCATGCTTCTCTTAAGCAATATAAGAATATACAAACTACAGAAGCCTTGTTAATGGAAATATAGAGGAAAACATTCTGAACATCCACTTTCATCAACTCTACATTTTTCTATTTAACATTAATCTTTTGGTTCATTTGTATTCTTTTTAAAAAATATATTTTTTTATTGGTTTTCAGAGAGGAAAGGAGAGTGAGATAGACAGAAAAATCAATGATGAGAGAGAATCATTGATTTGCTGTCTCCTGCACACTGTAAACTGGGAATCGAGCCTGTAAACCTAACAGGGAATCGAACCGTGACCTCCTGGTTCAGAAGTTGCTGCTCAACCACTGAGCCATGCTGGCAGGTAGTATTATTTATTAGAAACACATACCCACATTAGCAAAAAAAGAAAATTAAAACCTTGTCAATCATAAAAAGAACTGGAGTGTCTTTTTCTGCATCTTCTCTACATACTTTCAAGAAAAATTGTTTCTTCAACCTATCAACTAACATTTATTAAGCTCTTTTATGTATATGACCCTTTTCAAAGCTCTATCGGGATACAGATTTGTTTATATTTTCCCTCCATATCTTACAATCCGCCCCAGTTGGTTTGGCTTAGTGGATAGAGCATCAGCCTGTGGACTGTAGGATCCGGGTTTGATTCCATTTAAGGGCACATGCCCCATTGTGGGCTTCATTCCCAATAAGAAGCATGCAGGAGGCAAACTATTGATGATTCTTTCTCATTATTGATGTTTCTATCTCTCTTTCTCCCTCTCTTTTCCTCTCTAAAATCAATAAAAATATATGAAAAAAGAAAAAAGATCTCCCAGTCCACCTGGGAAGAAACCTGCCTATCCATGGCAATGTCAGTAGAGAGTCGTTGCTTCTATTGTTAACGGTGACAAAGAGAGGCATAGGAGGTCCCCTAGAACAGGAGAAAAGAGCTCCCTGAGGGGCTGTGCAGAGACAGGCTTCAGGGAGGAGTGTCACACCTTCATCCACTCAATAATTGTTGTGCCAGTTGTTGAGCAGCTTGCTTGGACCAGGGTGATAGATTAGAAAAGCATTTGAGGAACTCACATATAAAGAGGAAACAAGTAGCCAATTATAATCCAGATGTAGGTGATAGGGAAGACTAAGCAGTTTGTGTAGTATTGTGTCCTAAGGAGGTAAAATGGAGGTGAGGGAGCCTGAAATCTAGCCTCTAAACTCTCCTCAAGGGGCCCCCTGAAATGAGAATATTGCAGAGACTTTTGTCACCAGAAGGAGTGCCTTTTTGCATATCCTGGCAAGGTGCCTTATGTACCAGTGGCTGCTCTGAGTGTGATCAATATTTTTCTATTTTTAAATTTATTATTTGATTCATATACAATAAAATCCATTTTTATTGGTGTTCAATTTTATGAATTTTGGCAAATTCATAGAGTCATGTAACCACTACCACGATCACACCTCTCAAAACATTCCCTCCTATATCTTTGTAGTCAAGCACTCTGTCATCCCCAGCCCCTGGAAACCACCGATCTGTTCTCTGACCCTATAGATTGTGTTTTTCAGAATGCCATATAAATGGGACCATACATTGTAGACTCATGTCTGGCCACTTTCACTTGCCTAATGCATTTGAGATTCATCCTTATGGTCCCATGTATTGGTTATTCCCTTTTATTGATGAAATGTGGTCCGTTGAATGGGTGTACTACAGTTTGTGTATCCATTCCCAAGTTGAGGGACATTCCAATTATTTCCAATTTTTGGTGATTATGCATAAAATTGCCATACATATTTGTATACTGTGAATATAGGTTTTCATTTCTTTTGGATAATTATCTAGGAGTAGGAGTTTTGGGTTGTGTATTTAACTTCGTATATATATTTAAATTAAAGAGAAAATAAAACTAAGATGGAAACAAATTGTTTTGTAGTGGCTCTACCACATTGCATTCCTACTAGCAACATGTAAGAGTTCTAGTTATGCCATGTCCTTGCCATTGTTGGCTTTTTCTTTCTTTCTTTTAAAAATGTATCAATTCTGCTAGTCACATAGTGGTATTTCATTGTGATTTTAATTTGCATTTTCCTAATGACATTTCCTATCTTAACATTTTTTATGAACTTATTTGTCATTAGCTTGATGAAGTTCTGTTGAAATCATTTGTCCTTTTTAAAATATGTGTTTGCTTGTTTGTTTGTTGTTGAGTTTTTAGAATTCTTTACATATTCTGGATAAAGTCTGATATGTAATTTAAAATTATTTTCTCCCAGTCTATGACTTGCATTTTCCTTTCCTAGCTGCAGTTTATTTGGAGTAAAAATTTTAAATTTTGTGTCTACAATGAACACAAGACACTGGAGGGTTGGGGTATGCCTGGAAGGGGGTGGGCAATGGGAAGATAGGTATATGTGTAACACAATAAAAAAAAATTTGTGAGTCTAATTTGTTATTTTTTTTTCTTTTATTGATTGTACTTTTGGTGTAGTTTTTCAGAGCCCTTTGTCTGACTTAAGGTTATAAATATTTTGTCCTATATCTTCTTTCAATTTTCTAGTTTTAGGTTTTATATTTAGGTCTAGCATCCATGTTAAATTAATTTTTGTATATAGTTAATGTAAGGAATGAAGCTCTTTTTGCATATGGAAGTTTAGTTTGTCTTCTATTTTATTGATCTGTGTCTCTCTCCTTTCTCTAGTTCGAGTGTGCTAAGTCCTAAGTTAACAGGAATAGACATGAGGTGGTGGGGCGGGGGTGGTGGTGACATGTGGGCAAGGAGGATGTGGGGATGTGGGAGGGGCAAGGAGAGTTGGAGACTTTCCAGGGGACATAACCTTTATGCTGAAGTCTAAGAGTGAGTCAGTGCAAATATTACAGGCCATTTCAGTCCCTGGGAACATCATGTGGGAAATCTGGAGGGTGAGTGAGAGAGAAGTGGGTGGGAAGGTTGTATGATTCGCAGTGAGGCTGGCACAGAGTGTGAGAAGCGATTCATCCCCAGCCAGAGTCAGGTCAAGGGAAGTGTGGATTTGATCCTGAGGGTAGGCTGGAGTGCTCATTTCAGAGGAGGTGTGTAAGCAGGTCTCCAGGCTGAGTAAAAACACCATGTTCAGGAGTTCTCTTGTCATTCAGTCACTGTACTGTCTCTTTAAGAGTTATAATTCTTAAAAAAAGCAAACTCCAGTCCCAGCTGCCCAATCACCTTCCAGAGGAAACAGCCCCCTCAGTCCAGGGCTGACACTACCTCTTTACAGGTACCTGTGTGAATTGAAGCCTGCTTTCCATTTCCTCCTCTCGCCTTCGGGCTCTGCAGGGAGGCGGTGATGAGTTGCTGTGAACTCCCTGGAGCAGACCTGCAGGTGGCAGCCAAACCAAGGCTCATACAGTGGGAGCTATTCAGTTCTCTGCTTTCAGTTCAGAGCGGCTGGCTCTAATATTGCAAAAATTTTGTGTCTGCATAACAACAGACTTGTTTTTAAATCCCTAGAGTAATATTCTTTAATTCTTTTGGAACCAAACCTGCCAAGTAGAATGTAACATGTTTCTCAATCATTTGGGCCACATTCTCTCTCCTGAATGGGTGTTGGCTTCAGTGTGAGTGTTTCCGGAGGCCCTGGGTCATTGAGAATTTCGTTCTGATTTGCTCTGGTAAGCTGAAGGAATAGTTACGCATGTGGCTTGAAGGGAAGTAAGGACAAATATAAAAGACACTCAGGAGGCAGGCAAGTTGGAACCAAAGAAAGACCAAGAAGGCTGGGTGGTGAACTGGGTGCCTACCTGCCCAGCATCACTCTTGAGGCATGCCTTCGCTACATAAGCCTGTTTCTCAAAAATATTATACCCCCCACCCAGCCCCTGCTCCTGACTTCCAGAATTCTGCCATGGAGGACAAAGCTTTCCACAGAATTCAACTGTTATTGCCTCAGGGAAGCCATCTCCCTCCCACGCTCTCGCTCCTTTGTCTCCCAGGTTGTAAACACACAGCACTGTGTAGCTTTCCTTCATGGTACTGTTCACAGTGTGTAATTACACGACTGTGTGATAATATAAGGGGTGGGCAAAGTAGGTTCACAGTTTTGAGTACGTGAAACAGTTTATTCTTGTATTATACAGTATTTATTAATTATTGTGTTATTTTCCATGGGGACAATTATAAACCTACTCTTGCTCACCCCTCTACTTGACATCTTTATCCTCTTCCAGATGGTAAACCCCAGGAAGGCAAGGGGTTTTTGTTTTGCCTAATTCTGTGTTCCACAGGTCTGACACAGCTCCTGGCATAACTATGGCACAATTATTTATTGACTAATTCTATGGTTATATAAACAGAAAGGAAATAAAAATAGAGGCAGGAATTAGACTGATCTGGGTAGAAACCTTGTGTCTATCACTTGTCCACTATGTATACTGGATACACTGCATAAACTCTCCAAATTTCAGTTTTTTTCATCTGTAAAACAGAGAAAATAATGCCTATTTTGCAGGGTGGTCATGAGGGTACAGTGAGAAAAATTTATGCAAAGTGTTTAGCACAGTGCATGAAATGCCATAAGCACTCAAATATGATAGTTAATTTCACTTTTATGGAGGTGCCTTCATATATAATTTGCCAGGAGAAGCAACATGGTTGTGAATTCACAAGGAGATGACATGACTAAATAATAAGCTGTCTAGGTGAAACCATCTCCTGGTTTAAAGAGAAATGCAGTTGGATCTTGATACAAGCATCAATAATGTAAGGTGGAGCAAAACAATTAAACACAGATGTCCCAACAAGCCAGTTTGGAAAGAACTGTGTCCAGTGCTGCCCTCCACGACAGAAGAGTGATATGGCTAAAGGGAGCCACAGATGAGAAGGCTGAGGAGCTGCTGTCTTCGCCCTGAGAAATGTTTTCAAACTGTTGCATACATTCTTCATATTATTTTAAAATCACATGTTTAAAAAGTGTTTTTAAATATCAGGGATAGTCCTAACAGCTAAAAAGTAGAAACAGTCCAAAAGCCCATCTACTGATGACTGGATAAACAAAATGTTGTATAGCCATATAATGGTACATTATTCAGGCATATAAAGGAATGAAGTACTGTCCCATGCTATCACATGGACAAATCTTGAAAACATTATGCTAAGCCAGACACAAAAGGACAAATACTGTATGATTCCACTGATATGAAGTACCTAGAATAGTCAAATTTATAGAGATAGGAAGTAGGATAGTGGTTGCCTATGACTGAGAGTGGGGAATCAGGAATGACTGATGGGTGTAGGTATGGGTGTCTTTTTGGGGTGACAAACATCTTCTAAAATTAGCTTTACAACTATGAATATGCTGACACCCATTGAAGCATACACTGTAAGTGGCTGAATTGTATGGTATGTGAATTATGTATATATCACAGTAAAGATATAAAAAAAATCAGGAGTAGATCAGTGGTTCTGAACCCTGGTTGTACATTTCAATCAATTGAGGAGGCAACCAATGAAATGCAGAATATCTGGGAGGTGGGGTGTGGCCCTGGGCGTTTATGAAGCAGAGTTGAGAGCTGGACTGGATTATTAAGGAAATACATTTTTATTTTTCTACCTCTAGTGGACCTACTATGGCAAAGAATGGGCACTCCATTTGCTGTTGTTTTTATAATTCTGTGCGTGAGAGGTAATTTCTTTTAGTTCTGTTGGAAGGCAGAAGAATGGCTGAGCTACGTGGCTTTAGAGCCACATCACTAGAACAAATGCTTGTCTCTTTGTATCACATTTGCACAGATGAATTTAATCACAAAATCGTAAAATGGGAAAGAGAAGCATTTGTTCTAGTGATGTCTAGAGCTTTAATACAAGTAGAAACATTCTGTTCATTTAGATGTACTAAACAGAGGTAATGACAAGGTAATGACATGAACATTGTCATGCTAAAATTGTACTCCCCACTCAGATAAATTAAAATGATTAAGGTTCAGGAAGAAACTTTTGTTCCATTACTATACTCATCACTATCAGTATTATGATTAGAAGCAATTAATTGTCTGTTTATTCTTCATTCTGGACGGAGCAAGTCAGACATGTCTTGTTAGGACAACCACTGTGTTTTCTGAATGTCCCCGTCAAAATCCTTATGAAGGCTGGCCAGGACCTATTTGTATTGCAATAACCTTTTAAAGAGTGAAGAGGATCGCTGATATCTTGAATTTGCAGTGCAATAAATAATATTGGAAGCTTTAAAAATAAACACATTAGAATGCACAATGTCATCCTATTAAATTGGACTTGTACAAGGGCAACTCTAGTAGGACGAAAGGAGGAAGAAGAGAAAAAGGACAGTTATAGTTATTGAGCTTCTACTATGAGTCTGACACAAAGTTTTATTTTTTATTTTATTTTGTTTATTTTTTTTATTAATGTATTACATGTATATATATCTTCCCATTGCCACCCCCCCCCCCCCGCCCACTCCCATGCATACCCTAACCTCCCAGAGTCTTGTGTTCATTGGTTATGTTTATATGCATTATGTGTATATCACTAGTCCTTTGGTTGATTTCTTATCTACCCCACCTCTGACACAAAGTTTAATGCTTGTTATACAGTACACTGTTTTGTTCTATCATCTTTCTAGGTAAGCATTGTCTTTTTTCTTTTTCTTTCTTTTTTTTTTTATAGATAAGGAAATGAGGCCAGGGAGGCCAGGTCAACTATTTTGCCCCAGGCCCCAAGCTTGTAAGTGGAGGTCCTGACCCAGCTGCTTGTAACTCTGCCAACCTGTCATTCTGAAGAAAGGCCAGATTGTTTCTATTTGACAGCTCTGTGTAGGAAGGAGCACTGAACATTAGATGACCCAATTTCAAATTATGTGTGGTCCTGGGCAAGCTACAACCTCCGCATCCCAGTCTCCTGAGCTATAACAGGGTGAGAACATTTGCCTTGTGGGATTGTGAAGAGGCAAATAAGCTAATGTAGGTGAAATTTGGCATGGCATAGGTGGAACATTACAAATGTCAAGCCAGCAATTTTGAGTTTCTTAGCTGTGGAGTTGCCTGTGTTGAAGAGGAGACCCATTGTAGTAAAATTCATAGCCTCACACTGACCAGCTTCTTTGAAAACTCTTTGCTCCTGGATCGGGCATGAAAGCCCAAGTTGCAAAATACTCCCTGTCTGAGCAGTTATTTTGGTCTTAAAAAGAATTATTTTCTTGCCTCGAGTTTCCAGTCTATAAACCAGGAGGAATATTTTGAGCACCTGCTTTGTGATAGGTGCTCTGGGAAATCACTGTGTCTTTGAGGAATTCAAACATGCAGTTTCAGAGAGCAAAGCAAACACATGGTGCATATTCACCTCAGGGAAATTCAAAAGTGCTGCAGGATGTGTGGTGAAAAGTCAGTCCTCCCTTGCATTCTGGCCCTTCATGCTCTGATTCTTGTTCCCTCTCATCAGTTTCTTCATATTTTCTGGAGTGATTCTTTGTATATGCAAACATACAGGTATGTATAGCACCTTCCCTGTACATACTAGGGAAGTATGAGACATACTGTAATACAGTTCTGCACTTTGGGTTTTAAAATTCATAATAGATCTCAGATCTGTGCTGTACAGGGGCCTATTGATCTCCCCTGTTCTCTCTAGAGGAATTCCTTTGTATGAAAGTGCCACATTTTATTTAATGGCCCCTTATCAATGGTCTTTAAGGTTGTTTCCAAGCTTTGCTGCTTGAACAATGCTGCAATGAATTCTCCTGGCAAAAAGCCACAATCAAGGGCTAAATTGTATGGTGCAGTGTATAAGTGGTTCTCAGTTCGCAGCATGGATGTAATGGCATTTGCGGGGGGAGGGGGACAGTCTTTTGTCCTGTAGAACTGCTTTGCCTGCTGCATGATTTTTGGCATATCTTCTCCTCCTTCCAGTTCCACTATGCTCCCAGTGTGACAACCCACAATGCCTGCCCCATGCCATTCCTAAATGCACCATGGGGGATGCCATTGTCCCACACTGGAACTGCTCCAAATATTGGGAGTTAACAGTTGGAAGCTTGGGGAAGGGAGGAAAAGGGCATCTAAACAGAACTGTGAGGATTGGCACCAGCTTTGGGAACAACCTGAGAAACATCAGAGGCAGAGCCACTCGCCGAGGGATTTCCCAATTCTCTCTGCACATACTTGTTTGTGTCCAAAGAGATGGTGCCTTGTCTGGGTCCTGGAACACTCCTAGGTCCTTGCTTCAGCTTCTCCCTCCAGGCTGTCACACTGGTCCTGGGTCTGTAGGGCCCTCCAGTCACAGGAGTGGAGGTTCTGGCCTGGGGACTGCTCACAAATAGCTCACGAGAGGCCTTGGCACAGCTGGAATGGGCCACCAACTGGGCTGTTGACGGATTATGCCACGTTTGAATTTTCCCTCTGCTACTTCTGTGCAGTGAATCATAAACTCCCAGGAAGTCAGTGCTGGAAGGGACTTTTAATATCATCTTGATTAGAGGAGTCAGGTTGATGTATACATCAATTAGGTGTACAGGTAAGTGGTGTTAGGGCCTGGGAGAGGAGACAAGGATGGACTCCAGGCCATGGGAAAAGTGATCTCAATCAGTGGCTTCCTAACTGGATTTTACATAAAAATTACTTGAAAAAGTTACAAAAAGAAAACAATGCAGATTCTAGGCTCCATCCCAGACCAAAGAAATTAGATTTTCTAGAACTAGAGTCTGAGAATCTGTATTTTTATTACAATCTTCAGGTTATTTTTATTGCTGGTAGTGGCCAGAAAAGCTTGGGAAACTCTGACTTAAATAGACTCCAATCCAATAATCCCCACCTCACAAATACAAGTGTTGGAGGATCTGGAAGTGCTGCTTTGCTGGCTATCTGTCCTGTTGGTAAAGGGAGAGGATAATGTGCTAGGTGGTTAATTATATTGGCATTTATTCATTCTGAAATGTTTACAAAATATTAGAAGTCAGATTAGGTTTGATCTTCACTGACCTTTAAGGAAGAGCCTGCCCTCAAACAACCAATGAGAGAGAGAGAGGGGGGGGGGGAAGAGATGTTTATTTCAAAGGTTAATCAGAACAAAACGCAGCATGATTAGCTGGAATCTCTAGCTTGCCCCCCGCCCCTCAAAAAAAAAAAAAAAGGTTTTATTTGGCTTTAAGGATGAGAGGAAACGATGAGAGAGCATTGCTTTGGGTGGTTGTTTTTCTGGATTTAGAATGTGAAAGCAAACTTCTCAGAAATAAGAATCCTCCTAATTAAGAGCCTGGAGTGGAACTTATATTCTGAGAAAAGATCAGCTCTTTTCCTAGACCTGCGGCTTTCCTAGTTTGCCTGGCAGTTTTCAATTTTTTGCCTGTCTGGCTGGAAAGATCTTTTCAATTGTACATTCAGAGCTCTTGCTCCATGTGGACATATAATCAAACTGGACCCTTGTCTAGTCTCACTTCAGTGCCTACAGACTTTCCCCCTACCTTCTAGTGGTGCTGAGTCTTGCAGCATTCACAGAATTGCTCTCTCCCCAGCTAGGGCTGTGAATTTGGGATTCTTTCTTGGCAATGGGGTGGGGCTGACTAGCTATGTGACCTTGAAAAATACTTTTCTATGTTTGCTTTTTATCCTTGCAGGTTTATTTTCACTCTGCTCTGTGCCCTGAGAAGCTAATTCCTGCATGTGGCATCTCTTGGGCTTCCTTGTCAGCTAACTTCCTGCTGGTTTCAGCCAATGGGAGTCCCTTCCCTGCTTGGTCAGTAGCCTTGGGCCTAGGGATGGCCTCTAACCTCTATTACCAAATGTTCCTTGCATAGTGGCACACCCAAGGCTCTCATCTCACTGAGTTCCCCTGGCCTCACCTTCCTACCTAGAGGTGGTGATGGCTCCCCTGTTGGTTGTCTCTGGATACTTTGCCTACCCTTGGTGTTACCCTGACCTTTGAGCGCCTCAGTAAGTAATTCCTTTAAGAAAGTCTCTTCAGTTGTACACTATGAAAGAATATCCATTTTTATCCTAATCCCTTCCTAATAGGCTTTTAAAAAGCTATCAAATGGGGAAGCAAACCTTCCCCTGCCTCTCTTGGGGAAACTGTGAGGATAATGTGAGGTCCTGTGGCAGTGTGTACTTCGGAAGTGAAGCCATTCATCTGCAGCGTGGCATCATAGCTGCAGCTGTGATGACTATTAATAAGGTCTGGGATATCTTTATAATCCTAACATATTTTAGACAGTTTTCATTGTTTTATATTTACACAGGAAGTGCTCCATTAATTCAGGGGGCAGAAGTGAGGAATGATGATAAGACTGTTTACCTCCTTTCAAGTATACAGACTCTACGTATTTCTGGAAGGTACAGAAGTGTCTAGTTTTATTGTCTTTGTTATTAATAGAAATTCCTTCCAGATCTGGTAACAGGTTGATTTATGACCCTGATTTTCACAGTTGTATTAAGTTTTCTAGGTCCCATAGCTATTTCCTGGAAAGTTAGAAGTAATACTAGAGGTTCTGACAAGATTTTATTTTAATTTAAAAATTATTGAAAGCATAAGCGGAAAGCAGGGCAAGGGGGTAGAGAATGGGTTGCCTACTTAGATAGAGCAATCACAGAAGCATTTGAGTGGAGATCTGAATGACATGAAGGATAAAGGCTGCATATGTCTGGGTGTAGGGCATTCCTGGCAGAAGGAACAGTAAGTGCAAAGGCCTGGAGGCAGGAAAGGGCTTGAGAAACAGCAAGGAGGTTAATGGGACTGGAGAGGAATGAGTGAGAGTTGGTAGTAAGAGGGATAATGGGGCAAGATCTTGAAGGATCCTGTAGGCCATTAGAAGATCTCTGACTGGTCCTTACAATGGGAGATCATAAAAGGTTTGGAGTAGAGTAACATGATCATTTTATTAAAAAGACTCTTTGATTGCTGTGTGGAAAATTCCCTGAAGGGGGTAAGGGTAGAGTGAAGGTGATTATTTAGAAGGCTTTTGGAGTAATTTGGGGATAAATGGTGATGACTTGGTCTAGGGTTGTCTGCAGTGGAGGTCATGAAAAATGGTTGGATTCTTTCTGGGTATATGTTGAAGTCAGAAGTGGTAGTTTTTAATCATCAATTGGATGCAGAATATGAAAGAAAGAAGCTAAGGATGACCCTTGGTTTTTCCCTGAACTATGGTGGCGAAAGGATACTTAAATGAATGTGTAGTTAAGGTGATTTTGTTCCCTATGGGGCATTTGACAAGATGTGGACATAGTGTTGTTTATCACAACTGAGTAGGGAGCGTGTATTGCAGAAATCTAGTGGGTACAAGCCAGGGATGCTGCCAAACCTCTAGTCCCCACAAAATAGAGAAATATCTGGCCCTAAATGTTGATAGTGCTGAGGCTAAGAAACCAGGAATTATGGAGATTACTGCTTTTTCCTTTTCTCAACCTCTTTCTTCTCTTGGCTCTGTTCTCTCCCCTCCAGATGAATTCCTTTGCTGCTTCTTGTAAGAGTTAGGAACTGATTGGCCCACTTCTTCCCCTTCCCTTCCACCAAATGTGACCTTTATGCTCCCACATCCAAATTAAATTCATTATACATAGTCTCTTTATCTGAATTTCACATTTTCAGGAGAAATAATTTCATTGGCCCAGAGTTATCCTTGTTCCAATCAGGCATGTCAGAAGGTGGGCTCAAGTGGGTCCCTGTCCACTTAACAAAGACTGATATTCTGAGACAAGAAATTTAACTGGAGTGTCAATTATATGAACTGAGAGGATTCAACCTAAAGATCTGACTCCTGGGAGCCTTGCTTAGCCCACAGAATTGTCCAGCCTTCTGCAATTTTAGCCCAGTCTTTTAAAACTAGCAAGAGAAGGAAACCATGGGTCAGGAGGAATGCCAAGCATCCTCTGGGCATATTCAGAATCCAGATCCCCACAGAGCTGGACCTAAAGAGAAGGCTGCTTGCTGTATTTTTTCTTTCTCTTTTTAATTGAATTTGATTCCAGCATATCTTCAGTGAAAATCATCTGAAGCAACAAACACCCAGCTAGTGACTGGCATGAAAAATAATAGTGGGGAGAGAGCATGGAATGCAGTGTGCATTTATTGCAACATATGGCTCTCCTCCTGGAATTGCATTGGCTATATTACCCAGACAGGAACTTGTTTTCAGAGAGAAAGGGGCATTCTGCAGATGGCAGCATATTGAAATCATTGTCAAAAAGAGAAGAGATTATATCAGGCTCATATTGAATCAAACGTTCAGTTAAGAATTAGTCTGAGATTATTTTTCCATGCAGTAACGAGTGTTTTAATATTTCCAGCCTGCTGTTCCACATGACTAATGCATTTCTCACAAAGCGATGTCTCTGAGGGCCTCAGAATAGTGATAACAAAAACTGTCACAGGAGCAGAATGATAATGAGGAGGGGAAGGTAGGCTGAGCAGGCCCAGGGAAGTGATGACCAACTCCTGGCTTGGGCAAAGTAGGAGATCCTGGTGACCAAAATGTCTCCTTTGCTGCTCCTCCCCGCCCTCTTTGAAAGTACTTGCATTTCTTAGATATCTTTGATAAGCCTTTGAAAAATACATGTAGGAGGGCAGTTATTGTCTAATAATTTAGCCATGAGAGATCTTTGCACTGTAAAAATTTTTTATTGAGATGTAATTTATGTATAATGCAATTCACTCATTTGAAATGTACAATTCAAAAAAATGTGTCTGGTTTTTAGCATACTACTATTCATAGAGTTGTGCATTTATCAGCACAATACATGTTAGAACATTTTCATCTCTCTCAAAAGAAAATTTGTACTCATTTTCCCAAATTCCTGCTCTAGGCAACCATTAATTGACTTTCTGTCTCTATAGATTTGCCTCTTTGGACAATTTCATATAGTGTCATGCAATATGTAATGTTTTGTGTTTGGAATTTTTAATTTACCATAATGTTTTTAAGGTTCATTCATGTTATAGCATGTATCAGTGCTTCATTATATTTTATGGGTGAATAATATTTTATTGTATGTATCTATCATATTTTATTTATCCATTCATTAGTGATGGACATTTGGCTTGTTTCTAGTTTTTGGCTGTTACAGATAATGCTGCTATAAACATTTGTGTATAGGCCACTTACACTTTAGCGCTAGTTAGTTCAACTCATAAAGAAAACTGCTCTAGTAGTCTGCCACCATTAGCCCTTTTCCCTCTTTGCCCTTTATCCCTGCCCAATTACTCACTCCATCCTTAAAGCACCTTGTAAATCTTTCCATTATTAGTACTTGTTACATCTTTCCATTATTAGTACTTGTTGCAACTTGATGGTTTTCTTATCTCACTTGTCATCTCTGTGAAAGTAAGGGCCATGTCTTATTCATATTTTCCATCACAGCACATAGTAATATTGAGTTTACAACTAGTTCTATTTCTTAACTAATTTGTGGATTACCAGGCATGACCTTTAAAAATAATGACCTTTTATACCTTGTGTTTTCCTGTGTTCAATTTTTTTTGTTAAAGTGTGGTTGGCATACAATGTTGTATTAGTTTCAGGTGTACAACATAGTGATTTGGCATTTATATATCTTACATGTGATTACCACAATAAGCCAGTGATTGTCACCATGCATAGTTATTACACTATTATAGACTATATTCCCTTCAAGTTTTTCACCCATCCTTCCATCCCGCTCTTCTCTGGCAACCATCAGTTTGTTCTGTGTTTCTGTGAACTTGTTTCTGTTTTGCTTGTTTAATCTTACCTCAGTTTGGCCTAAAATTCCACATCTTTTTCTTTAGTCTTCATGGGTCCTTTTTGGCCATGGGCAAACTCAAAGGTGGATGGAATTCACCAATACTGATCATTCATGGTAAACCAGAAGGAGGCATGAAGAAAATTCGGGAAATCAGATTTTTTTGGCTTATCTGTTTGTGTCTCTCCTTCTATTTTTCCTTTTTGAGCTCTGAGGGCAGAGGGAACAGCTAATGGGGATGTTGATTCAGTGAAGCATTGGGGTAGGTGAATAATAACCGTCATATATGTGTGGGGCTGTAGTCAGAAGGGAGGCTTCTCGGACTTGGCAGAGGACTGTGTTGTTGTCAGTGACACAGTTGAGCCTTTGCTTGAGCATCTGCAAGGCAGAGCTGCCACCTTTTGTATTTTTTAATAGGAAATGATTAGATCTTCCTTTAGGACCTGTGGGTCTGTGTCCTCCACTTGGCTTTTGAAGTCCCACATGGCTGACTGACACTGTTCAAAGCCACTGGCCCGAGTTCAGGACTGTCATGGCCAAAGCTGTCACCCCTTACTCTTAAATTGCTGTGTCTTCTTTTGTGCTCCTGAATCTTTACAGTGATGGGAAACCCTGGAGGGATTAGAGTAGAGGAGTGACATAGTCAGACTTTCATTTAAAAGGCTCTTTGGCTGCTGTGTGGAAAATATTCTGAAGGGGGCAAGGGTAGACTGAGGTTAACAATTTGGGAGAAATGGTGGTGTCTTGCACTAGGGTTGTTGCAGTGGATGTCATGAAAAATAGTTGAAGGCATAAGTGGCTGATTTTAATCATGGATTGGATGCAGGGTAAGGATATAAAAAAAAAGAGTTAAGGATGACTCTGGATTTTGCCCTGAGTCATGGTGGCTGAAGGACAAATAAATAAATGTCTAATTCTCACTCTCACACCCTCATAGTCCTCACCTCCTGTTTTGAGATTGCTTGTTTGCTTGTCTGAGGCCTCACTAGACTGCATGGTCCTGGACAATCCAAATTCTGTTTCCTCTCTGTGATTCTATGCCAAGCACAGTAGGTATTCTGTAGGTACTCAGTGAGCAGGCCACTTTCTGGCATCCCTTTAGGATTTGCTGAGAATGTAGGTACAAGGGCTTTTGGGTATGGGAAACAAATATCTATGAGCATAGAAGGGAATGGAGATTTGGGCACATTTTTGTTTAGAGAGGGGCAATCCTGAAATTAAAACTTTTGTTCTGGTGAGCTTGCCTAAATGGCTTTTTATGTCTTCCAGTTGGATGGTATCTCTCTGTCTGTTCTTGAGGTGCTAGACCATTGCATTGGCTTCTGGGATGATTTCCAACTCTGAACATTTAGAAAAGGCATATGGATTCAAAATTATTTCCCTCTTCTGATCTGGAATTGTCTGAGCTTATTGAAAGCACCTTAAAGAACCTGTTTGTTTCCATCTGAACAATAAATTCCTAGACATGTATTGCATTTGTTATTTTTTTCCCAAGTTCTTTTATTTATTTATTTTTTAAAAATAGATTTTATTGATTTTTTTTTTTTACAGAGAGGAAGAGAGAGAGAGATAGAGGGTTAGAAACATCCATCAGCTGCCTCCTGCATACCTCCTACTGGGGATGTGCCGCAACCAAGATCCATGCCCTTAACCGGAATCGAACCTGGGACATTTCAGTCTGCAGGCTGACACTCTATCCACTGAGCCAAACCAGTTAGGGCTCCCAAGTTCTTTTAAACAATCATTTCATGGGACCCACAGAGCCCTATGGGGCTGAGACCATATCTTATTCTTCTATCATCCTGAATACTGACATGATGATGTTACCTACCTGGAAGATGCTTAACACATCTAACTTCAGTGAGTATGTGGCAAACATTTGCTATTCCATTTTTATAAGCAAAGCAATGAGAATTGCAGAGGTAACAGCTATTTAGTGCCAAATACAGGTTTTATTTATCATCATCCCATCCATCTCTATTCACTTTGCTGATGATTTGTGCTGCTGACAAATGACCGTTTTAGATAAATGCTATATTCTAGTAATAAATGCATTCCCGTCTTTTGTTTGGGCTCATTCTTTGGATCTCCGTTACCTTCCTATTCTGTTGCCTATCCTTTGAGAATGAACAGCCAGGTAATCAAATCAGTGAGGCATCTCTATAAAACAAAACAAAATAAAACCCCAGAACAAATGAAGGTGATGTTTATCTTCAGGTTTTGAGAGAATCTAACCACAGAGGTGCTAACACACCTAGTAACATTGAATTTCGAAGCTCAGAAGCCCCATCATTCTATTCCATAGCAGCATCAAGGGACATGTCAAGTGCATGGAACACTAGAAATGACTAATACGGATTTTTCTCTCTCCTTTAAGTACTCACCAGTGGTATCATTCACCCTGCAGTTAATCAAATCCTAGTTGGGGGATTATGCCAGTTCTAGGTATATGTTGAAAGGAGAGGTGGCTGATGTATGCTTGTCTTCGATGGCCACAAAGACTGTAAGCCTCATGGCGTCATATCTTCTATGTCTGTACAACTCCAACAGTGCCTCCCATCGGCTGAACCCCAAAGAAAAGCAGATTTTGAATGTTTATATAAAGTGGATATTTCCATCTGACTATTTCGCCTTTTACTCAAACTCAGTATGAGTTAACTTAGTCTCTTCTTTGTTCTAAACAAGATTTAAGACTGCTTATATGGATGTCACCTGGCAAGATAACATAAATTAGAGAAGGGTAGGGAAAAATAAAAATAAGGGCAGGGCCATAAAAGTGGAGTCCCCATGGAGCACGTGTGCTACAGGTGAACTACAGATTTGGCTTTGCAAGACTTAAGTAGTTACACAGTCATTGTTTATAAGATAAGAGCCAGCCAGCTTATTGGGAAGAGCACCTTTCCTGTACCCTGAGAGCCCACAGGAGTTTCTTGAAACAGAGATTCAAAGCTCTCTGCTTGCTGGTGTTCTCCAAGGGGTAGATTTTTGAGTGTAGAGAGGAATGGATGGAGTATGCAGCTTTCAACCAATCTTTTAGAAATTTTATTTCTCTCAGCTGAGCTTCTGTTCAAATGCAGTTTATTTCTAAGAGAACATATCCATCTTGTTTCCAAACTAACTCTCTCTTATGCTTTCGATTTTCTGAAAGAAAACTATAATCATGTAGTCACATAAGTCTGTATGATTTTAGGTGGCTCCTTTGCTTGTTTCTTCCTATATCCAATCAGTCATCAAAATTTGTTCTCCTCTTCCCTTCTTTTCTTCCTCTCTCCCTTCTCCTCTCTCCTTTTCTTCCTCTCTCATTCCCTTCCTCCCTTCTTTTCTTCATCACTTACTATGTACCAGGCTGATTATGCATATGAAGTCATGAGATTAAATAATTGCAACAATTGACAAGGAGATTGACCAATCAGAAAGAATATCAGCTTTGGCAAAGGGACAAGGTTCTCAAAACCTTCTCCTGGGCCAGGTGTAAACTCTTCGTTTGCTAGGTTGGGGAGGGAGGTAGTTTTGGGGAGTTTAGGAGAGAGCTGCGGAGTGGGGTAAGCACAGGGTGAATGAGTGGTCATTTCAGGAAAGGGGCTACTTACTAATAAGCATTGAAGTGTTTTAATGTTTTAATAGTTATATAGCCACATTGGTGGATGCTCGTGCATATCAACCCTGGGTATACGGAGTCACAACCATGATTCCTGCATTAAAAAACACTGGAGTTCACTGTCTTCAGAATGTGTTCCAGAAACATCCTTTCCTCTTTTTGTCTGTTGCCATGACTGTAGTTTAGGCTATGAGTATCACAGGCTTCACTGATTATAATTACCTCTCAACTGATATTTTAAATTTTAAATTCTTTCCTCTTTTATTTTCCTTCTTCCCAATGATTCAAGTATGTCCTGCCAGAAATAATTCCCTAAAATACTGTTTTTGTCATTCCAAAATTGTCAATGGCTTTTTTCTCCTTTCTAGGGATAATATTCACCCCTGTTAGCTGGGCCTTTTGTATCTATACCACTGCATCCAGGGATATGTTGTCACAAAGAAACAAACCATGGTCTTCCCTATCTTTAGTAGCTTAAGTTGGGCAGTGAAAGATGGAAGAAATGTTATATGGTAAAAGTGGATGTGGGAAATGGGTAGGTAATGGGATGTGGGGTGAGTGGGGCAGGCTGATTACACTAACAGGATTGATTAGCCAGGAAATAAAATCTCTCAAATCCGACTTTTCTTGGTAAGATGAGTACAGTGAATTCCTAGGATAGGCCCCTGATTTCTAGGTGGTTGAGCCTGAGATGCATGAGGAGGGGTAAACCTGATATTCATTTTTAGATGTAAACCCAGGATGCAAAACCTTTTCAAAGTTTAAACACCCTGAGTAAATTCCAGATGGTGGTGGAAGTGCATTTGAGACTCACTTTCATATAGCTAACCTTTCTCAGAATCGTACCCTTAATTCTCCATGAATGTCTGGCAGTTCTGGACCTGGCTGGATTCACAGGACAAGCCCTGGTAGAGGGAGGGCAAGGAGACAGTTATTTAAGAGAAAGTAGTCTCTGGGCTTGGGCCAAGAAAAATAGTTCCTACTTGTCACGTACTGAGAACCCAATATAATTTTATCTGGGTCTACAATTTACTCATTTTCACACACAACTTCATTTAATCTTTACCATTATCTTGTAAGGTAGGTGCTAAAAGTAAGCTGAGGCCCAAAGACTAATTTATCCCAAATCATATGGATAAAGCCTACAACCATATTTTAGGACTACCAGAATCTAGACTCTTTCTTATCTAGCCTTCTGCTCTTCTAAAGCTAATACTTTCTGGAAGGGTTGGCAGCACAAGGATTGTACACGACCTTCATCTGAAACATTGGCAATGAAACTTGTAAGTCCCTAAACTCCACTGCTATTTCCTCTCATTGATAAAGGCTGTTAGCTATTTAAGTGCTCTGAGGAGCAAGGTTACCCTCCTTCCTAAGCAGAAGTGGCTTTATTTCACAGTTGAGTGACCCCAGCAAGACTGTATCAAGTCCTCAATCATAGATTTGTTCATGAATTGTCTCTTTTGGTTTTAGACATTGGAGGTCCTTTTAAAGAGGGCTTTATGCTCTTGCCAATATCTCCACCATTAGCCTTGCTTACTTCAATCATTTATGCTACTTCTCTTTTACTGCCCTGTTTCATGCCTGGGGAGGCTGACCCATGGATTTCACTGATGAACTCTCTTGCTACTCAGCTTCCATCTGGATTTGTCCAATGGGAGATAAAGGCAGGAAATCAGATGACAGGAGGAGAGGAAGTCAGGATATTTCTTTTCCTTGCTCCTTCTTGCTGGTTTGCTGTGGTTGGCTGCACACCTCCACTAAATTCCTGTCAGAAGGCCTTTTTCTTACAGCTGGGTACTGGGAACTGTGCCCTCTTTCCCCTGGGCTTAAGTTGTAATAGGCTCAGACGTTAATAGCTTTTAGTCATTGCTGCAGCCCATCTTGGTTCTTAGATATTACCCAAGCATTTATAAATAGTTTCAGTGAGTACAGCTTCCTCATCTATAAAATTAGGACATCAGCTGTGGTCACAAAACTATATAAGCACCTAGCACAGTATCCAGGCATGCAGTAGGGCTCAGTAAATACTATCAGGATCTTGATATATAGGATGAGGGAGAATAAGGGATGGGTATGAGGTTTTTGCTTGGGTTGTTGTGTGTATGGTTGCATCACAAACAGAAATGGAAATTACAGGAAGATTTCCCAGATTAAAGAAGACTGTGATGCATTCCTTTAGGACAAGTACAATTGTAAATGCTTTGTGATGACCAGGTGACAGTGTTAAGTAGGAGTTTGGCTCGGAGGCCCTGGAAAAGGATCTGCATAGGAGAGGAGCATTTGAGAATCATCATTATACTGGGGTATAATTGGGAGATTCATAGAGACTGCTGTGTGCCAAGGGTTTGTGGGAAGACACGATTCTCCAGTGGCAAAAAGATTATGGTGGAAGCCGTGACCTTACTTCTAGATTTGGGTACCACTCACTTGCTGTTTAACCTTGGAGATACTACTTAACTGTTTTGACATAATGTTTTCTCAGTATATATGAAATGAAGAGATTGGGACTAGGTGATATCTATGATGCTATAGGACTTGTAGTCTGATTGGGAGGAAAACTATAAAATAAGCCGAGATTAGTGATTGCATTCTCAAGTGTATAGGGATGAAAGTCCTGGAGACTCCTGGTCTTTCAGTTAGTTGTTATTATTTAGTGAAGAGAAGGTACCAAAAAATTGTCTGAGGTGCAGTTTCATGAATTATAATCATTATAACAAAAACAAGCAGCATTCATTGAGTGCTTACTATGTGCCAGGTACTCTTCTATGGGCTCCACAAGTATTAGCATTTAATAGTCACAACCCTGTAAAGTAGGGATGGTGAGGTGACTCCATTTTACAGATGAGGAAATGAAGTCAAAAGTTAAGCATTTCACTCAAAGTCATACAGTGGAAAAATTCAAATGTAAGCTGGCTGTAGAACCCAAGCATTTAATCACTAACTATTCACAGGGAAAACTGTGAGGTCTGGAGAAATAAGTCAGCAGCATACACATTGAAATTAGTAATGATTTTAGGTCACGACTGGTAATGATTTTAGGTTAACTAAATTTGAAGAGTTAGGCTAAGGAAACAGACTTGTCAGTTATGATATCTTTAGCAATTGCAGAAATTCTGGTTGCCAACTAGTATTTGCACTACATTTTCAGGACTAAAATATACTCTTTATTTTTAAAATAAATCTTTATAACTCAGATTATTATAGATGTTCCTCTTTTTTGTCACTGCACAGCTCCCCTCCACCTGATTCCCTCCCTACTCCATACCCTTGCTCTCCACCACTGTCCTCATCCATAGGTATAAGATTTTTGACCAATCTCTTCCTGCACCCCTCACATTCCCTTCCCCCTGAGAATTGTCAATCAATTCCCTTTCTATGCCCCTGATTCTATTATATTCACCAGTTTATTCTGTTCATCAGATACTTTATTGACTTGATTTTTATATTCACTTGTTGATAGATATGTATTTGTTGTCACTTTGTTGTTCATAATTTTTATCTTTGCCTTTTTCTTCTTCCTCTCCTTAAAGAATACTCTTCAGTATTTCATATAATACTGGTTTGGTGGTGATAAGCTCCTTTAGTTTTTTCTTGTTGTGAAGCTCTTTATCTGACCTTTAATTCTAAATGATAGCTTTGGTGGGTAGAGTAATCTTGGTTGTAGGTTCTTGTTATTCATCACTTTGAATATTTCTTGCCACTTTCTTCTGGTCTGCATAATTCTATTGAGAAATCAGCTAACAATCCTTTGGGTGCTCCCTTGCAGGTAACTGTTTTTCTCTTGCTGCTTTCAAGATTCTCTCTTTGTCTTTTGCTCTTGGTATTTTAATTATGATGTGTCTTGGTGTGGTCCTATTTTGATTCCTCTTCTTTGGGGTTCTCTGTGCTTCTTGGACTTGTAAGTCTATTTCCTTCACCAGGTAGGGAAAGTTTTCTGTCATTATTTCTTCTAATAGGTTTTCAATATTTTGCTCTCTCTCTTCTTCTGGCACCCCCATAATTCAGATGTTGGTATGCTTGAAGTTGTCCCAAAGGCTCCTTACACTACCTTGATATTTTTTGATTCTTCTTTCTTTTTGTTTTTCTGGTTGGGTGTTTTTGCTTCTTCATATTTCAAATCTTTGATTTGATTCTTGGGGTCCTCTAGTCTACTGTTGGATTTGTATATTATTCTTTATTTCAGACAGTGTATACTTAATTTCTGACTGGTCCTTTTCCATTTATTTGGCATTCTCATTAAGATCCTTGAAGGTCTCACTAAGTTTCTTGGAGGTCTCACTAAGTTTCTCTGTGGTTTCTAGAAGATTCTCAAGTAACCTTATAACTGTGATTTTGAACTTTATATCTAGTAGTTTGCTTTGCTCCATTTCTTTCATTCATGACATGTTTCTTTGTCTCCGCATTTTGGCTGCTTCCCTGTGTTGATGGAGTGCTTTGTGTGGTAGATGACTTATAGAGCCCAGTGGTTTAGCCTCCCCAGTCAGCTGAGGTGGACACTCTTGGTGCACCCCTTTGAGGGCTGAGCACACAGTCTTGTAGTTAAGCCTTGATTGCCTTGGAGGAATTGACCTTCGGGCCAATTGGCTATGAGGATCAGCTGTGTCTATAATGGAAGCACTGCTGTGCTGGAGACACCCTTATGGGGCAGAACTTGCTTCAGTGGGGCTTTGGTGCTCACTGAGTCTGCCTCTTGAGTGTGTCACTTATGGATGGGAAGAGTTGGAATCTGATATCGTCTCACATTGACCATTATGTACACTGGCTCCAGAATCTCCAAGGAGGTGCAAGTCAGCTACTGCCTGAGGCCACCCAGTGGGTGCTATAGCAAGATCTGCAGATTTCTCTTCTTTGTTTGGGGTTTGGAAGTTTTGGAGCTGTCTGACCCAGCTGCAGTTTGTTAGGTTAAGCTGCAAAAGGGCAGGCCATTAATATGCAAAAGCCACTGTCCACAGCTTGTGTGGGTTTGTAAATTGGGTGGGGTGGGGTCTCAAGGAATCACCAGGGTGTAGCAAATTGCCATGGCTTCCAATCAGCTATCTCTGTGTCAACATTCTCCATGTCCCCCATTCCTGCATCCCTGCATCCCATGCCCCAGCACAGTAAGCAATGATTCCTGCAAGCACCTCTGCGAGAAAACCACCCTCACTTTCTGACCTGATGCCAGACAGTCCAGTTTCTCCCTGTAGAAGTCTGGGTCCCCAGAGTCTCGCTGGAATCTGGAGTTCAGAGCAGTCAGAAGCTTGTAACTCCCTCCCGATTGAAAAAAAAAACACACAAAACAACAACAACAAAAAAACAATGCACCCAGTTGCCAGCCCAATTTGAATACCTCCATACCTCTGCTTTTCTACCTGGTCTCAATGTGCTTTTGTCTTTCCTTGTAATTGTAGAACTTCTACTTAGCCACGTTTCCCATGGTTCTGGGTGATAGTCGTTTTGTCTTTTAGTTGTAGTTTTGGTGTGGTTGTGAGAGGCAGCATGTACAGGTGTATACCATATGTCACCATCTTGGTTTTTCTCTAAAATATACTCTTCATCAGAGCATTTTGATAAAAATTTTTGAAAATTACATATAAATACATACTATATATATTATGTACTCACATATATTAATATGTACAAATTCAGTCTTCTGTGTACCTTACTGCCCTGTGTTCCATAAGAACTACTTTTTTTGAATTGTTCTTGGCTATGTTGCTGTCAATGACAATGTAGACAGGTGAAGATAGATGCAACATATCTTTGTGGGTATTTGAGGATATTGTTGAGGTTATTGCTCATTTACATTCCATAATGCCTTTCTTTTGAGGACTCTGCATGTAAAATTAATTTGTGGCCTTGTTAGCATTAATTATAATTCCTAATGCAGTCAGTTTAGTTTTTATAGAGACTCTGTAAAAAAAAGCAAAAGATCAAGTTTTTCTTTTCACCGTGGGCTCTTGAAGTTTAAGAGCTGAACCTGTGGGAGAGAATCCAAGATGGCGGCATAGGTAAACACCTACACTGCTGCCTTGAACAACAATTTAAAAACTACAACTAAAAGACAGAATGGACATCATCCAGAACCACAGGAAAGCTGGCTGAGTGGAAATTCTACAACTAGAAGGAAAGAGAGGGGCTCACAGAAACGCAGAGGAGCTGCAAAAAGCTGAGGTACGGAGACGCGCATGTGGAGAGAGCAGGTGCCGGAGTACCTGGCTGGCTTTCACTGGCGGGAGGGAAACGGAGACTCTCAACGGCATTGAACCCTTTATCTTACAACACTAAACCCCAGATCCAGCCAAAACTAATAAGGGGGGAGTTTGGACTGTGAAAAGGGAGAGGTGCACGGAAATTTAGGGGAGTCGCAAAAGATCAAAGGCCTGATGGCGCGCATGGCACTGCGCAGAGGACAGATTGCTGATTGTGCTGCTGGCTTTTGCGAGTGGGCGGGAGACAGACCCTCTCAACTGTGCCACTTCTGACTCCACTAAGCCCCTGTTTCGGGCGAAACCCTGGGGACCTAGACTCGTGTGGTCCTGGTGTGCAGGGGAGCCGGAAAGGCAGCGGTTAGAGGCACTGAGGGTGCGCGCGAACAAGGACTGCTCCAGTGATTACTCAGTCACGTGAGACTCAGGGGCCTTGGAGGGCAGGGCCGACTGAAAGGCAAGGCGGTCCCTGAAGCCCTGAGACTCCACCCCTCCCAAGCTCAACAGAGGCTTCTTCGGTTTTGCAAGTCTGGAATCAGAAAGCTGAATTCAACAAGAAGTTTCCCTGGCATAGTGAAAATGCCGAGACAAGGGAAGGGATTACAAACAAAAGAAATGGAGGGAAAAAAACGACTGGATATAGAGTTCAAAACCACGCTTATAAAGTTTTTCAAGAATATGCTAGAAAAGTTGGATAAATTTAGTGAGACCCAAGAGGAGATGAAAAAGGACATACTAGAGACACTGACTGAAATAAAAAATATTATACAGAGTCCTAACAGCAGACTAGAGGATGGCAAGAATCAAGTCAAAAAT
>JAAGEH010000426.1:15025025-15163934 GCA_011751065.1 Lasiurus cinereus
AAAGATTAAAGTTAGGTGAGGTAGATAAGTTATCAATCAAAGGACTTGTATGCATACATATAAGCATAACCAATGATCACAGACACTGGGGGTTTGGGGTATGCCTGGAGGGAGGGGGGCAATGGGGAGGTATGTATAAAAATTAATAAAAATTAATAATAATAAAAAAGAATACTCTATCCAGCAAAGCTATCTTTCAGAACTGAAGGGCAGATAAAGAGCTTCACAGATAAGAAAAAGCTAAAGGAATTCATCACCACCAAACCAGTATTATATGAAATGTTGAAAGATGCTCTTTAAGAAGAGGAAAAAGAAAAAGGTAAAAGATAAAAAATGATGAACAAAAATACGTATCTATCAACAAATGAATCTAAAAATTAAGTCAATTAAAGATTTGATCAAGAAAATAAACTGGTAAATGTAATGGAATCAGGAGCACAGAAAGGGAGTGGACTGATAATTCTTATGGGGAAAAGGTGAGGGGAGTGCATGGAGAGACTGGACAAAAATCATACACCTATGGATGAGGTCAATGGGGGGTGAGGTAAGGGTAGAGGGAGGGGTAAGAGCCGGGTGGAGGGAAGCTATGGAGGGGAAAAAAGAAACAAATGTAATAATTTGAATAATAAAGATTTAATTTAAAAATAAAAATAAAAAAAAAATAAAAAAAAGAGCTGAACCTGTGGCCAAAGAGCAGCATGTGTGCTTATGCATTTTTAGCTTTATTCCTGGTGCCACTTTATGATCATCTGATTTTTTTTTCTTTTTCACATGCTTTCATGTTATGGCATCTTGGTGCAATTGATGTTGCCATAACTAGAAACAAGATATAATTTAAATAACATATATGCATGTAGCCCCACTCACATAGATACACTCACCACACAGTGCATTTGGATTCTCCAGGAGGCCAGGCTAGCCTACCAGCCTAGGGATTGCTAAGGTTCTGTAACTACTCAGCACACTTGCTGATAACAAGGAGGTCATCAGAAAGGAACTGATAATTAGGAGGGTTATCACAAGCATAAATTTACAATCCTTTTGATGAGTGTTGGTTTCACTTAATGACTCACTGAGGATCAAGTCATATTGCCTTTCAGCAATAATATAAGCTTATGAGCATCAGTGTGATGATGACAACGAGCACACAATCATCTTCATAAAGATAACAATTTGGTCCAGGCAGGAGGGCAAATATTCCTGACTGGGTTTGTTTGACTGTGACGGGAAATGGGAAGACAGAAGCTGGTAGAGGGAATAAAACGGATGGTGTGATAAAAGTAAGTCAAACTAATGAGCTTAAGAAACATGGAGTTAAAAGGAGGGGAGGTAAATGAGAGATATCTGTAATACATGGAGTTGGGGTGGGGGTGAGAGTGCATGTGTAGGATTGAAGGACGTTGCAGTGGGAGTTCACTTTGGAGAAATCAGTGAGGGAGACCTTACACTGGAGTGTGTAAGAGTATGGGCACTTGAGTCACATTGTTGGCTTTGTTGCTTAGTATTTGTGTGACCTTGGGAAAGTCACCTGACTTTTGTATGTCCTATTTCCTCACCTGGAAAAGCATGGTCAAAAAGTACCTACCCCATGGGATTGTTGAGCGGTAAAATTCATGTGCAGTTCTTTGGTTAGTGCTTGGTGCATAGTGGGTCTCTAACAATTGTAGGTGCTTATATTGCTGCTGCTAGACCCAAATACAGAGGATGCTACAGTTCTTATCTCAGGCTTCCAAGGGAACTGTGCAGTGTTTTAAAAGTGAAAATGTAATTGTGGGAGCCATCTTATGTTATTTAAACAACACATAGATTATTTATACTGTGTATTATACACTGAGTGGCCAGATTATTATGATCTCAATGCATAATAATGTGGCCACTCAGTGTATATTTTATATAATAAAAGGCTAAAATGCAAATTGTCCCCTTGACCAGGAGTTCGACCAGTAGGCAGCTGGCCAACTGCCCATGTCCCCTCCCCCTGGCCAGACTGGCCAGACCCCACCCATGCACGAATTCATGCACCAGGCCTAATATACACACACATACACTGAGTGGCCAGATTATTATGCATTCAGAGATCATAATAATCTGACCACTCAATGTATATTTTATTTGGGACTTCATTATATATTGTCTTCTTATTAGCTCATTTTCCTATGCATATTGCTTTATATCACATGTAAATCTGGATGGAGCGTCTACATGGTAGAGTTCAATAAATACACATTGAGTTAAATTAAGGGGTGCACTTAATATTTTGGAATACTAAAGAAATAAGTGAGCTTGAAATTTAAAATAAAAATATTACCATGAAAATACCACAAATAATATTAAGCATAAAATTGTGTAGGGTTTTTGACCTGTCTAAAGCCCTTCATAAATACATTAATTCTAATAAATCCTGTGAGGTACACAACATGATAAATAAGCCCCCATTTTTAAGATAGGAGACGAGTGGCTTAGAGTTTCAATCTTGTGCTATAAGTGATGAAACTTGAATCAGAACTCAGATCTTCCGACACTTCCAACATAGAAATTATTTTTCATACTGCTTTGGTGTTAGAAAACCTGAGATCTGTGATTAACTAATTTTTAACCTTTATGGGGTTTTTCTCCTTCATCTGTAACAGGAAAGGGGTTACAAACTCAAAATTTTCCAGGGTGGGAGACAGCTACGGCTGAGATGAAGAAAGGGGAGAGAACTGTCATAATTGCAGATCTAGGCTCCAACTGAGGAAGGCAGGTGATGCTTGGCAGGTAAGAAACAGGCCCAGAATGGCCAACACTTATAATTTTTTCTTAAGAAAAGCCCCAAATTTGTTTTTTAATGTGAATCTTCCAATTTTGGTATTGATAAAGAATATAAATTAAAAGCAAACAAATTGCAAGTGTCCAATTAAAAAAAAAACGTGGGCCAAATCAGGCCACGGCTGCCAGCTTGACATCCCGATGTCAGATGATTTTCATGGTCCTTTCAGCGCTAAGAGGCAATGAAAAAGTCCAATAGCTTCCTGCTGAAAAGCAGGAGACCATTTATCTCCATTCATTATCGAAACTCACCACCTCTGTTTCCATTAGAGAATATTCATTGGTACCAGGGGCTGATGCCATCTGAGCTTCCAGGCCCTCACTGATGCAGAGAGGTGGAATTACCATGCCACACTGCAGTGAGTGACAGATGTAAATGCAGGGGAGAAAGAGCAGACCTGGGTTTAATTATGTAAATCTATGGCTATGCTTTAATAAGGCACTGCAATAAAACTGTCATAACTGCCAAGTTTGGGAAATAGCATGAGTGAGGTTTTTATTCCTGGCACTACATTGGGAAAGAAAAAAAAAAAGGAAAAAAATGCAGAAGAGCTGGTTCATCTTTGAAAACCTTCAGAAACACGTCAGGGATTCTTGAGCTTCTTGCTCCTGCCAAGCAGCATTTGCAGTGACAACTGGTGCTGAAACCTCAACAGCTCACATAGAACTCCTTGGGAAAGAAGAAAGCCGGAGTTTCAAGGTTGATGTTTAATAATGAAATCTCAGAGAGACTGAGCTTTCTATCATCACCTGCCAGCTAGTCAAAGTAGTCAGTCTGCCACCCCCTCATAACC
Organism: Lasiurus cinereus; assembly: GCA_011751065.1. Lineage (NCBI taxonomy): Eukaryota > Metazoa > Chordata > Mammalia > Chiroptera > Vespertilionidae > Lasiurus > Lasiurus cinereus. Next base: position 15,028,628 of record JAAGEH010000426.1, read on the forward strand.
TTGCTTTTGCTGCCTGTTCTCAGAATGTGACAAAAGGTGACAGGGGTTTTGTGGTGATGGGATTGAGTGGTAGATGGTGGTATTTTCCTCCATTCTGTAGTGGGGGCTGGAGCTACCCTTATTATAACCATCCGAACACATGTTGCTTTGTTTTTAATGCATTTCAGTATTTTAAAAAATTTCCTTTTTGGTATTATTCTTGGGGCTAGAATTTTCAGAGTTCTATTGGTCACAGCAACAGAAGCCCTCCCTAAAGAGCCAAAAGGGCCCTTAGAAAAGGAACCTACAGTTCCCAGAGAAGATGTTTTGAGCTTTTACCAGGTTAGGTCTTTCGCAATAAGTAAAAATAAAAGGGAACTCAACTCTCTTATTTCTTCAACAAATACTCAAATAACTTGCAGAGAAAAAGAGAGAAGAGGAGTGAGAGGGAGGAGGGGTTGAGGAGGGAGGGAGGGAGAGAGAGAGGGGGAGAAAAAGGGAGAGAGAGGCAGAGATTATAGATGTAAAGAGGATTCTGAGCCCCAGCCAGTTTGGCTTGGTAGATAAAACATCAAGGTCCCATCAAGGTCCCATCAAGGTTCAATTCTGATCAAGGGCATGTACCTCGGTTGCAGGCTCCATCCTGGCTCTGGTTGGGTCCCCTCAGGAGGCAACCAATGAATCTTTCACATCAATGTTTCTTTCTCTCGGTCTCTTCCTCTCTCTTACAATTTCTCTACAAATCAGTGGAAAACTATCATTGGGTGAGGATTAACAACAACAAAAGAATCTCCTGAGACATATCAATCAATTAAATGTTTATGGATCTTATTTGGATACTAAATTAAACAAACTATTAAAAATTTTTGTGCTAGAGAACTATACGGGAATATTAAATTATTGTTAGGATTATATGTGATAATGATATTGTGGTTCTCTTTGGTTTTAAAAGAATTTTTATCTTTTAGAGATGTATGCTGCTGTGTTTCTGGACATGATGATATAATGTCTTGGATTTTTTGGAGAGGTATTCTAGGCAGAAAAGAGAGCAATGGTGGGCTATGGCCAGCTTGTACTATACTCACTGGCAAGAGTTGACTATTTTTAGAAATTTTGTGAGTTAGTTGATAAAGAGTTGTTAAAAATTAATTCTGAACACTTAAGTTAATTATATTGTTACTAGAGGCCTGGTGCACAAAATTCATGCATCCCAGGAGGGGGGGAGAGGGGAGGCATGTCTCTCAACCCAGCCTGCATCCTCTTCAATCTGGGACCCCTTGGGGGGATGTCCGACTGCTGGTTTAGGCCCAATCCCGTGAGATATACCTCTCACAAGCTAGGATGGCTGGCTCCTGTCTGCCTGCCTGATTGCCTCTAACTGCTTCTGCCTGCCAGCCTGATCACCTCCTAACCACTCCTCTATTGGCCTGATTGATGCCTATCTGTTCCCCTGCTAGCTCAACCACCCCCAACTGCTCTCCCCTGCTGGCCTGATGGCTCCCAACTGCCCTCCCTTACAGGCCGAATCACTCCCAACTGTCCTTCCCTGCTGAGACCCAACTGCGCAAATCAGCAAAGATGTAGGGACCAGCCTCCTCTGTGCCATGCAGAACAGTGCGACCCCCAGGCCTCACTGTGCAGAGCGGCCACCGGGCCCTTTCTCGGCTGTGCTGGTGGCCATCTTGTGGTGATCATTTTGTGGCAATGTCACATGAAGGCGTGATGCCACCTAGGCTTTTATTATATAGCATAGAGGTGATAAATACTCAAAACGTATGGCTTCCTCATTATTTTGCTACAATTACTGTAGCCCATGCTCTTGAGATTTTTCCCATCATTGTTTCTGTATAGTAGAACATTCATGACTGTGTGTGTGCTCCTGTGTAACTCTTCTCAGTCTCCATTCAGTCCCATCATGTTGGTAATGTAATATCAGACAGAAAAATCCAAAAAGACTACAAATCAAGGATTTCTCCTGAGAGAGCCAGTTATTGTGCATATACCACCTCACCACAGGAGAAGTGGTAGGGGTTTGGATGAAACAAGATCGCTCATAAATTGATAATTGTCTTGAAGTGGAGAAAAGTAATGTGGGGGTTTCAATAGATTATTCTGTTTTCTCTTTTGTATGTTAAAATGGTTTATGCTGAAAAGTTTAAAGAAATATGCTGGTTCAAGCATTCCCTTGTAGATGTGAGGTTGCAGGATTGAGGAATCAGATAGATAATGAAGACCTGTGGTGCACAGGAAAGAGCAATGATTGCAAGGCCAGGGGATGCGAATTCCTTGACCAGCTCTGCACCTGATGAGCTATGGAACTTCAGGAGTCATGGTCTCTGGCTCATTGAATCTAAAACAGAGTTTGTATTTAATCAAGGTTTGTGGCATTCATGACTATCAGGTGAGTGTAAGGATGAGTTACAAGTATAGTTGAGATTATGGAAACATTAAAGAAGGATTTCAAAATCAGAAAATTATCTACAGATTTTAATTTATTCTAGGTTAATACCTTGGAGTTAACTATCTCTCAGAGAAATTCTCTGGAATAATATTAGCCCTTGGCTCACAATGGAGCCTTCTGGGGAGAGAATCTATAATAATAAAAGTATAATATGACAATTAGACCAGAAGTCCTTTTGGAGGAAGCCAGAGCTGTGAGGGAAGCCCCGGTCCCGGGTGCCGGAGGGAAGCTGGTGCTGGCAGCCAGGGGAAGGAAGGCCTACTCTTGCAATAATTTCGTGCATTTGGTCTCTAATTATTTATGATTACAGAAGTAGTTATAGGATAGAAGTTAAAAGTGCAGACTTCTAAAAAGTGGAAAACTTCATTAAATGATGAATAGACACATAAAATGTGATATATCCATACAACTGAATATTATTTAACCTTAAAAAGTAGTGAAAATACTGATGCATGCTACAAAATGGATGAACCTTTAAAGCATTATTCTAAGTGTAAGACCCAGTTACAGAAGACTATATTGAATTATTCCATATGGAATAATTCAATATAGTCTTCTGTAACTGGTTCTTAGAATAGGCAAATCAATGGAGACAGAAAGATTGATTGCTTAGGGCCGGGAGATAGGAGGATGGGAAAATAACAGCTAAAGAGGTGTGAGGTTTCTTTTTGGGATGATGAAAATATCTTATAGATGATGGTTATACAACTCTGTGAATGTATTGAAACCATAGACATATGTTTTAAATGGGTGAATGTATGTTATGTGAATTAAATTTCAGTAAATCTGTCAAAAACCCTGGCTCAATCGCTTATTAGCAGTGGGACATAGAACAAATTGATAACATTTCTCTGTCTATGTGCCCATTCCTAAAATGGGTATAAAGATGAGACCTCATCATAAAAAGAATATCACATGGAATTTTTATGAGATTTAATTTTTTTAATTTTTATTTTTTCCTTTTTTATTAATGTATTATATGTGTACATATCTTCCCATTGCCTCCCCACCCATTCCTATACATGACCTCACCTCCCAGTGTCTTGCGTCCATTGATTATGCTTATATGCATGCATACAAGTTCTTTGGTTGAGCTCGTAACTACCCCATCTTTCCTTAACCTTCCTGCTGTAATTTGACAGTCTGTTTGATGCTTTACTGCCTCTGTATCTATCTTTTTGTTCATCAGTTTATAATGCTTTTTATTATCCATAAATGAATGAGATCATATGATATTTTTCTTTCATTGAGTGGCTTATTTCACTTAGCATAATGCTCTCCAGTTCTATCCAGGTTGCTGCAAATGGTAAGAATTCTTTTTTTTATGGCAGCATAGTATTCCATTGTGCAGATGTACCATAGTCTTCTGATCCAGTCATCTGCTGATGGGCATGTAGGCTGTTTCCAAATCTTAGCTATTGTAAATTGTGCTGCTATGAACATAGGGGTGCATATATCCTTTCTGATTGGTGTTTCTGATTTCTTAGGGTATATTCCTAGGAATGGGATTACTAGGTCAAATGGGAGTTCCATTTTTAGTTTTTGAGGAAATTCCATACTGTTCTCCATAGTGGCTGCACCAGTCTGCATTCCCACCAGCAGTGCACGAGGGTGACTTTTTTCTCCGCATCCTTGCCAACATTTATTGTTTGCTGATTTATTGATGATTGCCAATCTGACAGGTGTGAGATAGTATCGCATTGTCGTTTTGATCTGCATCTCTCAGATAGTGACTTTGAGCATGTTTTCATCTGGCCTTCCTTCTGTCTTCTGTCGAAAAGATTCTATTTAGGTCCGTTGCCCATTTTTTTATTGAATCATTTATCTTTTATTAAGTTGTATAAGTTGCCTATAGATGTTAGAGATTAAACCTTTATCAGTGATAACATTTGCAAATATGTTCTCCCATACAGTGGGCTTTCTTGTTGTTTTCTTTTGCTGTGAAAAATATTTTAATTTTGATGTAGTCCCATTTGTTTATTTTCTCTTTAGCTTCTATTGCCCTAGGACCAGTATCAGTGAGGAAGTTCCTTTGGCGTATATCTGAGATTTTGCTGTCTGTGGATTCCTCTAGTATTTTTATGGTTTCCTGTCTTATGTTTAAGTTCTGTATCCATTTTGAGTATATGTTTGTATATGGTGTAAGTTGGTCTAATTTTCCAAACACTATTTATTGAAGAGACTGTCTTGACTCCATTGTATGTTCATGCCTCCTTTGTCAAATATTAATTGAGCATATATTTGGGTTGATATCTGGATTCTCTATTCTATTACATTGGTCTATATGTCTGTTCTTGTGCCAGTACCAGGCTATTTTGAGAACAGTGGCTTTGTAATACAACTTGAAATCTGGTATTGAGATCCCACCTACTTTGTTCTTTTTTCTCAGGATTGCTGCAGCTATTCGGGTCTTTTTTTTTTTTGTTCCAGATGAATCTTTGGAGAGTTCTTTCTAGGTCTGTGAAATGTGCCATAGGTATTTGAATGGGTAGTGCATTGGATCTATAGATTGCTTTGGGTAGTATGGACATTTTAATAATGTTGATTCTCCCAATTTATGAGCATGGTATGTTCTTCCATCTGTTTACGTCTTTCTCTATCTCTTTTTTCAGTGTCCTGTAGTTTTTCCCATATAGGTCTTTTATCTTTTTAGTTAAGTTTATTCCTTGGTATCTTAATTTTTTTGGTGCAATGATAAGTGGGATTGCTTTTTTAGTCTCTCTTTCTGTAAGTTCACTATTGGTGTATAGAAATGCCATAGATTTCTTGACATTAATTTTGTACCCTGGTACATTGCCAAATTCATTTATTAAGCCCATTAGTTTTTTGATGGAGTCATATATTATATATATATAGAACTAGAGGCTATTGCAGGAAGATTCCTGCAATAAGGTTTCCTGCTCAGGTCTCCACTGCCTGGCCAGCTTCCTTCCCTTCTCAGCAGCCCTGCCTGCTTCCCTCCCTTCTCTGCTGCCCTGCCTGCTTCCCTCCCTACTCCACCCACCCCACTTGATTGCTTCTCACAGCTTCCCTCCCTTCTGCAGCATTTGGCTTCCTTCTACATTGTTTTCAGTCTTTGTTCTGCATCAGAATATGCAAATTAACCGCCATCTTGGTTGGGTTAATTTGCATATCCACTCTGATTGGCTGTTGGGTGTGGCTAGTGGGCATGACTAGTGAGTGTAGCAGAGGTACAGTCAATTTGTATATTACTCTTTTATTAGAAAGGATATAATATCATCTGCAAATAAGGACAGTTTTACTTCTTTTCCAATTTGGATGCCTTTTATTTCTTCTTCTTGTCTAATTGCAATGGCTAATATTTCCAGTACTATATTGAACAGGAGTGGTGAGAGTGGGCGTCCTTGTCTTGCTCCTGTTCTTAGGTGAAATGGTTTTATTTTTTGCCTGTTGAGTATGATGTTAGCTGTGGATTTATATATAGCTTTTATTATTTATGAGGTATGATCCTTCTATTCCCATTTTGCTGACAGTTTTTATCAAGAAAGGGTGTTGGATTTTGTTGACTGCTTTTTCTGCATTAATTGATATGACTGTGATTTTTATCTCTCAATTTGTTTATGTGATGTATCACATTTATTGATTTGCAGATATTGTACCATCCTTGCATTCCTGGGATAAATCCTATTTGGTCATGGTATATGATCTTTCGAATGTACTGCTGGATCTGATTTGCTAGAATTTTGTTGAGGATTTTGGCATCTATGTTAATGAGGGATATTGGCCTGTAATTCTCTTTCATTGTGTTGTCTTTATCTGGTTTTGGTATTAGGGTGATGCTGGATTCATAGAAGGAACTTGGAAGTGTTCATTCTTCTTGAATTTTTTGGAATAGTCTCAGGAGGATAGGTTTTAATTCTTCATTGAATGTTTGGTAAAACTCTCCTGTGTAGCCATCTGGCCATTGGCTTTTGTTTGCTGGGAGCTTTTTGATGACTGTTTCAACTTTTTCCATAGTTAGTGGCCTATTGAGATGTTTAGATTCTTCCTGATTGAGTTTTGGAAGGTTATATTTTTCTAGGAATATGTCCTTTTCCTCCAGGTTGTCCAGTTTGTTGAAACAGAGTTGTTCATAGTATTTTTTTAAACAATCCTTTGTATTTTGGTGTGGTCTGTTGTTATTTCACCTCTTTCATTTCTGATTTTGTTTATTTGAATCCTTTCTCTTTGCTTCTTGGTGAGCCTGGCTAAAGGTTCATCAATCTTGTTTATTCTTTCAAAGAACCAGCTCTTGGTTTTGTTAATCTTTTGTATTTTTTTTTTGGTCCCTATGTTATTTATCTCTTCTCTGATCTTTATTATTTTCTTCCTTCTGCTTACCATGGGCTTTTCTTGTTTCTCTATTTCTAATTCTTTGAGATGTAGGATTAGGTAATTTATTACCATTGTTTCTTGTTTTTTGCAGTAGGTTTGTAGAGCTATGAACTTCCCTCTCAAGACTGCTTTCGCTATGTCCCATAGATTTTGGATTGTTGTGTTTTCATTGTCATTTGTTGCCATGATGATTTTTATTTTTCCTTTGATCTCTCTGGTAACCTAGTCATTGTTTAATAGCATGCTGTTTAATCTCCATGTGTTTGATTTCTTTGGATTGTTTTTATTGTAGTTGATTTCCAGTTTTATGCCACTGTAATCTGAGAAGATACTTGATATGATTTCTATCTTCTTGAATTTGAAGAGACTTTGCCTATGACCCAACATATGGTCTAATTTTGAGAAGAATGTATATTCTGTGGCTTTGTGGTGAAATGTTCTGAAAATGTCAATTAATTCCATCTGGTCTAGTGAGTCATTTAGGATTGATGTTTCTTTTATGATTTTTTGTTTAGAGGATTTGTCCAATGATGATAGTGGGGTATAAAAGTCTCCTACTAGGATTGTATTGCTGTCAATCTCTCCCTTGATATCCTGCAGGAGTTTTTTATGTATTTGGGTATTCCTATATTGGGTGCGTATATGTTTACCAGAGTTCTTTCTTTTTAAAAAAAAAATTAAATCTTTACTATTCAGATTATTACTTTCGTTTCTCTTTTTTCCCCTCCATAGCTCCTCTCCACCTGGCTCCTACCTCTCCCTGTACCCTTACATTTCCCCCATTGACCTCATCCATAGGTATATGATTTTTGTCCAGTCTCTTCCTGCACCCCCCTCACCTCTTTTCCCCTGAGAATTATCAGTCCACTCCCTTTCTCTGCCCTGATACTATTATATTCACCAGTTTATTCTGTTGATCAAATTTTTAATTCACTTAATTTTTAGATTCACTTGTTGATAGATATGTATTTGTTGTTCATAATTTTTTTATATTTTACCTTTTTCTTCTTCCTCTTCTTAAAGAGTACCTTTCAGCATTTTATATAATACTGGTTTGAAATTGATGAACTCCTTTAGCTTTTTCTTATCTGTGAAGCTTTTTATCTGCCCTTCAATTCTGAATGACAGTTTTACTGGATACAGTATTGTTGGTTGTAGGTTCTTGCTATTCATCACGTTGAATATTTCTTGCCACTCCCGTCTGGCCTGCATTGTTTCTGTTGAGAAATCAGCTGACAATCCTATGAGTGCTCCCTTGTAGGTAATGAACTGTTTTTCTCTTGCTGCTTTTAATATTCTCTCTTTGTCTTTTGCTCTTGGTATTTCAATTATGATGTGTCTTGGTGTAGTCCTCTTTGGAATCCTTTTATATGGGGTTCTGTGTGCTTCCTGGACTTGTAAGTCTATTTATTTCACCAGATGTGGGAAATTTTCAGTCATTATTTCTTCAAATAGGTTTTCAATATCTTGCTCTTGTTCTTCTTCTGGCACTCCCACAATTCTGATGTTGGTATGCTTGAAGCTGTCCCAGGGGCTCCTTATGTTATTTTCACATTTTTGGATTCTTTTTTCTTCTTGCGTTTCCAGTTGAGTGTTTTCTGCTTCTTTATATTTCAAATTTTTGACTTGATTCTTGCCTTCTTTTAGTCTGCTGTTAGGTCTCTGTATAATATTTTTTATTTCAGTCAGTATATGTTTAATTTTTAGTTGGTCCTTTTTCATCTCTAGTTGGTCCTTTTTCATCTTTAGTTGGTCCTTTTTCATCTCTAGTTGGTCCTTTTTCATCTCCTCGCTAAATGTATCCATCTTTTCTAGGATATTCTTGAAAAACCTTATAACTGTGGTTTTGAACTCTATATCCAGTCATTTGTTTTTTTCTCCATTTCTTTTGTTTGTGATCCCTTCCCTTGTCTCGGCATTTTCACTATGCCAGGAGAACTTCTGTGTTGGATTCAGCCTTATGATACAAGACTTGCAAAACTGCAAAACCCTCTCTGTTGAGCTTGGAAGGGGTGGAGTCTCATGGCTTAATGGACTGCCTTTCCTTCCAGTCGGCTCCTCCTTCCATGGCCCCTGTGTCTCACTGTCTCTGAGTAATGCTGGAGTAGTCCCTGTGCACATGCTCGCAGTGCCTCTAGATTGCTGCCTTTCTGACTCCCCTGCACTCCGGGACCATATGAGTCTGGATCCCTAAGGTTTCACCCAAAACTGGGGTTTAATGGCATTAGAAGTGGCGCAGTTGGGAGGTTCTATCTCCTGCCCACTCGTGAAAGCTAGCGTCTCAATCAGCTTTCAGTCTACTGTGCGCAGTTCTGTGCGCGCCACCAGACTGCTGCCCTTTCATGTCTCCCCTAAATTTCCGTGAACTTCTCCCTTTTCACAGTCCAAACTCCCCCTCTATGAGTTTCGGCTTGTCCTGGCTTTCAGTGCTGTGGGACAAGGGGTTCAATGCCATTGGGAGTTTCCATCTCCCTCCTGCCAGAGAAAGCCATCAAGGTACTCTGGCACCTGCTCTCTCCACGTGTGCGTTTCCATACCTCAGCTTTTTGCAGCTCCTCTGGGTCTCCGTGAGCCCCTCTCCTTCCCTCTAGTTGTAGAATTTCCAGTCAGCCAGCTTTGCTGTGGTTCTGGATGATGTCCATTCTGTCTTTTAGTTGTAGTTTTGAAATTGTTGTGAGAGGCAGCAGTGTAGGTGTTTACCTATGCTGCCATCTTGGATTTTCCAGAGTTATTTCTTCTTGTTGGATTGTTCCCTTTAGTATTATCAAGTGGCCTTCCTTATTTCTTGTTATGTTCTTCACTTTGAGATCTAGTTTGTTAGATATAAGTATTGCTATCCCAGCCTTTTTTTCATTTCCATTTGCGTGAAAAACCTTTTCCCATCCCTTCACCCTCAGTCTGTGTGCGTCTTTTTTTCTGAGTTGGATTTCTTGTAGACAGCAGATATATGGGTTGTCTTTTCTTATCCAATCCATTATCCTATGTCTTTAGATGGGGGCATTTAATCCATTTACCTTTAGACTTATTATTGATAAGTACTCACTTGTCTCCATTTTTATTCTTTACCCCTGTGTACCCTCTTCCCTTACTTATTTATATTTTTAAGCAAATCCTTTAGCATTTCTTGCATTCTTGGCTTGGTGGTAATAAATTTCCTTAGTACTTTTCTGTCCGTGAAGTTCTTTTTTTTTAATTAAATCTTTATTATTCAGATTATTACATTTGTTTCTCTTTTTTCCCCTCCATAGCACCCCTCCACCCAGCTCCCACCCCTCCCTCTGCCCTTAGCTCCCTCCCATTGATCTCATCCATAGGTGTATGATTTTTGTCCAATCTCTCCCTGTACACCCCTCACCCCTTCCCCCCTGAGAATTATCAGTCCATTCCCTTTCTGTGCTCCTGATTCTAGTATATTCACCAGTTTATTCTGTTGGTCAAATTTTTAATTCACTTAATTTTTAGATTCACTTGTTGATAGATATGTATTTGTTGTTCATAATTTTTTGGCTTTTACCTTTTTCTTCTTCCTCTTCTAAAAGAGTACCTTTCAGCATTTCATGTAATACTGGTTTGGAGTTGATGAACTCCTTTAGCTTTTTCTTATCTGTGAAGCTCTTTATCTGCCCTTCAATTCTGAATGATAGCTTTGCTGGATAGATTATTCTTGGTTGTAGGTTCTTGTTATTCATCACGTTGAATATTTCTTGCCACTCCCGTCTGGCCTGCATTATTTCTGTTGAGAAATCAGCTGACAGTCGTATGGGTGCTCCCTTGTAGGTAATAAACTGTTTTTCTCTTGCTGCTTTTAATATTCTCTCTTTCTCTTTTGCTCTTGGCATTTTAATTATGATTTGTCTTGGTGTAGTCCTCTTTGGATTCCTTTTCTTTGGGGTTCTGTGTGCTTCCTGGACTTGTAAGTCTATTTCTTTTACCAGATGTGGGAAGTTTTCAGTCATTATTTCTTTAAACAGGTTTTCAGTATCTTGCTCTCTCTCTTCTTCTGGCACCCCCACAATTCTGATGTGGTTACGCTGAAAGCTGTCCCAGAGTCTCCTTACATTATGTTCACATTTTTGGATTCTTTTCTCTTCTTGCTTTTCCAGTTGAATGTTGTCTGCTTCTTTATATTTCAAATTTTTTACTTGATTCTTGCCTTTCTCTAGTCTGCTGTTAGGGCTCTGTATAATATTTTTTATTTCAGTCAGTGTATGTTTAATTTCTATTTGGTCCTTTATCATCTTTAGTAGGACCTTTTCCATCTCTAGTTGGCTCTTTTGTATCGCTTGTTGGTCCTTTTTCATCTCCTCTTGGGTCTCACTAAATTTATCGAATTTTTCTAGCATATTCTTGAAAAACCTTACAAGCATGGTTTTGAACTCTATATCCAGTCGTTTTTTTTCCTCCACTTCTTTTGTTTGTGATCCCTTCCCTTGTCTCGGCATTTTCACTATGCCGGGGAAACTTCTGTGTTGGATTCAGCCTTATGATACCAGATGCAAAACCGAAGAAGCCTCTATTGAGCTTGGGAGGCGTGGAGTCTCAGGGCTTCAGGGACCGTCTTGCCTTCCAGTCGGCCCCGCCCTCCACAGCCTCTGAGCCTCAAGTGACTGGGTAATTGCTGGAGCGGTCCTTGTGCACGCGTGCCCGCAGTGCCTCTAACCGCTGCCTTTTCAGCTCCCCTGCGCACCAGGACCACACGAGTCTAGGTCCCCAGGGTTTCGCCCGAAACAGGGGCTTAGTGGAGTCAGAAGTGGCACAGTTCGGAGGGTCTGTCTCCCGCCCACTTGTGAAAGCCAGCGGCACAATCAGCAATCTGTCCTGCGCGCAGCACCGTCCGCGTGCGAGAGCAGACCTGATCTTCTGCGACTCCCCTAAATTTCCGTGCACCTCTCCCTTTTCACAGTCCAAACTCCCCCCGTATGAGTTTCGCTGGATCTGGGGTTTAGTGTCGTCAAATAAGGGGTTCAATGCCGTTGGGAGTCTCCATTTCCCTCCCGCCAGAGAAAGCCAGCCAGGTACTCTGGCACCCGCTCTCTCAGCGCGTGCTTCTCAGTACCTTGGCTTTTTGCAGCTCCTCTGGGTCTCCGTGAGCCCCTCTCTTTCCTTCTAGCTGTAGAACTTACACTCCGCCAGCTTTCCTGTGGTTCTGGATGATGTCCGTTCTGTCTTTTAGTTGTAGTTTTGAAATTGTTGTGCGAGGCAGCAGTGTAGGTGTTTACCTATGCCGCCATCTTCCCGGGATCCCTGTCTGTGAAGTTCTTAATCTCACCTTCAATTTTGATTGAATGCCTTGCTGGGTACAGTGTTCTTGGATTCAGACCCTTCCTTTGCATGACTTTGTGTATTTCATTCTATTCCCTTCTGGCCTGATGAGTTTCTGTTGAGGAATCAGTCGCTAGTCTGATGGGGGTTCCTTTGTAGGTAACTTTCTGTCTCTCTCTGGCCGCTTTTAAGATTCTTACGTTGTGGTTTGTGTTTGCCAATTTAATTATAATGTGCCTTGATGTTGGTCTTTTGGGTTCATTTTGTTTGGGACTCTGTGAGCTTCTTGGATTTCTGTGGGTTTTTTCTTCCCTATATCAGGGAAGTTTTTTGTCATTATATCTTCAAACAGATTTTTTATTTCTTGCTCAGTTTCTGCTACTGGATCCCTAATATGTGGATGTTGTTTTGTTTTCTGTTGTTCCAAAATTCCCTTAGGCTCTCCTCCTGCTTTTAAATTTTTTTTGTAGCTGCTCTACTTGGATATTTTTTAAAAATTAAATCATTTTTATTCAGATTATTTCATTTGTTTCTCTTTTTTCCCCTCCATAGCTCCCCTTCACCCGGCTCCCACCCTTCCCTCTACCCTTACCTCCCTCCCATTGACCTAATTCATAGGTGTATGATTTTTGTCCTGTCTCTCCCTGTACACTCCTCATACCTTTCCCCATGAAAATTATCAGTCCACTCCCTATCTGTGCTCCTGATTCTATTATATTCACCAGTTTATTCTGTTGATCAAATTTTTAATTCACTTAATTTTTAGATTCACTTGTTGATAGATATGTATTTGTTCATAATTTTTTATCTTTTAACTTTTTCTTCTTCCTCTTCTAAAAGAGTACCTTTCAGCATTTCATATAATACTGGTTTGGAGTTGATGAACTCCTTTAGCTTTTTCTTCTCTGTGAAGCTCTTTATCTGCCCTTCAATTCTGAATGATAGCTTTGCTAGATAGAGTATTGTTGGTTGTAGATTCTTGCTATTCATCACATTGAATATTTCTTGCCACTCCCGTCTGGCCTGCATCATTTCTGTTGAGAAATCAGCTGACAGTTGTATGGGTGCTCCCTTGTAGGTCATTAACTGTTTTTCTCTTGCTGCTTTTAATATTCTTTCTTTGTCTTTTGTTCTTGGTATTTTAATTATGATGTGCCTTGGTGTAGTCCTCTTTGGATTCCTTTTATATGGGGTTCTGTGTGCTTCCTGGACTTGTAAGTCTATTTCTTTCACCAGATGTGCGAAGTTTTCAGTCATTATTTCTTTAAACAGGTTTTCAGTATCTTGCTCTCTCTCTTCTTCTGGCACCCCCAGAATTCTGATGTTGGTACGCTTGAAGCTGTCCCAGAGGGTCCTTACATGATCTTCACATTTTTGGATTCTTTTTTCTTCTTGCGTTTCCAGTTGAGTGTTTTCTGCTTCTTTATATTTCAAATTTTTGACCTGATTCTTGCCTTCCTCCAGTCTGCTGTTAGGTCTCTGTATAATATTTTTTATTTCAGTCAATGTATGTTTAATTTCTAGTTGGTCCTTTTCCATCTCTAGTTGGATCTTTTCCATCTCCTCTTGGGACTCACTAACTTTATCAACTTTTCTAGGATAGTCTTGAAAAACCTTATAAGCATGGTTTTGAACTCTATATCTAGTTGTTTGTTTTCCTCCATTTCTTTTGTTTGTGATCCCTTCCTTTGTCTCAGCATTTTCACTATGTTGGGAGAACTTCTGTGTTGGATTCAGCCTTATGATACCAGACTTGCAAAACTGCAAAAGCTTCTCTGTTGAGCTTGGGATGGGTGGAGTCTCAGGGTTTAATGGACTGCCTTGCCTTTCAGTTGGCCACTCCCTTCACTGCCCCTGAGTCTCACCTGACTGGGTAATCGCTGGAGCGGTCCCTGTGCACACACGCACCTTTGCAGTGCCTTTAGACTGCTGCCCCTCTGGCTTCCCTGTGCTCTGGGACCATATGAGTCTGGCTACCCAGGGTTCGCCTGAAACTGGGGTTTAGTGAAGTTAGAAGTGGTGTAGTTGGGAGGGTCTGTCTCCTGCCCACTCGTGAAAGCCAGTGGCACAATTAGTAGTCGGTCCTCTGTGTGCAGTGCCGTGTGCATCACCAGACTTCTGATCTTTTGCAACTCCCCTAAATTTCCGTGCACTTCTCCCTTTTCACAGTCCAAACTCCCCCCCGTATGAGTTTCGACTGTATCTAGGGTTTAATGTCGTATGATAAGGGGCTCAATGACATTGAGAGTCTCCGTTTCCCTCATGCCAGAGAAAGCCTGCCAGGTTCTCCATTACCCACTCTCCATTAGCATGTCTCCGTACCTCAGCTTTTTGCAGCTCCTCTGTGTCTCTGTGAGCCCTTCTCTTTCCTTCTAGTTGTAGAATTTCCACTTAGCCAGCTTTCCTGTGGTTCTGGATGATGTCCGTTCCATCTTTTAGTTGTAGTTTTGAAATTGTTGTGTGAGGCAGCAGTGTAGGTGTTTACCTATGCCGCCATCTTGGATTCTCCCTACTTGGGTATTTTTTTCTACCTTATCTTCTAGCTCACTGATGTGGTCCTCTGCTTCTTCTTATCTACTCTTGAGGCTTTTTATTGAGTTCTTACAGCAGTGATATCATTTTTCATTTCTTCTTCATTCTTCATTTCTTCTTGGTTCTTACTCATATTGTTGAATTTGTGTGTCTGTCTTTTCAGCCACCTTATTACCATTTTTCTGAATTCTTTCTCTGGCAGGTTGCTTGCCTCCATTTTGTTTGCTTCCTTTTCTGGTGATGCCTGCTTGTCTTTCATATGTGGGCTGTATCTTTATCTCCCCATGGTCTCTCTTGTCTGAGTGTCTGGTTATGTAGTTCTCTCTCTGCTCATCTCAGGTGAAATCTGACCTTTCCATGGTGGAGTGTAGAGCTCCTCCGAATCTATGTGCTTGTACCAATTGAGGTCCAGTTTTCTGGGGTTCTCAGCTGTTCAGTGGGTGTTGAAGTTGTTGATTTTCAGGCTTCTGATAACATCCAACTTCCCCTTCAAGATGGCGCGGTCTCCATGTTCAAGCTGTCAGCTCCGTTAGGGAATCCAGCAGCAGTAGGGTCTGCCTGGTTAGAAGAGCCCTGTTCGCAGTCCCCCATCTTCTCCTGGAGTGTAGCTGTCCCTCAACTGGCCAACAAATCCTCTCTGTGTGACCCTCAGTTCTTGCTTCTGTTTGTTCTGGGACAAGGATTGGGGCATGTCCGTCTATTCCACCACCATTTTTGTTTCCTTTCTGGAGTTTAATTTAATCCTCCCATAGAATGTGTCAAAATGCTTGCAGTGTGCCCTATTGTGGAAAGAAGACAATAAATATTGACTACTGTTATATACTTGTTAGAGAGGTAGAATTTTTTCTGCTAGTGGAGGAGAACAGGAAAGAGACATTAGATATTCATTTTTCTATTACTTGGTCCTATCCTAGGGAAATGAAAATGTAACTGCACAGCTTCAGGTAATATCAGTTGCTGTGAGTTGAATAGTGACCTCCAAAAGATATGTACATGTCCTAAATTCCCACCTGCTCACGTGTGGATGTGATCTCTGTGGAAAATGCTTTTTGCATATGTAATTAAGTTAAGACTTTGAGAAAGCTTATTTTGGCTAATCCTTGAGTCCTAAATGCAATGACAGGTGTCTTTTTAAGAGAAAAGCAGGTGGAGATTAGACATGTGGAGGACAAAGCCAGATAAAGGCTGAATCAGAGATTAAAGTTATTCAGCCTCCCATCTGGAACCAACAGAAGCTGGA
Source organism: Lasiurus cinereus (assembly GCA_011751065.1). NCBI lineage: Eukaryota > Metazoa > Chordata > Mammalia > Chiroptera > Vespertilionidae > Lasiurus > Lasiurus cinereus. The sequence continues at coordinate 15,044,437 of JAAGEH010000426.1, forward strand.
AGATACAAGGAAGGATTCTCCCGCAGAGCCTTTGGAGGGAGTATGGCCTTGCTGACATCTTGATTTAGGACTTCTAGATTCCACACCATGAGGGAATACATTTCTGTTGGTCTATGCCTCTAAGTTTATGGCAGTCTAAACAAATTAATCTTCCAGTGAATGTTTGCTCTCCCTCAAACTGCTTTTGTGACAGCACTCACTCTCTTGATATGTGTATCAGGCATATTTTTCATTCAGAAAGTCAAGTTCTTCTTTATAGACCCAACCTGCTCTTCTCATATCCCAAAAGCTCCTTCAGGTCTGTGCTCTTCAAGTCTAGGAGGCCTTTAACCCATTAAATTCAAAGTGTTCTTTACATTCAGCTCAAGCGCTGCTAGTACTCTATGTACTTTGCTTTTTACTTTCTTTTCACTATGTACTTTGCTCCTCTAAGGTATTTTCCGTTGGTGCCACACAATTTCCTCTGCGCTTACATTGCTATCCTTTAGTATTTCCTGGTTATATTGTATATAATAATCTTTATAACTAGGCATTTAAGTCCTTAAGTATAACAAATCTTATAAGAAATCTTTAGATATTATCACAGTACCTAGCACAGTGTGAGACACATAGCAGATAAGTGAATAAAATGGATCAAGGCAAATTGACATGGTGAACTAATAGGGGGATTATCTTTCTGTCTTCTTTCCTGATTCCCATTTCTGTCCCCCTCTATTTTCAGAGCTAGATCACTTTCCCAGTGGAAGGCAAAAGATATTGGGGATAAATGCTGGCTAGATAATTTTTCTCAAGGGCAGGCTCCTAGAGATAATAGATTCTTCCTATGCCAATGTCTGCCTTACTCAGCTTGTTCTCTTGACTCCTCCAATAGGGATGACAAAGGATAGCATATTGGGTTTCTGTTACCTAAATATTCTTTCGTTATAGATAACGTGATAAGATAGGCACATTGGATAGGACAGATCAACAGTATGAACTGATAATTTGGTCAGAACATCATCTGCTGCCTCTGAGTTTAGAAGAAAGCATGTGGAACTTTGTAGATATATGAGAAATAATACTGGACTGGAAATGAAAAAGCTCAGATTCCAGGCCTGGGCTGGGCACTACCTATTATGACCTTGCATGAGTCAACCTCTCTTGCAGTTCAGTTTTTCCACTGATAAAATATTAGAGTTGAACTAGGTGATCTCTAAGTCCCTTTTATACTTGAATATCCTATAATTTTGGGTCCCATTCTTAATTATATAAATAATATATGTAAAACATAGTCTGTATCAGTCAGGATCCAGTCAGGGAATAAAAAGTTGCACTAGGTATTTCAACACAGGGAGATTAATATAGGGCATTAGTCCCACAGGTGTTGGGGGGCTGAACTAGTAAGCAGAGAATTCTGGGGTAATCCAGAGGTGATAACTGCAGGAAGTATCTGCCACTAATGTGGTAACAATAGAAAGATGTTGGTGTTACTAGAAACAGAGGTGGAGCCCTTTGAGGCTCAGATATCTGAGGATGGCACAATGCTTTGCTGATGCTTTGGAGGTTTGAGAGGGGGCCTTTTAGAGCTGGGACTCAGATTTCTGAGGAAGAGGTGCTAGCACTTCTAATGGGCATGATGATGCTGTCCTGGAAGTGCCAAAAGTAGGTGGAAGCTGGGGATAAAGAGTCATTGATGGAGTGATAGTACTGGGAATATCAAGCGCTCTTCTCTGCTGTCTTTCAGGCTTCCTCAAGAGCCTGTATAAACAGAATTTGACATGGGGCCAGCCACAAACAGAGAAGTGTAGGTTTCAGAGACTCAATCTCAATATAGAATGACAAACCTGGAGCTAAGACAATAGACAGTAGCCTAATGACCAGCATATCTATTTTATTTTCATATTATATGTTCATTTTGTATTTATTTATAGGTGTTCAATGTATGTGTGCTGAAAAATGGTGTTCTTGCAAAAGCAACTTTATAGTCTGTTTTGGGTGCCAGAATTCAAGGAGAGTCACCTAGTCAATAAGTGAATATTTGATAAGAATAGTAAGAGATGATTGACGATAACAGAGAAGATGTAAAGTGGCAAAGGGAATGATGGGACTGTTTCCCACCTGACTTGATCGACTAAATAGAACTCTTACAATATGGGATGCAGTGTGAGGCTGACTAAATTTTACACTTTATAAATGGTTCTTGGTTGTGAACACGTGTAAGTCAAGAATAAGAGATTCTTACCAAAAGGACGCTCTTTTTTTTGGCTCCAAAGATGGATGGTACAGATGAGTTTATAATGTTGGGCACCTGTTTCAGGCAGAACTCTAAAAAGACATAGCCCCAGATTCCTGTCTTTGGTTATTTAATCAAGTACGAATCTACTGCTTTGAAGGGATTTTACAGATATAATTAAGATTATGATGGGGAGATTATCTTGCATTTCTCAAGTAAATCCAATCCAATTGCATGATATTTTCAAAGTAGAATAATTATTCTAGCTAGAGTCAGAGAGATATGTGGTAGAAGACAAAGACAGTTGGGGAGATGAGGCAAAAGGGGAGGCCAAAGAGATTCTAAGAGAGAGGATTTGACCCATTGTTGCTGGCTATGAGGATGAAGATAAGGGTCTATGAGTCAAAGAATGTGGGCAGCCTCCACAATCTGAGAATGACCCGCAGTCAATAGCCAGTGAGGAAACTGAGATGTTAACCTTACAACTGCAAGGAACTGAATCAAGCCACTAACCTGAATGAACTTAGATGTGGATTCATCCCAGGGCCTCAGTAAGAAACACTGTCCTGCTAACACCTTGATTCTGGCATTGTGAAAGCAGAGAACTAGCTGAGTTCTCCATGCCTTGAGTTCTGACTTGAGCTTTGAGCCACTAAATTTGTGGTAATTTGTTACCACAGCAATAGAGAACAAACACAGCACCAAAACAGTGCTCCAGGGAAATCTGTTTTTCTGTTTTGTTTTGTTTTTCTAGTGGCTCCCTTCTACTGCCCAGTCATTGTTCCTGGAGCCTGCTGCTGCTGGCTGTCCTTATCTGTCTGAATTCCTATGGTGGCTCTGCAGAATGGGGGGGGATATTTTGGAGACCCTCCTTCCACTCCCCTGAGGATCAGTCCAGAGAGAGCTTGTTTTCTCTGTGTATTGACAATATAATCAGTAGGCAGGCAGTCTGTCACAACAAAGAGGAATGAGAGAAATTGGGATGGATAACTGATGTAAATGTTGAAGGCAGAGTTGGATTGAATCAAAGAATTTGAACTCTATCCTTTTCCTTTTCCATTAATCATGCTAAGTAAGGTTCCATATCTCAGGGGACCTATCACTTTTATTGGCCATCAAGATGGAGAGGTTGAATGATCAAATTGCCCATGTAATAGTTAAGTCAAAGTAAACTGTCAGGAGCTCAGACAAGACTTCTCTGTTGATTGGAACTCAGTTCTCTCAGCAAGCAGAATATATGCCTTGTGATCCTGTCCAGATAATGGGCATAGCCCATGTGAAGAAAAAATTAGCCTCTCCTATGTTTTTTTAAAACCTCTTTGGAGGAAAGGCTGCATGTGAAGCTGTATCTACTTTTTTTTTTTCTTTCTTTTTTTTTTTTTAACTCATGGTTTACAGGGAAACTGTTATCACAGTGTTTCTGGTCTTGGACAACAACTGTTTCATTAAGTGATTTCTGAGGCAAGGATACCAAGGGGTTAGATATGAACTGTCAAACATTTCATACCAGAGAAAATGGAAAGCTGTTATTGTTTTCTTTATTTCTTATCGATAAATTCCATTACACATTGTTCACAACTCTTGAGGCAGAGCATTTTAAGGTTTTATTGCGTTCCCCTAGTTGTTAGCTAACTGATCTTTGGCCCCAAGCCTTGTTTCTCATGTTAGTGTTTGTCATTCCCTAGGAATGGTTCTATAGCTATCCAGTGGAGCTTTCTAAGTGCTTCTTCACATTGTGGCACTGTCCAGCAATGTTTAGCGCCCCTTCCTCCCATAGGTGATATTTGAATTTAGAGCACGATGACAAAGGAAATATGCTTTATCTCTTTATTAGTAAGATCTCCTTATTTCGATGTAATGCTCTTACCTTTTCAAAGTGTGCTTCATTGTATAGATGATTCTACAGTAGGTGACATTTCGATAGGGGCTTTAAAGTAGGATCAAACCCCATTTTGAAAGGAGTGCTGCTCACTTGCTCATCTTTCATGCAGATATTTGTCTGCATGTAAACTGGGGTCTCTCAGGTCAAGTACCTCTTTTTAAAAATATACATAGCATGTGGTATCCCTTTCTGAAGGTTTGGGGAGATGAGGAAAGGGTTTGGGTGACACAACTAAAAACAACTTTAAGTTGTTTTTCCACATTCAGTTCTTAAAAGTTCTCCAGTGTTTTTGCTATGTTATTCAGTCATCCTCCTTTCTTCTGTCCTACTTCCTCATTTTTCTTCTCTGTTTACTAGTTCCTGTTCACTTCCAATGCAGAATGGTTTATTAGTCATGCTTGTTGCTTTTATCCTCTGCTAACATCTGTACTATTGGCATTCTAGGCAAGATAGTTTTTTGGTATGGGGCTTGTCCTGTGCATTGTAGGATGTCTTGTAGTATCGCTGACCTCTACTCATCAGACTCCAATAACAATGTCCCCACAACCCCACCCCCAGCACTAGATCAACAACCAAAATGTCTCCAGACATTACAAACATCCCTGGGAGGAAGTCTACCCCATCTAGAACCATAGCCTATACCCTCTGGTTTCAACTTTCACCTTAATGTCCTGTGCTAAACAAAAGTTCTTCCTGTCTCTGAAATGAGTTCCAGGACTAGTTATTAAGATACCTTTTGCCATCCTCCTGCTTAGTAATACTTATTGATAAACACTGTATACTGGACCCAGAGTTAATTATTTTATATACATTATATTATTTAACTACATGTAGTTATCAAAAAATGCTTCAAACATATACATATTTTCTTAACTATATGCACTATACATAGTAGAATATATTATACACACACACATATATAAAGCAGATGTCTGAAATCCTCTGGCCTTATGAAAATACCCTTTCTTGTGATAGAATGGTTTGACTGGCTTAAATAATCCCCATCCTGAGTATGGTGTTCGCCTTGCTGCCTCTGAGGATACCAGAGGCAGGGCTTAGATCTCCCAAATCAGTCCCTGGAACCTGCTTCTTTGTGGTCATCTACTTTATTCAAAGTTCCTAGATCTTGGGGTTACTATCCTATCTGGTTTTCTTTAGGCTGGGCACTACCCCCCATTCCTCTTTTTCTATAATTTCTAAGAGTAAAGCAAACACCATGCTCTTTGTGTTGTGAATAGTAGACTTTATTTATTTATTTTTTGAGGGTTTGGGGATAATGAAAAAGAAACACTGCCCCAGAGAGATTAGGGAACAACTGAAATTGAATATCACACATCACTGATTTTCAATGTCTCTTGGACATGCTCTTGGCTGGGAATTTCTCACTGGTTTGCTTTATCTTCAGTCCTGAGATATCCTCCCATGTTACCTGCTTTTCTTCACCCTTCTCCTACCACCCCCCTCACCTACCAGTGCCAAATGGTAAGTTACCCAACACCCTAAGCATTCTGTAACAGTTCTTGTCTCCTATTGGTCTACGTGGAGCACACTGTATCAGCGCTTCTATTCTAACTGTATTCAACAATGGCTTGTTCTGTCTTTGATTGCTCAGTATCAGACAATAAAATATATTATCTTCACTCCCCATATTGCTCTTACTCTACCAGTTTCTTCCTACTGTGTTCCTTCCACTGTAGGAATCCAGCCTGGATATGCTGGCACTGGAGAAGGTGGGGCTCGGAAGGGCATGGCTTGCCAAGTGTTTCTCGATGTGTTTTAGGCACAGCTGCAGGTTGTGAGAGCCTTATAGATTCCTTTGGTGGGAAGAGACCAACATTGGGAAGGACTTTTTTCATAATTGAAAATATTATTATTCTGTTATTATTTTCCTGTCACAGTATCAGATATTCTAGCAGAGATAGGGGAGTATTTTTGCTTTATATATTTGTGCTAATTTACAACAACCCTGGGTGGAAGAAGTTAATCATAGTATTATAACTTTACAGAACAAAGGAAGAGAGACACCAGAACACAAAGTATCTTGCAATAGTCATAGTTTTTAAGTTCTCCTTCCTCTACTCTCCCAGCACTTTGCTTGTTTCTTAGCGAACCACATAGTTCATTTCACTTATAATTAATTATTTTTAGTTTATCGATAAGGAAATTAATTCCTAGGACAATTAAGTGATTTGAATAAAAGGAGGTAATGGAATAAGGAAAAATATTTTACAAATGGGTACCTTAAGAGGAAGTATTTTTTAGATGTGAAAAGCAAAGTTCAAAGAGGAGAAGTAACTTGCTCAAGATCCCATAGCTAGTTATCAGCAGAACCAGGATTTGAATACAAATGTTTGACTTCAAAGCCTTTTTTAACTCCTGAAGTACTGCCATATTATTTGCTTCCTATGTCGTTAATTAAGAAGGTGCATGCCTCACAGACATTTGTTAAAAGGATTTTAAATATTAAACCCACTTATCTGCATTCTACTGATCTATCTTCATGGGATTTTGGAAATGAATTTATATACGAGATAACTTTTGTGGTAGTCAGTTTTCAAGATGGCCCCAGTGACCCCTGCCTTCTAAAATTCACATCCTGTGGAGACCCCTTACATGTTGTACCAGGGCTGGTCTATGTGGACAATAGCATGTGAAATTCATTTATGAACACCCCAAATGTAGAGACAAAGCACCTGTTACCTAAGTTCTACATTTGTTCTCTGAACGAAACTCATCAACATTCCACATAAAAATTCCTTCAGGCAAAATAAGCAGGTGTGATGGTTGATTTTATGAGTCAATGTGATTGAGTCATAGGGGGCCCAGATAGCTCGTGATACATTATTTCTGGGTGTGTCATTGAGGGTCTTTCTGGAAAAGATTAGCATTTAAATGGGCTAAGTAAGTAAAGGAGATTAACCTTCACCAGTGTGGATATGTATCATCCAATCCACTGAATAAAATAAAAAGACAGAAAGAGCAAGTTTGTTCTCTCTTATTGAGCTGGACATCCATCTGCTACCCTCAGACATTGGTCCTCTTGGTTCTGAGGTTTTCAGACTTGAACCAGGACTTACACCATTTCCTTTCATGGTTCTTAGGCCTTTGGCTTTGGACTGGAACTACAGTATACTGCCTGATCTTCTGGAACGTTTCAGCCTCCACAATTATGTGGGTCAATCCTGAATAATAAATCTCTTTATATATATATCCTATTGGTTCTGTTTCTCTGGAGAGCCATGAATAATACAGCAGTCGTATAGGGGTTGATGGTGATGTGTGTGCACTGTGGTGTTTGATGAAGGGTGGCACCAGCACGGGGACCGGCAGACTCGGCCCCAGTTTCAATTCTGACTGTTTTTAACTAGCTCTGTGACTTTGACCAAGTCCTGCTAACTTTCTGCCTCATTTCTCATCTATAATAGGGAAAGGAGATTATTATGAGGATGGACTGAGATAATAAATGGGACAATGCATTGAAAAGTACAAAGGGTAATATAAATTCTTTGTAGAATTAATCAGAGTTCTGGTCATTATGACTGTGTTAAATATTCCATCACATGATAGATAGTTTTAAATGGGAATAAGCGATCTTCCTCCCAATTCAAGTGGATTTGCTTTACAAAGTGGAAATGATTCATCATCATCAGATTAGGTCATGATAGGTGTGCCCACTAATTGATTTATTTGTTCATTCAACAAATATTTACTATGTGTCTACCATGTATTCGGCACTGTTTTAGGCTCTTGGGACACCTAACTAATCACAGCAGACAAAGACTCCTGCCTACACAGAACCATTTTGGATGGGTAAGGAGCTGGGATGTGCCCTCTCTTGCCCAAGATAGCTGTGCTCAGAACCAAGGGAGAGTGACTGAAAGCTGCAGTAGGCAGTATGAGGTCCACCCTCGGCATCCAAATGGGCACTATATTAGCAGAGGCAGCTGGGATGTAAAGCCAAGAGCTTAAAGAACAAAGGAGACACAATGAGTGAGGGATTCAAGGGTACATAAGGAAGGCACAATCTGGAAGAGTTCCTGACCCAAAGCATTTTGGGCAATTCAATGGCCCCAGAGAAGAGGGGATCCTCATGAAAGGAAAAACGGGGAAATGAGTAGTCAAAGCCCTTGATTTACAAAGGTGGACCTGTTGGTGAGATGAGGAGTAGGAAGTAGCAAAAACTGAATTGTTTGCATGAGAGATTGAAAAGAAAAAGGAGTTTTTTTTTTGGGGGGGAGGGCAGATCAACATAGCAAGAGTGAGGAAATTACCCAGGAGAGGTGGGTATGAAGCTGGATGATGGGCTTGAGCTAGAGTATAGAGAGCCTTTTACCTGGCTATGTATTTAGAATGCAATTATTTTTTTCTTATTTTATTAATCCTCACCATTGATGTTTTCCATTGATATTTAGAGGGAGTGGAAGGTGGTGGGGGCAGAGAGAGAGAGAGAGACAGATAGACATCGATGTGAGAGAGAGACATCGATTGGTTGCCTCCCGATTATGTCCCAACTGGGGCTGGAAATCCAATCTGCAACACAGATACATGCCCTTGACTAGAAATCGAACCCTCAACCTTCAGTGCTCAGGCTGTCACTAATCACTGAGCAACACTGTCCAGGGCTAGAATGCAATTCTTTTTTTTAAAATTTTATTTATTTATTTATTTATTTTCTTCTTTACATGTGTACATATCTCCCCATTGCCCCCCCGCCCAGGGGTACCCGCAACCCCCCAGTGACTGTGTTCATTGGTTAAGCTTATATGCATGCATACAAGTCCTTTGATTGATCTCTTATCTACCCCACCTCTCCTTAAACTTCCTACTGCAATTTGACAGTCTGTTTAATGCTTTACTGCTTCTGTGTCTATCCTTTTGTTCATCAGTTTACAATGTTCTTTATTATCCACAAAATGAGTGAGATCATGTGGTGCTTCTCCTTCATTGACTGGCTTATTTCACTAAGCATAAGGCTCTCCAGTTCCATCCAGGTTGCTGCAAATGGTAAGAATTCCTTCTTTTTAATGCAGCATAGAATTCCATTGTGTAGATGTACCACAGTTTTCTGATCCACTCATCTGCTGAGGGGCACCTAGGCTGTTTCTGAATTGTAGCTATTGTAAATTGTGCTGCTATGAACATAGGGGTGCATAAATCCTTTCTGATTGGTGTTTGTGATTTCTTAGGATAAATTTCTAAGAGTGGGATTACAGGGTCAAATGGGAGATCCATTTTTAGTTTTTTGAGGAAACTCCATACTGTTCTCCACAGTTGCTGCACCAGTCTGCATTCCCACCAGCAGTGCACGAGGGTTCCTTTTTCTCCGCATCCTCGCCAACACTTGTCATTTGTTGATTTGTTGATGATTGCCATAGAATGCAATTCTTTATGTGGTGGGAATTACAGATGGTTTTAGAGTAGAGGAATGATATAATCTGAGGGATCCATCTGGTAGCAGGGTATTGAATTGACTGGAGGAGAAAGTGGTGAAAGAAATTATATAGGGGAGAAAAAGGAATTGACAATTTTCTCTGTCCAGAGGAACATGGGGTTTCCCATTCTATAATGTGAAGTTGTTTTCAATCTTGGCTCCTCTGGAAAATGCTTAAAATGTACTGATTCTTAGGACCTACCCCAGACTCATTTAATGAGAATCTCCGAGCTCTGGATCCACCTCTTTGGAAGTTTCTTATTTATTGGTTGGTTTGCCTCAAGTGTATGACTAGATTTGTTCACTTGTATCCTAGTGTCTAAATGAAATTGCAAGTTTCTTTTCTGGTTGCTAAGAAGGAGATGTGAATCAGTACAGTGTGGAATGAACTGGCTTGAAGTAAACTTGGGATCACCCTGGATCGTAAGATCAAGAATTTTCTCCCCTTGAGTAGTTAGTCTATGAGCCTTAGAAACAGAGACTGTACTTTTTGGCCAGTGGTTGGCAAACTGCAGTTCATGAGCCACATGCAGCTCACGAGCCGCCATTGCGCTCTGTTGACTAATAAGTTTGCTGACCACTGTTATAGGCTGGCTATACTTTACAGTGCCTGCCTGGTATGGGTACCTGCACTTGACAAATGCGTAATAGATACGTATTGCCTCATAAAACTGTTTTTGGTTTAGATACCAAACCTGCTGCTGTAGAGAATATAAGGGGCTATTTTTCCAGGTCCCAGCTTCTGGGCCAGAGGTAGGAATCTTTGGGAGATGGGCCAAAGAAGTAAAGTCAATATCAAAAAGGAAGTTCAGTTCAATCCTCTGTTCACAGGCTTCCATGTTAAATAAGAATAAAAGAGGGCCACATAGAAGACAGGATCTTTTAACTAGAGCTTTTAGGACAGAAAAGAGCCCAAAGTGATCACTTTGCCTACCTCTTGCAATCAGGCCAGACTGGATTTATGACAGTGGAGATACATAAGATGTAGTTGGATATGTTTACGTAGTTGTCTTCTCTGCATTAATTTATTTGCCTGTGTGCTAAATCATGAAAGTTTTCTGCTTGTTTTTCAATGAAAACATTGACGTCCTTTGAAATGGAAGCACATAATGAGTGGACACATTCCTCTTTCCCCCATACCCAGCTGAGTCACTTAAATTTGCTCATCATTTCTCTCTTTCCCTCTCTCTGACTCCTGTGCTTTCCCTTTTCTGTTTCTAAAGTAGTCCAAAGAGTTTACTCGCTCAGTGCCTTGCTAAGTGTTTGAATTCTCTTGGGGACAGTTAGGTGTTCCCTAATGCAGGACCAAATCTGGATGAGTTTCAAGCAAGTGGAAAATGTGGCTTGGCAGGAAATAAGGGGAGCCTTTTATTCTTTGAAGCTGCCAGGGTAGCCTCACTGTCAGATCAGCAAATTTGAATAATTTTGGAGCATTGGGGTATGGTCAATGTCTTGCCTATGCTGTGGGTAATATTGCAGAATCAGTGATAATTACTAAAGTGCTAGGAATTTCCAAAGAACTTAAAAATCATTCCATCGGGCATTCTTAAGGAAAAAGCTGAAGGTTTACAGAAACTAAATAGAAATGTGGGGATAATGGGATATGAGTATTTCATTTTATTTAAGACTAGTGGCTTGGTGCATGAAATTTGTGAGCAGGGGGCCATGTCCCTCAGCCCAGCCTGCACCCTCTCCAATCTGGGACCCCTCGAGGGACATCCCTTTTGCAATCCAGGACTGCTAGCTCCTACCCACTCACCTGCCTGCCTGCCTGATTGCCCCTAATCACTCTGCCTGCTGGCCTGCTTGCCTGCTTGCCCCCAATGCCCCCTCCCTGCCAGCCTTCTTGTCTCCATCTGCCTCCCTTTGCTGGCCTGATCACCCCAACTTCCCTACCCCTGCCGGCCTGATTGCCTCCAATTGCCCCAGCCCTGCTGGCCTGCTTGTTCCCAATTGACCCCTGCTGTCCTGACCACCCCAAACTGCCCCCTTCTGCTGGCCTGATCACCCCAACTTCCCTACCCCTGCCGGCCTGATTGCCTCCAATTGCCCCAGCCCTGCTGGCCTGCTTGTTCCCAATTGACCCCTGCTGTCCTGACCACCCCAAACTGCCCCCTTCTGCCAGCCTGCTTGCCCCCAACTGCCTTGCCCTGCTGGCCCGATTGCCCCCAACTACTCATCACTGCTGGCCTGCTCGCCCCCAACTGTCTCCCACTGCTGGCCTGCTTGCCCCCAACTGTCTCCCACTGCTGGCCTGCTCACCTCCAACTACCCCTACCCCCCTGCTGGCCTGCTCATCCCCAACTGGCCCCCCTGCCAGCCTGCTTGCCCCCGACTACTCCCCACCTCCGCTGGCCTGATCACCCCAACTGTCTCCCCGCCCTGGTCTGATCACCCCTAACTGCCTCTGCCTCTGCCCCGCCACCATAGCTTTGTGCAGAAAGACATCTGGAAGGTCTCCCAGTCTAATTATCATATTACCCTTTTATTAGTGTAGATAGCAATATTGCTAGTATTAACACCATCACTGCTATCACTACCAGTACTAGTTGAATGGTACTGGGTACTTCCTGTGTTCCAGACACTGTATTACTACTTTATATGCATTAGCTCACATCAGTCTTAAGAGATAAGTACTTCTCGCCGAGACCGGTGTGGCTCAGTGGATAGAGTGTCGGCTTGCGAACTGAAAGGTCCCAGGTTCGATTCCCTTTGGGGGCATGTACCTTGCTTGTGGGCACATCTCCACTGTGGGGTGTGCAGGAGGTGGCTGATCGATGTCTCTCTCTCATTGATGTTTCTGACTTTCTATCTCTCTCCCTTCCTCTCTGTAAAAAATCAATAAAATATATTTAAAAAAAGGGATAAGTACTTCTCTTATTTTCAGTCTACACTTAAGGAAGCAGATGTCTAGAGAGATGGAATAAGGATCTTAGGATCTCTGGCCATAAAGTGCTGGAGCTGAGATTTAAACCCATGTATAGTTGCTCAAAGCTCATATTCTCAACATAGTCACTATATATATATATATATATGTGTGTGTATATATGTGTGTGTGTGTGTACCAGTTAATAATGAAGATTTTATGATCAAAGAAAACACTATAATTTCAAGAGAAACATCAAAATTGCTTTATTCAAAGTAATGTCCATCGCTAGCTACACATTTCCCCCATCTTTCAGGTAATTTGGGGATACCATCCCATTAGAACTTTTCTTGTTTTGGTGCAAACCATTCAGAACCCAATTTTTCACTTCTTCATACATATTGAATTGCTGCTCAGAAAGTGCATGTGCCATCAATTGGAACAAGTGGTAATCTGAAGGAGCAAGGTCTGGTGAACACAGTAGGTAGGTTAATATTTCCCAGGCAAGGTATTTTTATTTTTTATTTTTTTTATTATTTTTTATTAATTTTTATTAATTTTTATACATATCTCCCCATTGCCCCCCTCCTTCCCAGGCGTACCCCGACCCCCCAGTGTCTGTGATCATTGGTTATGTTTATAAGCATGCATACAAGTCCTTTGATTGATCACTTATTTAACTCACCTAACTTTAATCTTTCTGCTATAATTTCACAGTCTGTTTGATGCTTTATGATTTTTGTCCTCCTGAGAATTATCAGTCTACTCCCTTTCTGTGCTCCTGATTCTATTATATTCACCAGTTTATTCTGTTGATCAGATTTTTAATTCACTTAATTTTTAGATTCACTTGTTGACAGATGTGTATTTGTTGTTCATAATTTTTTGTCTTTTACCTTTTTCTTCTTCCTCTTCTAAAAGGGTACCTTTCAGCATTTCATATAATACTGGTTTGGAGTTGATGAACTCCTTTAGCTTTTTCTTCTCTGTGAAGGTCTTTATCTGCCCTTCAATTCTGAATGATAGCTTTGCTGGATAGATTATTCTTGGTTGTAGATTCTTGTTGTTCATCACGTTGAATATTTCTTGCCACCCCCGTCTGGCCTGCATCGTTTCTGTTGAGAAATCAGCTGACAGTCGTATGGGTGCTCCCTTGTAGGTAATAAACTGTTTTTCTCTTGCTGCTTTTAATATTCTCTCTTTCTCTTTTGCTCTTGGCATTTTAATTATGATGTGTCTTGGTGTAGTCCTCTTTGGGTTCCTTTTCTTTGGGGTTCTGTGTGCTTCCTCGACTTGTAAGTCTATTTCTTTTACCAGATGTGGGAAGTTTTCAGTCATTATTTCTTTAAACAGGTTTTCAGTATCTTGCTCTCTCTCTTCTTCTGGCACCCCCACAATTCTGATGTTGGTACGCTTGAAGCTGTCCCAGAGGCTCCTTACATTATCTTCACATTTTTGGATTCTTTTCTCTTCTTGCTTTTCCAGTTGAATGTTTTCTGCTTCTTTATATTTCAAATTTTTGACTTGATCCTTGCCTTTCTCTAGTCTGCTGTTAGTACTCTGCATAATAGTTTTCATTTCAGTCAGTGTATTTATCATCTTCTCTTGGATCTCACTAAATTTATCCATCTTTTCTAGCATATTCTTGCAAAACCTTATAAGCGTGGTTTTGAACTCTATATCCAGTCGTTTTTTTTCCTCCATTTCTTTTGCTTGTAATCCCTTCCCTTGTCTCGGCATTTTCACTGTGCCGGGGAAACTTCTGTCCTGGATTCAGCCGAAGAAGCCTCTGTTGAGCTTGGGAGGGGTGGAGTCTCAGGGCTTAAGGGACCGCCTTGCCTTCCAGTCGGCCCCGCCCTCCATGGCCCCTGAGTCTCACGTGACTGGGTAATGGCTGGAGCGGTCCTTGTGCGCGCGCACCCGCAGCGCCTCTGACCGCTGCCTCTCCGGCTCCCCTGCGAACCAGGACCACACGAGTCTAGGTCCCCAGGGTTTCGCCCAAAACAGGGGCCCAGTGGACTCAGAAGTGGCGCAGTTGGGAGGGTCTGTCTCCCGCCCACTCGCGAAAGCGAGCGGCACAATCAGCAATCGGTCCTCCCGCGTGGTGCCGTGCGCGACCAGACCTCCGATCCTTTGCAACTCCCCTAAATTTCCGTGCACTTCTCCCTTTTCACAGTCCAAACTCCCCCCGTATGAGTTTCGGCTGGATCTGGGGTTTAGTGTCGTAAGATAAGGGGTTCAATGCCATTGGGAGTCTCCGTTTCCCTCCCGCCAGAGAAAGCCAGCCAGGTACTCCGGCACCGCTCTCTCAGCGCGCTCGTCTCCGTACCTCAGCTTTTTGCAGCTCCTCTGGGTCTCCGTGAGCCCCTCTCTTTCCCTCTAGTTGTAGAACTTCCACTCAGCCAGCTTTCCTGTGGTTCTGGATGCTGTCCGTTCTGTCTTTTAGTTGTAGTTTTGAAATTGTTGTGCGAGGCAGCAGTATAGGTGTTTACCTATGCCGCCATCTTGGATCCCCCCCCCCACTATTCCAGGCAAGGTATTTTAATATATCTTTAACTGTTTTTGAAGTGTGTGATGTGTGTTATCATGAAGCAAACTACTCTGCCTTGTCTTCTGGTTCAAATGGATTATTTATTGTCGGTAGCTATCAGTATTAACCATTTTACCTGGTTTTAGAAGCTCAAAATACACTACACCTTCCTGATTCCACCAAATGCAGAGCATTGTCTTCTTTCTGAAGCAATTTGGCTTTGCAGTCAATGTTGATGGTTGACCTGGATCAACCCATGATTTTGTGCTTTTGGGATTTTCTAAATAAATCCACTTTTCATTGCCAGTCACAATTCAATGCAAAAAAGACTTTCTTTTGTGCGGTTGAAGCCTCATTTTACTGATGACTTTTCTGTTTTCCATTTGTCTTTTGTTGAATTGATGAGGCACCCATTTTCCTTCAAAGTCTTTCTCATTGCAAACAATCAGAAATTGTTTGCTGAGCAACGTTTAATCTTCCGGTAAGTTGTTTTTGGGTTTGACACTTATCTTCATCCAATAATGCTTGTAATTGTTGGTCTTTAAACTTTTTTGGTTGACCTGGACATTCTTTATCTTTCACATAAAAATGACCACTTTTAAAGTATTTAAACCACCATTCACAAATATCTTGAGATGGAATGATAACTTTCAGCAGCACTTTTCTTTAAAATAAAGTAATGAATTAAAACATCCCGCAAATGCTCTTTTTTATGGCATGAAATTTGACATTTTTAAGTGTAAATAAATCTATGGTGTTAACACCTTTAGAAAATATGACATGAAGTTTTGAAGCCTATTGTCAATACAACAAAATAGCATACATATCAAATCATATATATATCAACATATGTGTAATTCCATCTATTGGGAAAAAAATCTACATTATTAATTGATACATTTGGTATATAGTGTCCCAAAATGTATACACTTTA
The DNA here is from genome assembly GCA_011751065.1 of Lasiurus cinereus. Lineage (NCBI taxonomy): Eukaryota > Metazoa > Chordata > Mammalia > Chiroptera > Vespertilionidae > Lasiurus > Lasiurus cinereus. The sequence goes on from JAAGEH010000426.1 coordinate 15,060,292, forward strand.
AGTAATTATAAAGGCAGTGTTTATTAAAATATATTTTTTAAAATTGATCTATCAGCTATCAAAGTATATATATATTTTTGGGGACATCATGTATATATGTTGATTCAGTATTGGAAAATTATGTTTATTAGACTAGATTATTTTCCTTAGCCTATGAGTGTATTTTTATGTGTGTTTTTGCTGCACTGTGCTGGTGACAAAGTTATAGAAATGGACAAAGCTGTTAATCTGAGTTTACAAAGGCAGGATCCATCAGTAGGGATTAAGGATGTGTCTCTCCACTCTCCTAAGAATGGATTGTAAATATGGTATCTCTGAATCAGGAAAGTAAAATCTGAATGGGAGAATGTTAGAGGGTGAAGACATTTGATTGAAGTAAAGTGGTTCTGGCATTTGTCCTTCATTGTAGAAAGATGTTTAGTTACATTGTGATCATGTAGTGATAGATAAGATGGTTGTTTCTCACTTTGGAGAAGCTGGAAACTAGAATTGAACACTGCCAGGCAAACTAGAGCCAAAAGCTAATTAATCAATTAGCCTTCTGAGCATTAAAAAAACACCACAGCATTAATTATAGTATTTGTATTTTATATCTTTACTGTTTGTTTTTACTTACATTTTCTATCTTTCTTCCTTTAAGAAAAGTTATTTTTGAAAATTCCAGTTTATATCAGTTCTGCTGAGAAAAAATAGATTAGGCCAAGAAGAACCCAACTGGGAGTCGTTGGACCCTTGGGAACTAAAGTTTTAGTATTGAATAAAAATGAGAGTAATGAAAGGGGAAGGGAATTTCAGATGGAGGGTGGGAACAATTGCTGATGTAGCTGCTTTTTTTCTCTACTGAATTTTCTTTATGGGGTCTTCTTAGTTTAGCCTTTGTAGGATTTTTGTTTGATTTCTTTCAGGCATGAATCTTTAATAAAATTAAAACAACTTTTAAGGTTAATTGAATCACCTTGTCCAATAAAGGGTAAAGAAAATGAAGATAAATTAACTTGCTAAATAAATGAAAAAATATAGAAAATCTTAATCATGAATCTTATAGATAGTATCTTTAATTTCTATAAATTAATGATTTTAAGTTTCATTGTTGTTTTTGAGACCTGCTATCACAGGTAGTTTGTTACAAATAATAAGGGAAAGAAGTTTGCAAGAACCTTATTAATATGTTAATGTATAAATTAGAGTGGAATTAAGATTATATTAGTCAGGATTGGATAGGCTTTGTGCAGTAACAAACATTCCCAAAGTCTCAGTTGCTTAAAGTAGTGAAGTTGTATCTTATTCTTACTGTGTGTCTATTGTAGGTAATCTGGGGGCTCTACGTCAGGGTGTTCACACTCAAGGATGAAAATTGATGGAATCTTCTCATATGGAAGGCAGAAGGAAGGGATCAGATCAATTATTGGCTCTTGAAGTTTGGAGGAGACATATATCAGTGCTGTTCACATGTAATTGCCCCCCAAATAAGACATTTTAGAATTACTTAACTAGAAGAAGGGGGGAGTATGCTTAGAAGGAGAAGAATTAGAATATTAGGGAATAGCCAGATGCCTATCGTAGAGGTAAATCATTTTACTACTTAGAATCTCCCTCCCTTGCACACTGTGAGGATCTTGAAGGTGGGGAGATGAGCCTCCCAGGCAGGAACTGGACCTAACTCATAGGCTATCTACTATTGCATAGCCCGTGGTAGCATCTATATATTTATGTCACTCTTCATGTCGGTGGAGACCCAGGCTGTGAACTGGTGCCTCAGATAAGGAGGGGAGGCTCAGTTGTCCTCTCCAGTTGCTGCAGTTTAGAAGATCCTTAACTTGTTCAGTGAGAGAGAAGAGAGATTACAGGAGGACATCTTAACACAGAGCTCCTGGGAGCCCCCATAATTTATGTAGGTGTAGGTCTAGCAGTAATATTCTAAACCTTTCCCCTAAGAATTTTTTTCCAGCCTCATCCTAGTTATCTAGCAAAAATCTGGTGCTTGAATAGTTTACTTTGCAATAAATTTTCTATCTTCACTCTTTCATAACTTTTAACATTTATTGACCACTCATTGTGCTAGCCACTCTTGTGAGCATTTGATATGTATTACTGGTTTAATCCTCAGAAGAACTCAGGGAGGTGGGTACTATTATATCCCCATTTTACAATGGAGGCACAGACGGGTTAAGGAACATGCTAATAAGTAGGGGAGCTGGAATTCAATCCCAGACAGTTTGGCTTCAGAGCCCACTGAATGGCTTCTTGGCTACTAGCACAGTATAATATATATTTGGAGAAAATGAGCTCTATTTGAATGTGGGTATGAACAATAAAATGCTCAATGATGCCAACAGCAGCTCAGAGATTTTCAGGGACGAAAATCCTCAGAATATTATACTCTCTATTGAAATCAATAGGACAAAACTAATGCAGATTTACCAGTAGCCCAGCATCTGCATCTTCTTAGAGGTAAGGCAGAGTAGATTTACATAATATAACCACTAGCATGACCAGTTTGATTATGTAAATGACAGCAGATAAACTGAAGAAATATCTGTGTTTTAAAGTAACACAAATGAAAGACCTAGGTAATCATTATTGTAAAAATAAACTTAAAAGTTTTTTTAAAGCAAAAGGGGGCTGCCTAGGAATCAGTGCTAAAGACATGAGAACTTATCCAATGGTGTACTGGGAACAATTGGTTGGGGTTGGGGGGACGGGGAGAGAAATCTTATTTGTAGTGGCTGCCAATTTCTATGGTGTAAATATTCTCACCATTTCAATTTCAAGTTACCAATTTGATATAACTGATTGCAGAGTTAGAAAGAGATGCTAAGAATTATCTCCTCCAAATGAGTAATAGCTGGCTTTACCACACCAGTGACATTAGATGGGAGAAAGAAGACAGCCCATAGTTCAGATTTTTTTTTAAAGTATCAGATTTGAAGCATTTTAACTGAAATGAATATACCATCTTATCAGAGCTGTAAGTGAGGAACATATTAATTATTTTTGTTTCTAATATCCGTGAAACATTTTTTTCTGATGCATCCTGGTGATTCCTTTTGTACTTTTCTTTGGGTTTGTTCCCTGGAAATTTTACTGAAACTGCCAGGAAGCTCCCACTTTCAAGAATTTCAACTTTGAAAGAGAAGGATAAGATGTGAGACCCTGGGACTCAGGACTGTTGTTGTGGCTCTGCTGATGAGTAGCTGTGATATGGGACATGTCACCTTGAAGTGAGGACACTCTTTTTGATCCTTCTGGTGCTGACTGACAGTTTATGGTTTGAAGGCCAGTTAAAGAGGATGGTAAGAAAGAGAAGAACAGCCCTAACCAGTTTGGCTCTGTGGATAGAGCATCAGCCTGCGGACTGAAGGGTCCCAGTTTGATTCCAGTCAAGTACATGTGCCTTGGTTACAGGCACATCCCCAGTAGGGGGTGTGCAGGAGGCAGCAGATCAATGTTTCTCTCTCATTGATGTTTTGAACTCTCTATCCCTCTCCTTTCCTCCTTGTAAAAAATCAATTATATATATATTTTTTTAAAAAAGGAGAACATCAGGTAAATTAATGGGAAGGGAGCAGAAAATGGAGAAACAGGAAGAAAAAAGACTGAGTGAGGATGCTGGGAAGGAGAGATGGAATTGAGAAAAAGATGGAAAAACTAACATTTATTGAGAACCTACTTTGTGGTAGTGATTAAGAGATTATGTGATTCTGAGAATCACTTTATGCTATCTAATTTAATTTCTGTACCAACTTCATGAGATAATAATTACTGTCTACATTTTACTAATTGTCTATATTTTACTAACTGTCTACATTTTATTAATGAGGAAAATGAGCTCCAACAAGGAATTATTCACCCAAAGTCACACTGCTAGTGTGTGGCTGAGCTGGAGATGTCAAAAAGGTCTGAAGAAAAACAAAAACAAAAAACCTTAAAATGTCTGAATAGTGTAAATCCTGTGCTCTTTTCATCAGGTACTGCTGCCTAGATGGGCAGGAGGTTTGAGAGGAATATTAGATTAAGATCACTCTCAGGAGAGCATTTGGGCTGTGACTCTTAAGAATTATCCTTTAATCAATTTGTTGGTTTTCTTTACTTCCTCAAATCTTTACATCTTAAGAGGCTCCAGTCTGAGTAGGATGACGAAGCAGCCCATTAAGACAGAAATTATCTGCTGGGATGATGCATCCATCCCCAGAGCATTGAATCATGTTGGCTAGCTTTGGTTCTGGGACAGAGGTTGCCTTTTGGATCTCTCAGAGGGAACAGTGACAGAAAGTAGGTGTCTGCTGGGTTTGAATTTAAACATCAAGGCTAGGAAAGACAGAAGAAGAAGGAAGAGTGTTGAAATAGCTTAAAGATATTTCGTTGCCCAAAAGACTACATCATCAGAACACTGATGCTGTATCTGGCTCAAAATAAAAATTTGAATCAAACATCTTCTTTAATGAGTAAGAAATATTGATTAAAAGGGCCAGATTCCCTCGCTCCCCAGCTCTGGAATCTCACTGTTTTGATATCATAAATCGATACTCCCTTGTGAAGGTTTAAGCTCTGATTTGTGAGATAGTAACTGCATAGAGTCCAATAAGAATTGTCCTCAGGGCAGAGCCAAAGCATCAATCAGAGAAGCTGCAGCAGGGCCCTGGCTCAAGGCAAGTGCATGTACCATTCGGGCAGCTTTTATTCCGGGCATTGAGCCCTGGGTCAGAGCTGTGGGCAGCTTCACATGGGACCTCCTGCTGTGGGCTGACCAGAAAGGGATCAGATTCCGTGCATGTAATGTCTTAATTGTATTACACATAGATGTATGGATACATCTCTCTGCTATGTAGACTGAGTGCCATGAACTTGAATTACAGGCATCACCGTAAGTGTATTTGCTGCTATGTGATTTGCATCAATAGCTTGGTTCTGCCTTTTGCATTCTGTGAGGAAATCCTAGAGCTGAACAAATAGTTTTGATACTGAATATGTGCACATCTCCTTTGTTCTTGCTCACTGAAATGGAAGGTTAAATATTTTCTTGGGCTGGAGAATAAGCACACATTTTGGAGTCAAACAGACCTATGCTCAGTGTGTGACCATGGGGAAATCATTTAACCTTGCTGAGCCTGTGATTTTGTCTGTGAAATGTAGATAACAGTGGATTTTACCTCCTAGGATTGTTGCAGGGACTCAGCAAGGGGGATGTTTAGTGACTGCCTGGTATGTAGTAAGCTCTCTGTAAATTGAGTGCTATAATATCCCAGTATTAAAAAAGGGGCCAGAAAATGGAGAAAGAGGAAGAAAAAAAAAAAGACTCCATGAGGGTGCTGGGAGGGAGAGATGAAATTGAGAGAAAGGTGGAAAACTAACATTTATTGAGAACCTACTTCGTGCTAGTGATTATGAGATTACTAATTGTCTACATTTTACTCTTAGGTTACTAAAGCACTAGCTGGAATTTGAATAAATGAGGAAATAAGTATTACTCTATCTAAGAGATTTTATTTCTCATCTACCTTCTATTCTGACTCTAGACCCAAGTTAGATATTAACTAGCTTCAGGAAGGCCTCTCTGTCTGTTTACTCCTCATTACCCAAAGTATAAACAATGTCCTGGGTTATCAGCTCTGCATCAGCTATATAGACTTCAGGGACAGATGCTTGTGCTTTCTGGGCCTTAGTTTTCTTATAGGAAGGGTGGGGTCATAGGTAATTTGACATCCCTGTTGCCCCTCAGTAGGGATATTTCTGTATGGTTTCTTTTGATGTTCTGTTTCTGGGCACTGTGCCTTTTCTTAATTTCTGCCTATCACTTGAAGAACTTCTCTGCTTTTCCCAGTCTTGTCCTTCTCCAGGATGGGGAATTCCCTGCCAGGTGGGTCTTCCTTCTTTATACCTTTTCAGGTTCCAATACTTGCAACTCATTGACCATTTATGTTTGATGTCCTCTGGTCTCCACTCCCCACTTTTCCCTCCCTAAACTCTGTTGTGGTGTTTACTGATTTGGGGGATTAAATGACCTTCAATAGTGCACCTGTTGTGCTGATAAATGAGTTAAACAGAGTATTTTGCAGATGTTGAAACCAGATCCTTCTTTCTAAGCTGCTTATTAAATTTCGCATGACTTTTTTCAATGAAAATCTAAGGAAGAAATCCCTCAGATGACAGTTATCAGGACTTGGTGTTCTTAAAGACAAACAAGCATGCAAATGCAGGATCACTATGGATTACTTTACTGACCATGTCTCATTCTTTGCTTTGGTACGTGGAAATCTGATAACCAGGTTTTGTGATTTATTTGAAGTAAGATTTCGTGGCAGGCATTTTGTGTCTCAATCTCTACGCTGAGTCATTTCACTTTTCCTTAATTTATTTTTTCTCTCATTCAGATTTTTATTTATTAAAAGAATCGTGTTCAACTTTTAAATATTTGATGTCGTGCCCTTTTAGAATAGGTTAAGGGTCAAAGTAAAGAAATGAATACATTCTGTGCATTTTGTAGAGTTGGGTGCTTGACCCAACCTCAGGGAAAGGCAGTCAGAAAAGGCTTCATGGAGGAAGGTGCCTAAAGGATACACATATTGCAGCTATTGTTCAGTTCAGTTGAGCATGAAATTCCCAAAGTGGCATATGGCTTAAGGTCAGAAGGTATAGGACTATAAAAAACTTCATAAGACATCTATATGGAGTGGTAAACATTTGCCATATAACATAATCTAATTATGGGAGTAAAAATCTCATTATACTGGCATCCACACTCAATGAGAGAAAGATTATACATTCTGTCTACTACAGATAGTTAATGTAATTTTAAAAAAAATATATTTTATTGATTTTTTTAACAGAGAGGAAGGGAGAGGGACAGAGAGCTAGAAACATCGATGAGAGAGAGACATCGATCAGCCGCCTCCTGCACACCCCCCACAGGGGATGTGCCCACAACCAGGATACATGCCCTCAACCGGAATCGAACCTAGGACCCTTCAGTCCGCAGGCCGATGCTTTCTCCTGAGCCAAACCGGTCCCGGCAGTTAATGTAATTTAACTTCAGATTTTGTCTCAATCAGAAGTAAGAACTTCCTATATGTCTCTGGCCCTTCTTTTGCCTACTATTATGATTCCAGGGCACAGACATGAGTGAGAAGCATATCAATATCTCTACTCACCAATTCTGTGACCTTGAATGCCATGACTGCTTTATCTCTGACTTTGACCTTAAGATCTTATCAATTAATAATATGTCTCACTCTTTACAATCAACACATTGCCTATGTTAGCCTTGGATACACTTTAGCAATGGATTATTTTGGAGATTGAAAAATAATTAGTACTTAAAAGGATAATGTTATGATGTAGATTGATAGGCAAAGTAACTAACAATTTTCTCAGGGCCTTATCTGTGTTCTTCAAAGACTTCCAGGTGGGTTTCCATAAACTACAAAGCTTCCTTTCTTAGTAAGAGCAGCAGGACATGCTCTAGGTGACAGGACTGTCTTTGCTTTCTATGACTGCCTTAAAGAACTGTGATGGCACCAAGGAGGAGGCTGTAAAGTCCTTGCAAGTCTCTCCTGATGTTAAGGCCATAGAATCCAGCTTTACCCAAAGACAGAACAATTGTGCTCACCACTAATTAGAGATGACTCAAATAATTGGACTAAAAGCATTTTTTAAGTTTTTTTTTTGCATTCTTTTTTTAAAAATTAAATCTTTATTATTCAGATTATTACATTTGTTTCTCTTTTTTCCCCTCCATAGCACCCCTCCACCCAGCTCCCACCCCTCCCTCTGCCCTTAGCTCCCTCCCATTGATCTCATCCATAGATGTATGATTTTTGTCCAGTCTCTCCCTGTACATCCCTCACCCCTTACCCCCTGAGAATTATCAGTCCACTCCCTTTCTGTGCTCCTGATTCTATTATATTCACCAGTTTATTCTGTTGATCCAATTTTTAATTCACTTAATTTTTAGATTCACTTGTTGATAGATATGTATTGGTTGTTCATAATTTTTTGTCTTTTACCTTTTTCTTCTTCCTTTTCTAAAAGAGTACCTTTCAGCATTTCATATAATACTGGTTTGGAGTTGATGAACTCCTTTAGCTTTTTCTTATCTGTGAAACTCTTTATCTGCCCTTCAATTCTGAATGTTAGCTTTGCTGGATAGATTATTCTTGGTTGTAGGTTCTTGCTATTCATCACGTTGAATATTTCTTGCCACTCCCGTCTGGCCTGCATAATTTATGTTGAGAAATCAGCTGACAGTCGTATGGGTGCTCCCTTGTAGGTAATGAACTGTTTTTCTCTTGCTGCTTTTAATATTCTCTCTTTGTCTTTTGCTCTTGGTATTTTAATTATGATTTGTCTTGGTGTGGTCCTCTTTGGATTCCTTTTATATGGGGTTCTGTGTGCTTCCTGGACTTGTAAGTCTATTTCTTTTACCAGATGTGGGAAGTTTTCAGTCATTATTTCTTTAAACAGGTTTTCAGTATCTTGCTCTCTCTCTTCTTCTGGCACCCCCACAATTCTGATGTTGGCACGCTTAAAGCTGTCCCAGAGTCTCCTTACATTATGTTCGCATTTTTGGATTTTTTTCTCTTCTTGCTTTTCCAGTTGAATGTTGTCTGCTTCTTTATATTTCAAATTTTTTACTTGATTCTTGCCTTTCTCTAGTCTGCTGTTAGGACTCTGTATAATATTTTTTATTTCAGTCAGTGTATGTTTAATTTCTATTTGGTCCTTTATCATCTTTAGTTGGTCCTTTTTCATCTCCTCTTGGGTCTCACTAAATTTATCCAACTCTTCTAGCATATTCTTGAAAAACCTTATAAGTGTGGTTTTGAACTCTATATCCAGTTGTTTTTTTTCCTCTATATCTTTTGTTTGTGATCCCTTCTCTTGTCTCAGCATTTTCACTATGCCGGGGAAACTTCTGTGTTAAATTCAGCCTTATGATACCAGATGCAAAGCCGAAGAAGCCTCTATTGAGCTTGGGAGGGTGGAGTCTCAGGGCTTAAGGGACCGCCTTGCCTTCCAGTCGGCCCCGCCCTCCACGGCCCCTGAGTCTCACGTGACTGGGTAATCCCTGGAGCGGTCCTTGTGCCCCAGTGCCCGCAGTGCCTCTAACCGCTGCCTTTCCCGCTCCCCTGCGCACTAGGACCACACGAGTCTAGGTCCCAGGGTTTTGCCCGAAACAGGGGCTTAGTGGAGTCAGAAGTGGCACAGTTGGGAGGGTCTGTCTCCCGCCTACTCGCAAAAGCCAGTGGCACAATCTGCAATCTGTCCTCTGTGCAGCACCGTGCGCGTGCGAGACCAGACCTGATCTTCTGTGACTCCCCTAAATTTCCGTGCACCTCTCCCTTTTGACAGTCCAAACTCCCCCCGTATGAGTTTCGGCTGGATCTGGGGTTTAGTGTCGTCAAATAAGGGGTTCAATGCCGTTGGGAGTCTCCGTTTCCCTCCCGCCAGAGAAAGCCAGCCAGGTACTCCGGCACCTGCTCTCTCATCGTGCGTGCCTCCGTACCTCAGCTTTTTGCCGCTCCTCTGTGTCTCCATGAGCCCCTCTCTTTCCTTCTAGCTGTAGAACTTACACTCGGCCAGCTTTCCTGTGGTTCTGGATGATGTCTGTTCTGTATTTTAGTTGTAGTTTTGAAATTGTTGTGCGAGGCGGCAGTGTAGGTGTTTACCTATGCCGCCATCTTGGATTCTCCCCCAAGCATTTTTTTTTAAAAGCAAAATTCTGTTTTCAAAATAGTGCAAATCCTCTAATAATAGTGGGACTTTTCATCCTGGCCCTCCTTTTTCTCAAGTTCATAGAACCTCCTAGACATCACTATGGCCTCCCCAGATATTTATAAACTGCTGGCATCACTGTTTGTTCATTTTCCAAATCTGAGAATACATCAGGGATGCTACCCACAACAGTTCCAGAATATGTGAGGACAGAAAGATGGGTGCAGGCCAAACATTCCAGCAGTCCTCAGTGTCTGGCCTGCTTCACAAAACCCATTGTCCTTAAACATATCATTGTTGAGAACACATCACATAGCTCTATGTAAATGCAAAGAGGGCTGAGAAAGTAGTCCACCTACCCACTTGTGTACAAGGAGAATTTGGCTTGGTGAGTATGTAGATGTCTCTGTCACAATTTGGAAAGCATAATGGAGTCCACCCTTGAATAGCTGAAATAAATCTTCTAACTGCCTGATAAAATAAAAGTCTAACAAATACAATGAAATTAATGAGTAAAAAGCCAAGGAGCTTTAGCTACAGGAAGTAAACTACAACCTGGAATTCCCATTTCTCAGTGGGAGGAAGTCAAAATAAACAAATAAAAAACAGGTCTCAATCAAACCTGATTTCTTCCTTTGGTTGATATTCAATGACAAATTGACAATGTGAGTTAGAGCTGCAGCCAGAGGCTGAAAAGAAAGTACCCAGAGATCAATCATCCAAAGTTCTAAAGAAAGTGATATGTGCTCCTTTGTTCAGTTGGCATCAGAATATAAAGAACAGGATGACATATGACCTTGTTATAAGAGTTGACTGATGGAACTAGGACTTTCCTAGAGGAAGAAGTAGTTCTTACTCTTAAAATTTCCATATAACAATAGTAACCACAATAGTACTTTAATGCTTATTCTGAACCAGGCTATTCCCCTGTATTATCTTGTTTCTCTTCACAATAACCCAAAAGAGTAAGCACTATTTGTCTTACTTTACAGATGAAAAACTAAGGGTTAAGAAGTTAAGGAACTTTCTAAAGTCACATAGCTATTGCCCTGGAATATATAGACTCAGGTTTGTCTAACTCCAGAGCCCATGTACTAAAATCAATGACTGGAAACTGTTGCTACAAGGTCTTGGACCTTATAAGAATTCTTATTAAGAGGTCATGCAATGATAATATGTCAGAGACTTGTTTCATGTTGATCAAAGTGGTAGGAAAAGTGGGTGTGTGCATGCATAAAATAAGCATGGTCACATATTGAGTCTTAGTGAAGTTCAGAGACAGTACATGAAGGTCATGATAATAATCTCTCTATTTTTGCTTATTTTTGAAATGTTACATAATTTAGGAAAGATTGGTAAATGGATGTATGGTTATATGTTTTAACTTAAACTTTTAAAGTTTAACAAAGAGGAATTTCAGATACTCATGACCTTTATAACGTCCCATGCCTTTCAACTAATGGCTTCAGCTAGAATTTTGCTCTCAGCAGGGAATAGTGAGGAACAAGGGTGGCTGCCAGTCACCTTTCTTGACACCCTTCTTAAAGAAGATGGCCATATTTGCTTTTTCAAATATCATAGCATTTCTTCTGGTTTCCATATAGGTAGATAGTTACATAGTCACTGCTCTTTCTATTTGAAAATCTCAACAGGTTTTCCCATTTCTCAGTTTGGCAATAGAACTTCCAAGGCATACACAAAATACCCTAAAATATAAGAAGCAGAGAGCAGAGGGCATTGAATGAGATGGGTTTAAAGAATTAAGACAGATACCAGAAACCAACATGAAAGTGAGAATTGAAGAAGGAGAAGCAGAGACATCAACTAAGCCATTTAAAGGATAAAGAGCCAAAAGTACATCATAAAGGTTAAGAATGTGGATATTTACATCTTCATTAAGGAGCTTATTAATTAGAGTTGAGTTGTAAACTGGTTTATGGTTTCCTGGGACTAGGATGAGTCTCTGTGAAGAGCCCAGGCAGAGAACAGCCAGTCTGGATAATTACCACGGCTTGTCTGGGGGTTTGCTTCCATTTCACAGGCAAGTTGGTTTCAGGCGGCCAGGTGAATAGGCCTGGGTTACTATACACCTCAGGCAGAAAAAATTCCCAGGCTCCTGGCCTATTGCCAAAGTGGACTCCTCTTTTCTTTTATTGGAAGTGAGGGAAAAGCTGAGTAGTCTTACTTGGCAATGGCCCAGGAACTTTCAGAGCTCTTTTCCTGATGCATGGAATGTTCTCCCAGATTCTAGGTGCTCATGTGGATTATATGTCTCTAAACCACAGTGGTGCACCAGACACCATGCCCCTCTGGTCCCAAGAGTAAAGAGTGAAATAGTGTACGTTACAGAATGCATCCTCTTGCTTTGATCCAACCTTTGACTTTTGACTATGTGTCTTATTTATGATCCCACACTTACCCATTGGTCTTGGTGATGTTATTTACTTTCATTGGATCTTGATTCTTCAGTTCTCCTTTAAGGAGGAAAAAGAAAAGACCAGGGATGGCCAGAAAAGTAATGTCAGTGTGGGAAGATGACGGATGAACAATGATAAAGAGAGGTGAAGGCATGCTTTGAAATGGAGTGTGCCTGTCAATCAAGTCAGTTTCTAAACAAACTCTGGCCTGAGCAAATAAAACATTAAATGGGAATTAATTTAATGGGTCTTCAGTTTGGAACTTCACAAGTTGATTGCCACTTATAGGAGCCTTCCCATGTTTTCATGCCAATGTCATTTGGGTCTACATAGTTCTAGGGTAAAGTTGTGGGTGAGTATCTGTTGTTAGGCATTAGAAGGAAATATCTCATGATGAGGATGCATGGATTTCTTCTCTCATTCTAATGTCGATGAGTCCCTCATGTCTATCCGAGACAGTGCAATTCTTGCTGCACTGACCTTATCTTCAGTTGCAGAGAAGATGCACCATGTTATTAGTGCCCTCCCTATGCTCACATTTGCACTCCCTTGGTTTTAAGGTGCCTTGATATCTTCTGGACTATAGAAAGCAATTACATACACTAATCTACACTAAAGTATTAAAGGCTTAATGTCATAATTGTTTCAGCAGTTGTTTCTATGGCTCATGGGAAAATTAGGCTTAATCGAAAGGAATACTTTTAAATAATAGATTTACATATATTTTAACAGTAGGGTAGTGAATATATTTTCCGAAGATTATAGAAGTCATGTGATAAACCCTGTTGATTGCTTTAGTCCACCTCCATTTTCACTTAACCCTCCTTTATGGAATTTCTAATACCTCTTCCAATTAGATGTACTTGTGGTAATACATCAAAGGTGGAGAGGTACAGGCCATTTTCTGTGTCTTTTTCTTTTTGTCAGCAAGAAAGCAGAAACATGAGTAGTTTCTGCATCAGTATTGCAGTGTCTAACTCCAGCTTCCTGAATAATGAGAGCCAGTTTTGCTGCCATGTCTTTTTGATTCCACTCCTTGATTCTTGGGCTTTAGCCACATGGATATGATTTTATATTTACTAAGTGTAGTGGTTAATAATGCGAATTTTTTTCAATAGATGGAGTTACATATATGTTGATATACATGTGATTTGATATGTATGCTTTTATTCTATTGACAACAAGCTTCAAAACTTCATATGTCAAATTTTCTGAAGGTTTTAACATCATAGATATTTTTACGCTTAAAATATTTGAATTTTATGTCAAAAAAAGCATTTGTGGGAAGTTTCAATTCATTACTTTATTTTGAAGAAAAGTGCTGCTGAAAGTTATCATATACTTTGGGAAGCTTATGGTGAACATTCTCCATCTCAAGATACTTGTGAATGGTGGTTTAAACACTTTAAAAGTGATGATTTCGATGTGAAAGACAAAGAATGTCCAGGTCAACCAAAAAAGTTCGAAGACCAACAATTACAAGCATTATTGGATGAAGATGCATGTCAAACTCAAAAATAACTTACAGAAAGATTAAATGTTGCTCAGTAAACAATTTCTGATTGTTAGAAATGGGAAAGATTTTGAAGGAAAATGGGTGCCTCATCAACTCAACAAAAGACAAATGGAAAACAGAAAAGTCATCAGTAAAATGTAGCTTCAACCGCACAAAAGAAAGTCTTTTTTCCCTTGAATTATGACTGGCAATGAAAAGTGGATTTATTTTGAGAAACCTAAACGCACAAAATCATGGGCTGATTCAGGTCAACCATCAACATTGACTGCAAGGCTAAATCGCTTTGGAAAGAAGACAATGCTCAACGTTTGGTGGAATCAGGAAGGTGTAGTGTATTATGAGCTTCTAAAACCAGGTGAAACTGTTAATACTGATTGCTACCAACAACAAATACTCAATTTGAACCATGCTTTGATTGTGAAACGACCAGAATGTTCCAGAGGACATGGCAAAGTAATTTTGCTTCATGATAATGCACCATCACACACTTCAAAACCAGTTAAAGACATTAAAAGATCTTGCCTGGGAAGTATTAACCCATCTGCTATATTCACCAAATCTTGCTTCTTCAGATTACCACTTGTGTTCGGATTGATGGCACATGCACTTTCTGAGCAGCACTTCAAAATGTATGAAAAAGTCAAAAATTGGGTCTCTGAATGGTTTGCCTCAAAACAAAGAAAAGTCCTATTGGGATGGTATCTACAAATTACCTGAAAGATGGGGGAAATGTGTAGCTAGCGATGGACATTACTTGGAATAAAGCACTTTTGATGTTTCTCTTGTAATTATCGTGTTTTCTTTGATTACAAAATATTATTAACTGGTACATCTAGTATATCTGGAGTGGCAGCCTCAGAGTTGGGTCAGTTTTGTATTGTTCTGGGAGTCATTCCCAGAGGCCCATCCTAGAACATGCTCCTTTTACGCTTTTCACCATTTCTGTAAACTTTGGATTCCCTGCTAGAAATACCTAGAGTGTTTTATACATTCTGTGTTGAACCTTGACTGTTAAATCCTTCAAGTGGTTCATATGAATTTTACTCATGAACCTATTCTGTTCCTAGAATCTGAATCCTAAGTTTGTTAGGAAACAAAAATGGAAAAAAAGTACCCCTTTCAGAAAGAGGACCATGCCGAGGTGGGAACTAAGTGCCACAACTGTGGCATTGACTTGAGTCTAAATCAGTAATTAGTTTTTTACGAGGCCAGGTGTTTGCTGGTATGGATGTCACCAATGTCTTGTAGAGGGTTTAGGCCACTGGAGATTGTACTGGCAGCCTGGGCTCCTTTTTAATTTTTAATTTTTTTAGCTCTCTTGGTAATAAAGGGCAGATGAGGGTTGCTTAAATAGTGATGGGTATGTGCTTGCCTGTTGCCTTCCTTCATTGTTGAAATAGACCAGTGAAGACAATGTACTCATCTTTCCTAGTGGGGAATGTAGTTCAGTGTGGGAATATTTGAATTTGTAATGGGAAGGTGTAAGTGTTGTTTTGTGCTGAAATATTCATTTTCCCCATAACTGTTGAGTAAATGTAGCCATTAGTATATGCACACAATCTTCCTTAATCCTCTGAGTATTCCAGCAGCAGGTAGGCATTTCCTGCTGAGAAACAGATTTGAGTGAGATGAGCATTTATAAAAGGAGCATGAATCTGTTCACCATCTGGGGAGGCAAGAATTATTCTTTCGTGTTTAGCATGAATTCACATGACTTCAGGAGTGGGAGAGCAGTGATGTTGCTCTACATTTTGGCTGCCTAGTGAAATCAGCTTTCTAAGTAGCAGCTGCAACTGAAGATACTCCAGATCAAACAATAGCTTAAAAGCAGAGCCTCTGAGGTCTTTCAGACAAGGCATAGTCATAGCTGGTATATGTTTCTGTGCCTAAGTCATCATTTTTTTTTAAGATAGCCTCGTAATCGTTTTTAGTTGTTTGAAGAAATTACTTCTTAAATGTTTGCCTTATAGCCCACAGCCTTGCCTCATCCAGAGAAAACATCCCTACTTTCTCTATACTTTTATTTTTCTAAATTTCCTTTAATGATCACTTGTGTAAATGGTTATTACTGTGCAACAGATATTAACTCAATTCTTATCATGACCTATGGATGTAGGTACTACTATTTTCCCCAATTGATACATGGAAAAACCAAGAAACACAGAGATCAGAAAACTTACCCATGATTACACAGCTAGTATACCAGGATTCAAAACCATGGAGTGGCTCCTGAGTCCCTGCTCTGAACCACTATACCATGCATAGACTGTACATCTTTCTCCTTTTCATTTCAGGGAACACACCATCTTGCCTGTTCTCCAAGGCCAGGGATATTGCATTTTGTACAGATTGTTTATTCCCTAAGGGGGCCCAGTCAAGAGGGCATAGGGGCTAAAGTTAGCCTGTCCTCTGTTCACCAAGCTCTGTGTTCTCATCTGCTGCAACCACACAGAGGCTGCTTTGGTCTAGGTGCCGCATGGGATAGCAGACTCTCACTCTGATGCCCTATCCCCACCCTAAATCTCACTCCTTCCTGTCTCTTCCCACTCATCTAGCTTTCATGATTTCCCAAGCACAGGCAAGAATTTGACTTGATGAATAACATGAAACTATACTTTTAAATACCTACTCGTTTTGCATAAAAGCCTTTATTTTAGTATTTTGAAGGCAGTTTTAGTTTCTCTTGCCCATATATACCAAGGGACCAATATTTAAATCCTCTTATTATCTTCATAGCCTTTTCCTGGGGGTCTTTTGAAGTACTCCAGGTCCTCCTTAATTATAAAACTGCTCAAGAATAAAAAGCAAAGTCACTATAAAAATTGAACTAAATATTCATCTATGGACCCCAACTGCCTTTTATAGCATTGTTTCTATGGGAAAGTATATTCTGAGTTTCATTTCAGGATGCCTGGAGAGCTTTTGCCTCCAACCTAAAACATTGAGAATGTAAAGCTGGCAACGAGGTGGTGGCTATTTATATGGCTTGGTCTTTTGCAGCCAGATATTCATACTTTGGTACACTTCTTCCAACTGGCTTCCAAAATTTGCTCCTGCTATCCTCCAATTCATTCTTGACATGGGCAGCCAGAGTGATTTGTTAAAAATGTGATTATGACTTCTTATTCTTAAAATCCTTGCCATTGGGCTACAATCCTAAACATAGCCTATGAGATGATCTGGTCCCTGTTCAGCTCTTCAGCTGCATCTTGATCTCTTCTCATCTCTTTCACTTTCTTTAGCCTCATGGTCTCCTTTGAGTTGGTGCTAGTTGTAAGCTCTTTCCCACTATAGTTTCTTCATACGTGCTTTTCCATTTAACCAGAATGTTCTATTTCTTTTTCCTCCTCTGTCCAACTGCCACTGATCTTTCAGATCTTCAACTTAGATGTGACTTTGTCAGGAAAAGATGTTTTTGTACTGACAATATCATGTAGTTTTCCTTTATAGCAGTCGTTGCAGATTAAAATGAAATTTATGTAATATCTCTCATCCAGAGTAGACTGAATTTCTATCAGGAAGTGTCCATGATTGTCACCATTTTTTCTGGCGCCTAATGAGTGTTGAATAAATATTTGTTGAATAAATAGATGAATGAACTAATTAATAAACTAACCAGATTTAGCCTGCATATGTGACTATCTCTCCCCTCTCCCCCTGACCTAGACATCAATTTCCTGAAGGCAGCAGCATTATCTTTACTCATTTTTATAGGCCCTAAATTGTCTACACAAGGCTTTGTAAATAGTGAGCCTCAATTAAGGGATGCTGGCTAATTAATTGACTTGTCAAGCTCAGATGACTTAGTTAAGGTTTGGAAAAATAAGAAAAAGGTTAGGATGAAATATATAGGGTCATTTTGGTGAAAGAATGCAGTCTGGTATTTCAAAGTACAGTGATATACAGTCCTCTGCTTATGTCTAATGATCAACAAATTAGTATTTAATGCCCTGTATCGAGCCCTCTATTTTCAACCTGATTACTTAAGTGATTATTGTTGTCTCCACTAAAAGTGTTTTGTTAGCAAAGGTAATATTGTTTGAACTGGGTTAGTAATAGCTGCTAATTGTATTTACTCTTATTTCTGAGAGTAATTGATATTTTTTCATCAATTTGTTTAGATGCAAGGAACACCTGTTACCTTGTTTGGTTGCATGTCACTTTATTGTGCTTCACAGATGTTGTGTGTGTGTGTTCAACAAATTGAAGGCAAGACCTTCCACTAGCAAACAGATTATGATTCATTTTATTGTAATATTTGCTTTATTGTAGTGGTCTGGAACCAGACCTGCACTGTCTCCCAGGTATGCCTGTACTTTCAAAGCCCTTTCACATATGTTTATCTCATGTATCTTTTCCAATCATTGCTTCATTTATAGCTGAGGAATCTTAGGCTCATAGAGATCAAAAGACTTAGCTAAGGTCTCATGGCTAAATGATTAATGAAACTGGATAGTATACTATTTTCCAGGACTCTTCTGGTTATAAGAAGCAAAACCCCAATTTGAACTAGAGAATAGCTTTACAGAGTTTGGAGTTGTTTAAAGAATGGAAGAAAGAATTACAGGACCAGGTCAACTCTGTAGCCTTTCAGAAGTGGGATTGGAAGCCTGAAGTCTGCAGGAATTTCTCAGTCTTTTTTATATCTGCTTCTTTTGGGGGTATTGGCATCATTGGGTCAAACTTCCCTAGGTAGTAGGGAGCATGGTTGTCAGGAGGGCTGCCATGTATCATGTGTGGTGTGCAATTATTCTCCATCTAAGGGTCATCAATCATACCTCAGACATCAAAGATTTGTGTTTATTATGGCAAATATACAGCAGAGGATACTCAATATCTTTTCCAACAAAACCAGTACAATGATTTGAGGAAGAAGTACATTTTTCTGTTTGCACAAAGGTGTCTTAGTGGGTACTGGGGTTCTTGTCTTCCAGCAACTCTGAGATTATGTTCTTGATTACAACCACGGAAGAAAGAGAAACCTTCCCTGCAAGCTCCAGCAGAGAGAACCTAGATACATAATAACTTTGATGAATCTGGCGTGGGTCCCATCTTGTATCGATTTCTATGACTGGGATAAAGTTTCATGATTGACCTCTCAGATGTTACAACCCTCGCCATAGCTGCCTAATGAATATACCCCTCACACAGACTATTTTTCCTATATTAAAACTCCAACTGCTGCCTACATAATGTAGTGAAGCAAATGTAGTTACAAAGATATTCCCTTCTCCTTCAAGAGAGGTATTCCTAAGTATCACCAATGACTGTCAAGTTCCAGGTCTTTGGGAGAAATGCTTTTCTCTCAGGTCAGATTCTGAAACCTGTGGGCATTTAAACCATTTCCAACCCCTCTAAGATAAAATAATACAGGAAAAAAGAGAGAAGTTATAATAAGAATTCCTGTTTGGAAAAGAGGAAAAAGAATAAGCACTGTAAGTGGGACAACCAGAGAATATGCCATACTTCACTCAATAGGACCATTAAGTTATGGCCATTTTTTAATGTTTTTATTGACTTCAGAGAGAGAAAGAGAAAAGGGGAAATAGATACATCAATGATGAGAGAGAATCACTGACCGGCTGCCTTCTGCACATCCTCTACTGAGGATCAAGCCTGCAACCCCAGCATGTGCCCTAACTAGGAATCAAACTGTGATTCCTGGTTCATGGGTCGACACTCAATCACTGAGCCACACTGGCTGGGCAGGCATGTCCAATTTTTGACTCACTCTCTTGGGTGCCTTAGGTGCTTGCCATTTTGTCTTCAGTAAGCTTTGCCTTGATCATTTCCATCTGTGGCCACAGTGGTAGGGAGACTGAGGCTATATTCTTTCAGAAGCCAAGTTGTTATTATTATGATTACAGGAATCTGGGAATTGCCTTAGAGATGGAGCAATTATAGGCTTCTAATTTAGGAGTTTCTCTAGCAAAGCACGCTTTTAAAGAGCTAATTGACTGTCAATATTCAGTTCATTCTGATGGGCTCTGTTAATTTCTAACCAAGCAGAAATCTTGTTAAGTCATAATATTTTACTCTGGACCTTGTCTTTGAAATTTCTGACTTCTAGACACACCTATAGGACTTGGCCCATCCTTCTGTGGCCTCTGTTTAATAACTTCCCTCGGTTGCTGCCTCAGGGCAACTGAAGCAATAGGCTGAATTGGTAAAACAGGCTGACTGACCTCTTGCCTATGGTTACATTCCAATTATTTTCACTTTATGATGAGGAAAATTACTTTTTTTTTTTTCCAGGGGGAAGTGCACAGCAAGAGTTGTTTGGGAGAAGTCTAGATGGTCAGGATTTCCCCATTTTTAGGTTACTCCTGGTCATACCCTCTCCCTGTCTGTAAAATAAATTCACTATACGACAGAAAATTAATCTTTAACAGTTTTGCATGGTTTTAAGACCCTTAGCAGCTTTGGATAACTAGCTACAGACAGAAAGAGTCTTTGTTTTAACAACACTATATATCTGTCTTCTTATTTCTTGTCTACTTTAATAAGTGTCAGCGTGGATTGAGGCTTATTTTCCTTTTGAAAGGCCTTACTGAAGGCCATAAGAAGTATCCAGCAGGCCCTTATTTTTTAATATATTTCTACCATGCCACAGAAATGTTATAATGGTCTGCCTACCAAGATACAACAGGTAATAGTCAATATTTACTTTGTTTTCACAGAAGAAGGATTACCATCTGGAGGTGTGATACTCACTGCCTCCAGCTTATACCAACTAAACCCTTGCTACTTTTAATCTGTCATTCCTTCATTCCACTTCCTGGTACTAGTTTCTATATTAGTAATCTCTGTATTGTTAGTGGCAGAAACTCAAGTGTAACTAGCTTAAGAAAAAAAAAAAAGGGAGAGAGATGGGGGGAGTAGAATTACTGAAAAAGTTATATAAGAGTTATAGGGAGAGGCAGTTTTTGAAAGTTCTGTGACTATAACTGGGAGATTGACTGTCTGAAGCTACCTGAGATTCTGGATTCTTTCTTTATGTTGGATTCTTTTGTGCAGATTCTTCTACATGGCTATAGGAAGCTATGGGTAAGATCACAATCAAATGCAGAAAGATTTTTCTCTTCTTGCTCCAGGAGAAAAATACTGGAGAAGGGGTCTGGTTAGTCTTGTTTGGACCATTCATTGAGGCTGAGGGGTAGGGTCGACATCACTTAATTAACTCACTGACCTGCTTTTCAGGTATTGGGAGCTCTGATATTCACTGTGTACTATAGTGATAGTTGCTGAATTCTGGTTACTATCTTGTTTGTATTTATAGATGATCAAAATGAAAAACCCCAATCGTTTTGAAACCATACCCCGGGAACTGATAATATTCTTTTAATAGTAAGAATTAGAACCATTATTCATTATTCACAATCAACATTTCTTAAAAGATAGTACTGCCAATTTTTTCTTGATGATGCCAGCCCTTCAGCTTTGGGAAAACAGTCACGTTCTGCCCAAATTATGCTTTTGATGAATGTAGTCCCTGGATGTTAAGCTGGGACAGTGATCTACAGAGACAGCAGTTGAAATGGCCAATCACTGGAGCCTCTAAATCACGCCTGAGTGCAGGTGTGTGATTAACTGCAGGTGCTGAAGATGTCAGAGCTGGCAAATAGGAGTCTTCCTCTCTCCTCACCTTAGTGATGCCTTAGGTTTCCCTGGAATGGAAATTTCTGCAGAGAAATAAACTCTGTCATGAATAACTAGCTGTTCACTGTATACTTAGAATAGATAGCTTTGCAGTGGAAGTTACATTTTAAAGGCATATTTCCCGTTTTTCTTTTTTTTTAAAAAAAAGCTTTATTGTTCAGTTTATTACAAATGTTCCTCTCCCTTCACCCATAGCTCTCCTCCCTCCACCTGATTCCCCCATGTCCACCCATACCCTTACCCCCCACTACTGTCTTCATCCATAGGTGTAATATTTTTGTCCAGTCTCTTCCTGCACTCTTTACTCCTCCTTTCCCCTGAGAATTGTTAGTCCATTCCCTTTCTATGCCCCTAATTCTATTATATTCACAAGTTTATTCTGTTCCTCGGATTTTTTTATTCACTTGAGTTTTAGATTCACTTGTTGATAGTATGTATTTGTTATCATTTTGTTGTTTATAATTTTTATCTTTACCTTTTTATTCTTCTTCCTCTTATTAAAGAAAACCCTTCACCATTTCATATAATCCTGGTTTGGTGGTGATGAACTCCTTTAGCTTTCTCTTATCTGTGAAGCTCTTTATCTGACCTTTAGTTCTGAATGATAGCTTTGCTGGGTAGAGCACTCTTGGTTGTAGATTCTTGCTATTCATCATGTTGAATATTTCCTGCCACTCCCTTCTGGCCTGCATAGTTTCTGTTGAGAAATCAGCTGACAGTTGTATGGATACTCCTTTGTAAATAACTGTTTTTCTCTTGCTACTTTTCTCTCTTTGTCTTTTGCCATTGGCCTTTTAATTATGATATGTCTTGGTGTGGTCCTCTTTGGATTCTTTTTGTTTGGTGTTCTGTATGCAGCCTGGACTTATAAGTCCATTTCTTTCACCAGATAGGGAACATTTTCAGTCATTATTTCTTCAACTAGGTTTTCAGTATCTTGCTCTCTCTCTTCTTCTGGCACTCCCATAATTCTGATGTTGGTATGCTTGAAGTTGTCCCAGAGGCTCCTTACACCATCTTTACATTTTTGGACTCTTTTTTTCTTTTTGTTTTTCTGGTTGGGTGTTTTTTGCTTCCTCATATTTCAGATCTTTGATTTGATTCTTGGGTCCTCTAGTCTGCTGTTGGATTTCTGTATATTATTATTCATTTCAGATAGTACATGCTTAATTTCTGACTGGTTCTTTCCATTATTTTTGGCATTCTCATTAAGATCTTTGAAGGTCTCACTAAGTTTCTCAGAGGTCTTAATAAATTTGTCAGCAGTTTGTAGAAGATGCTTGAGTAAACTTATAAATGTGGTTTTGAACTCTATGTTCAGTCATTTGCTTTCCTCCATTTCTTTCATTTGTGACATGTTTCTTGGTCTCCACATTTTGGCTGCTTCCCGGTATTGATGGAGTAGTTTTGTGTGCTAGTTGTCCTTAGGGCCCAGTAGCTCCGCCTCCCCAACCACCTGAGATGGACACTCTTGGTGCTCCCCTTTGTGGGCTAGGTTCACAGTCCTGTTGTAGTGAAGCCTTGATTGCTATTGGTAAACTGGGGGAAGTGACCTCCAGGCCAATTGACTGTGTGGATTAGATGTGTCTATTAACGGAGGAAGTGCTGTGCTGGAGACACCCCTATGGGGCAGTACTTTTTTCAGTGGGGCTTTGGTGCTCACCGAGTCTGCATCTTGAGTGTGTCACTTATGTATGTGAGGAGTTGAAATCTGGTGTCCTCTCACAATGACCTCTACACTGGTTCCTGAATCTCTAAGGAGGTGCAAGTCAGCCAGTGCCTGAGGCCACCCAGCAGGAGCTACAGGGAGCTCTGCAGATTTCTCCTCTTTGCTTGGAATTTAGAAGTTTTGGAGTTGTCTGGCCCAGTTGCAATTTGCTAGGTTAAGCTGCCAGAGGGCAGGCCATTCATATGCAAAAGTCGCCACATAGCTGGGTAGGTCTGTAAATTGGGCGGGGCAGGGTCTCAGGGAGTCTCTAGGCTAGGGTGTGGCAAACAGCAATGGTTGCCAGTTAGCCCTCTCTGCCGCCTTCTGTTCAGTGTCCTGTGTCCTGTGCCCCAGAGCAGTAAAGAATAATTCCAGTGTGCAACTCTGCGAGATAGCCACCCTCCTTTTCTGACCCGATGGCAGACAGTCCAGTCTCTCCCTGTATGAGTCTGGGTCCCCAGAATCTCGCCAGAAACTGGAGTTCAGAGAGTCAGAAACTTGTAACTTCCTCCCAATTGAAAAACAACAGTGCATGACAGTGTGATTTGTTCATGTTTCCGTACCTCTGCCTTTCTGAGCCTTTGCACGTCCCACCAGGTCTGAATGTACTTTTTTTCTTTCCTTCTAGTTATATAACTTCCACTCCACCAGCTTTCCTGTGGTTCTGGGGGATAGTTGTTTTGTCTTTTAGTTGTAGTTTTGGTATGGTTGCGAGAGACAGCACATACAGATGTATATCTTATGCTGCCATCTTGGTTCTCCTTATTTTCCATTTTTCTAACTGGACTATGAACCCCCTCAGATCAGCGACCAGAGTTTAGACATCTTTATGTATCCATCCTTCCTGGAACAGTTTAGTGTAAACAATTGAGGCAGAACTAGATGGTCATAATCAATGTTGAGATATTGGTACCACTAGCTTTACAAACTGTGGAGAAAAGGTTCTTCAGTTTCAGGTGGAATAAACATTGATATTGCAGCCAGTGAGTATGTGGGTTCTATTTCTCTTTTCTAAACATATTTTAATTGATTTCAGATTGGAAAGGAGAGAGATAGATAGAGAGAGAGAAACATTAATGACGAGAGAGACCCATTGATTGGCTGCTTTCTACATGCCCCACACTGGGTTTCAAGCCCACAACCCAGGAATCAAACGGTGACCTCTCAATTCATAGGTCACTGCTCAACCACTGAGCCACACTGGTTGGGCTGCTTCTCTTTCTTAACTTTTTTTTTTTTTGAGCAAGAATATATATTAAATCAAGAAACATTTGAGTGACTATTACGTGCTAGCATATGGGAGTATCCTTGAACTTGATAATGTCTTTTCCTTCAGGGAGCTTTCATTGTAGTAAAAGAATACAGAATATGAACAAGATAATAAGCAAAATAATTATACCTGATCAGAAGTACCAAGAAGGAAGGGTGACATGACAGAGAGTAACTGGGGAAGCCTTGTACGAAAGGAAGTAAGTAATGCAACAAGACAGATCTGAGTTTGAACCTCAATCTCTTCCACTTACCATCTGTGTATCCTAAGGATGGTTATGTAATCTCTCAGACTGTTTACTTTATTGGGTTGTTGCAAAGATTTAAAATACATACACATTAAAATACAGACATACAGGTTAAAGATGCATAATTAGCACTTTTTAACAATGTATTCTGGCCCTTGTCTTCTGGGTTGTGACAAATGATTTTGAATATCTTTTCTAGAAAGTTCTAAATATCTATGCTCTTTGT
Source organism: Lasiurus cinereus (assembly GCA_011751065.1). Taxonomy (NCBI): domain Eukaryota; kingdom Metazoa; phylum Chordata; class Mammalia; order Chiroptera; family Vespertilionidae; genus Lasiurus; species Lasiurus cinereus. Next base: position 15,085,046 of record JAAGEH010000426.1, read on the forward strand.
GGTCCAATTTTCTTTCTTTAAAGAGAAGAAAAAAGAAAGGAAACCTTTCTGATTATTTCCCAAGTTCCAAAGGCTTTAAGTGAAATAGAAGATAGATAATTGTTATTTCTGCTCAACTTTGTAGTCTTCTGAGCTGAATTTCTTTAAATAGAAGCAGCCACAAATATTGCAAAGTTTAAAATCCATTACCCAGTGACATGGTTAATATCTTCCATCTTGAAGTGTAATTGTCTTTTTAAGAACAGAGTTGGCTAAAGAAAGCCTTGGTTGATTAAAATAAATTACAAGTCAACCATTAAATCAAACAGTTGCTCTTAATTTAATCCATTGCATATGGTCCCAGATGTGGAGTGACAAGCCAAAAGATTTATGGGATAAAATGAATAGATTTTCCATATTTTTGCATTTACCGGTAAACAGATGAGAAGGAATGGTTTCTTATACCATGCTATTCAGAGTCCCCAAAGTGCACATCACCCCACCATTGGCATGGCTAACCAGGAACAGTCTCCATGTTTTGTAAGGCAGGAGCACATTGTTGAAAAACTTTAGCCCAAGAGCAGATATTGTGTTCTATTCCTGACCAGTAAACTGGAAGAGAGACTTGATGGCTCTGCACAGCTAAGATTTCGGATTGGCAGTAGGGCTAGATCCAAGGTCTTCTGATTTCAGTATTTAAAACCTTAGTTTTGACTTCTGTTGACTTCTATATACTTTTTATTTGTCTATTATAAACACTATTTGGCATTTAATAGGCTTCAGTATTTGCATCTTTTTTTTTTTTTTTTTTGGTAGAGGATAAGGGAGTGTCCACATTAGTGCCCTTAGATGTTGCCTGCTATTGTTATTATGGGAGCACATCTAGCCTGCTTGATGGAATTTGTCCTGTTTCTCACTTTTGCTTATTTATGTTTTCAAAAGCAAGTTTCAACTTGCCAACCTTTCTTTGTCTCAATTTGATAACTACATATTTCTTTTAATCCTTTTTTATATTACTTTAATATATTATGTAAAATAGGTGATTGTCTTTTTTTTAAAAAAATATATTTTATTGATTTTTCACAGAGAGGACGGAAGAAGGATAGAGAGTTAGAAACATCAATGAGAAACATTGATCAGCTGCCTTTTGCACGCCCCCTACGGGGGATGTGCCCGCAACCAGGATACATGCCCCTGACTGGAATGGAACCTGGGATCTTTCAGTCCGCAGGCTGATGCTCTATCCACTGAGCCAAACCGGTTTCGATAGTCTTTTTAAAAAAATATATTTTATTGATTTTTTACAGAGAGGAAGGGAAAGGGATACAGAGTTAGAAACATTGATGAGAGAGAAACATCAATCAGCTGCATCCTACACACCTCCTAGTGGGGATGTGTCTGCAATCAAGGTACATGCCCTTGACCAGAATCGAATCTGGGACCCTTCAGTCTGCAAGCCGATGCTCTCTATCCACTGAACCAAACTGGTTAGGGTAGTGGTTGGCAAACTGTGGCTCATGAGACACATGCAGCTTGCAAGCCATGGTTTGCTGCTCTGTTGACTAATGAGTTTGTCCACCACGGGGTTAGGACTAGGTCATATTCTTTTTCATCATTTTATTGCTAGAGATGTTCAGGCCCAGTGAAATGGAGAGAATCAACCTGGGTCAAAGGACAGGTGAGGCAGAGCAGATGCTGGGAGGCAATGGTCCTAACTCTGTATTCAGTAATCTTGAAGACACTTTGCTCGCAAGCCTCATAGTCTTACTTGCTTTTTATTTGTTAAATAACAGTCTAATAGCAGCGTTAAATGAATATTTAAAAAGAAAAAACCTGTAATTCTTCCATGCAGGAGTTACCTTTCTTTTAATTTTGCATGTTTCTCTCTAGCAATCATTGCACACTTGTTAAATTGATGTGTTTTAGAAGTGATAACCCTTTGGACAAACTAAAAGCAATCAAAATGTAATGAATGTGGAATTTGTTAGAAAATCTTAAACTTTGATTTTCTTTCTTTGGAAAATTATAGTGGTGATAGCCATTAGAGTATTCACAGACTTCTTTCTATTTTGATGCAGTGGTTGTGGTGTAAATTGGTTTAACTTGATTTTACTCTAGGGCTTTTAGAATTTGATTTTGCAGGAGTCGGCTTTGATTTAATTCTTGTATGCATTACAGGTATAAGAAAAAAAAATACCATCCACCTAAAAGTGTTTGGAGCACCTGCAAACTAATTGAAACTACCCAGCTAAGTAAATACATTTTCGATGATCAGTAACACAGAGAATTTTCTTTCCTTTTTTTAAACTTTATTTATTTATTTATTTATTTATTTATTTATTTATTTATTTATTTATTGTTTAAAGTATTACAAATAGTAATACTTAAAGTATCATCCCCCATTGACCTCTCCCTGGCCTTCCCTACTCCCCAGTAGTACATGCCCTCACCTGCCCCCCATCAGTGTCTTGTATCCATTGGTTATACTTATATACATGCATACACAGTGAATTTTCTTAAGTAAAAAGTTTATTCAGTACTTGAGAAAAAAGATACAACCTATAATACACAATGTTTGACATTTACTCAAAGTGTACATGTAGATTTAGAAAGATTTCAGTATCTTTTTATTGCAAAGATCAAGGATTAGCAGAGGTGGTTTGAGTAAGGTACTAAAGGACACCAGTTTGAATGGTGGGAAGACAACTAATTAGCTTTGTTTATTTCATGACTTTACAATTACTACAACATGAATGAATCTGTCAATAGTTTTCTAGTTTGGTGGCATGTAGTCTTTCATAATGTTCTAGTATGATCGTTTGTATATCTGTGTTATACAGATATACAATGGATCATACAGATACACAGAAGTTTGTATTGACTTCTTTTTCATTTCTGATTTTGTTTAAATGGGTCTTTCTCCCTTTTTCAAAACCTGATAAGGACAACACAAAGAAAAAAAATTGCTGTCCAATACCTATGATGAATACAGATGCAAAAATCCTAAACAAAATATTGGAAAATTGAATAGAGCAATATTTTAAAAAACAACAAGATTTACCCTGTTTTCCTGGGTGGGCCTGACCTAATCAGGTGAGCCATTACAAGTGACCAGAAGCAGCAGCAGACACTTAGCTGCTGGCCTGGAAGAAAGAAAACAGCCTATGGAGGGGCCATGTGGCTGGGTCTGGGATAGCCCCCAGCTACATCCAGCCAGAAAAATATGACCTCACTCCTACAATGCTGTAAGAAACAGCATTCTAAATGAGACTGAGAGGATGCTGGCTCCAGATGAGACCAAAGCCCCAGCAGGTACAGTGATATCAATCTTGTGACAGACCCTAAGCAGACAGGGCTCAGCTCTGCTGTACCTGGACTTTTGACCCATGGGATCTATGAGATAATAAATGTTCACGTATTCTAAGCTACTGGGTTTCTGGTGGTAACTTTTAATACTATAGCAATTGAAAACTAGCACGATCACATATCCCATGCCTTTCCACATCGACAGTGGCAAGATTTTCAATTCAGAAAATATAAGGAAGGCAGGAGGCTAGCAGGAAAGGCAGGGTTTGAACCACACTCCTTGGAATCCAAAATACAGGGAAACTTAAAAGGAGTCACAAGGAGTCTTGGGAGTCATGTTCCCTGAGGTAAGCCGAGAATAGAGTGCCTGTGTGGGGCAGGGGGAAGAAGGAGGGTGAGCCAAGCATGAACCCTCATGCTCTGATTGTGGCCAGATGTTTCTGTCTCCTTAAGTGGGATAAAGAATTTTGCCCGTGGTTCATTCACTGATGAGAATAATTGTAATAATATTATTTAATTGGGTCTTTGTTCTAAGGAGGGCATGTGGAGAGCAGGTTGAGCTTGTCCACCTTGAACCACAGGCACTTGCATTTGGACATGTCCTTAAAGGGTCCCATCCCAACACATGGTAGGTTGGCACTCCAGACTCTGCTCTCACCCTGGTTCTGTGGGCAGCTTTAGTGGCTTAGAACAAAGCTTCTTATAAAGACAGAGAGTCCTTCCCATATGTGAACATAAGTAGTATCTTCTTTTACGGTAGTTACTCCTTTTCTCCCCATTTAAACACATTTTCCCCCTTCTATTATTCCATCTCTGAAAAGAGTTCCAGAACCCCAACCCTCCTCTATGGACACCTTAGAGCAGTGGTCGACAAACTCATTAGTCAACAGAGCCAAATATCAACAGTACAACAATTGAAATTTCTTTTGAGAGCCAATTTTTTTTTTAAAATTAAACTTCTTCTAACAGCACTTCTTCAAAATAGACTCATCCAGGCCATGGTATTTTGTGGAAGAGCCACACTCAAGGGGCCAAAGAGCCACATGTGGCTCATGAGCCACAGTTTGTTGACCACTGCCCTAGAGAAACTCCATGTCACACAGTGATGCTCTAGGGAAACTAATTGTTAACATGGCTTAGTGCAACCTTTTTCCATATAGCACTGACTAATGTGTGTAAATTTGTTAATCCCAAAATTTTGACAAGACTTAGTGAGTTTTTATATGCAAGGATCCAGGGGTGTAAAAATGAAATGACACAACTCTGCCCCTTTACTACTAGAAGTTTAAAATTTAGCAAGGGAACAATTATATACAATATCCTATGAAGATTAACTATGAATTAACAGCTTTGTGGAAATTTCACATACTATGTAACCTCCACCCTCTTTTTCTTTTTTTTTTAATGAGTTATTTTTTTTTTATTAATTTTTTATACATATCTCCCCATTGCACCCCCTCCCTCCCAGGCATACCCCAAACCCCCAGTGTCTATGTTCATTGGTTATGCTTATATGCATGCCTACAAGTCCTTTGATCTCTTACCTACCCCACCTAACCTTAATCTTCCTGCTATAATTTCACAGTCTGTTTGATGCTTTACTGCCTCTGTATCTATCCTTTTGTTCATCAGTTTATAATGTTCTTTATTATCCACAAACGAGTGAGATCATGTGGTGCTTCTCCTTCATTGACTGGCTTATTTCACTAAGCATAAGGCTCTCCAGTTCCATCCAGGTTCATGCAAATGGTAAGAATTTCTTTTTTTTTAAGGGCAGCATAGAATTCCATTGTGTAGATGTACCATAGTTTTCTAATCCACTCATCGGCTAACGGGCACCTAGGCTGTTTCCAAATTGTAGCTATTGTGAATTGTGCTGCTATGAACATAGGGGTGAATAAATCCTTTCTGATTGGTGTTTGTGATTTCTTAGGATAAATTCCTAAGAGTGGGATTACAGGGTCAAATGGGAGATACATTTTAGTTTTTGAGGAAACTCCATACTGTTCTCCACAGTGGCTGCACCAGTCTGCATTCCCACCAACAGTGCACGAGGGTTCCTTTTTCTCCGCATCCTCGCCAACACTTGTCGTTTGTTGATTTGTTGATGATTGCCATTCTGATTGGTGTAAGATGGTATCACATTGTCGTTTTGATTTGCATCTCTTGGATGATTAATGACTTTGAACATGTTTTCATGTGTCTCTTGGCCTTCCTTCTGTCGTCTTTCGAGAAGGTTCTATTTAGGTCCATTACCCATTTTTTTATTGGATTGTTTATCTTCCTTTTATTAAGTTGTATAAGTTGGCTGTAGATGTTGGAGATTAAACCTTTATCAGTGATAACATTTGCAAATATGTTCTCCCATACAGTGGTCTTTCTTGTTGTTTTGTTGATGGTTTCTTTTGCTGTGCAAAAGCTTTTTATTTTGATGTAGTCCCATTTGTTTATTTTTTCTTTAGCTTCCATTGCCTTTGGAGCAGTATCAGTGAAGAAGTTCTTTTGGCATATGTCTGAGATTGCGCTGCCTGTGGATTCCTCTAGTTTCCCTTCTAATGTTTAAGTCCTGTATCCATTTTGAGTTTATTTTTGTATTTGGTGTAAGTTGGTGGTCCAGTTTCATTTTTTTGCATGTATCTGTCCAATTTTCCCAACACTATTTATTGAAGAGGCTATCTTGGCTCCATTGTATGTTCATGCCTCCTTTGTCAAATATTAGTTGAACATAGTGGTTTGGGTGGATATCTGGGTTCTCTATTCTATTCCATTGGTCTATATGTCTGTTTTTGTGCCAGTACTAGGCTGTTTTGAGAACAGTTGCTTTGTAATATAGCTTGAAATCTGGTATTGAGATCCCACCTACTTTATTCTTCTTTCTCAGAATTGCTGTGGCTATTCGTGGTCTTTTTTTGTTCCAGATGAATCTATGAAGAATTCTTTCTGGGTCTGTGAAATATGTCATTGGTATTTTAATGGGTAGTGCATTGAATCTGTAGATTGCTTTGGGTAGTATGGACATTTTAATGATGTTGATTCTCCCAATCCATGAGCATGGTATGCTCTTCCATATGTTAACATCTTCCTCTATCTCTTTTTTCAGTGTCCTGTAGTTTTCTACATATAGGTCTTTTACCTCTTTTTTTAAAAAATTAATTTTTATTAATTTTTATACATATCTCCCCATTGCCCCTCCTCCCTCCCAGGCATACCCCAACCCCCCAGTGTTTGTGATCATTGCTTATGCTTATATGCATGCATACAAGTCCTTTGATTGATCACTTACCTACCTCACCTAACTTTAATCTTTCTGCTGTAATTTCACAGTGTTTGATGCTTTATGATTTTTGTCCTCCTGAGAATTATCAGTCTACTCCCTTTCTGTGCTCCTGATTCTATTATATTCATCAGTTTATTCTGTTGATCAAATTTTTAATTCACTTAATTTTTAGATTCACTTGTTGACAGATATGTATTTGTTGTTCATAATTTTTTGTCTTTTACCTTTTTCTTCTTCCTCTTCTAAAAGAGTATCTTTCAGCATTTCATATAATACTGGTTTGGAGTTGATGAACTCCTTTAGCTTTTTCTTCTCTGTGAAGCTCTTTATCTGCCCTTCAATTCTGAATGATAGCTTTGCTGGATAGATTATTCTTGGTTGTAGGTTCTTGCTGTTCATCACGTTGAATATTTCTTGCCACTCCCATCTGGCCTGCATTGTTTCTGTTGAGAAATCAGCTGACAGTCGTATGGGTGCTCCCTTGTAGGTAATGAACTGTTTTTCTCTTGCTGCTTTTAATATTCTCTCTTTGTCTTTTGCTCTTGGTATTTTAATTATGATGTGTCTTGGTGTGGTCCTCTTTGGATTCCTTTTATTTGGGGTTCTGTGTGCTTCCTGGACTTGTAAGTCCATTTCTTTTACCAGATGTGGGAAGTTTTCAGTCATTATTTCTTTAAATAGGTTTTCAGTATCTTGCTCTCTCTCTTCTTCTGGCACCCCCACAATTCTGATGTTGGTACACTTGAAGCTGTCCCAGAGGCTCCTTACATTATCTTCACATTTTTGGATTCTTTTCTCTTCTTGCTTTTCCAGTTGAATGTTTTCTGCTTCTTTATATTTCAAATTTTTGACTTGATCCTTGCCTTTCTCTAGTCTGCTGTTAGGACTCTGTATAATATTTTTTATTTCAGTCAGTGTATGTTTAATTTCTATTTGGTCCTTTATCATCTTTAATTGGACCTTTTTCATCTCCTCTTGGGTCTCACTAAATTTATCCATGTTTTCTAGCATATTCTTGAAAAACCTTATAAGTGCGGTTTTGAACTCTATATCCAGTCGTTTTTTTTCCCTCCATTTCTTTTGTTTGTGATCCCTTCCCGTGTCTCGGCATTTTCACTATGCCGGCGAAACTTCTGTGTTGAATTCAGCCTTATGATACCAGACACAAAACTGAAGAAGCCTCTATTGAGCTTGGGTTGGGTGGAGTCTCAGGGCTTAAGGGACCACCTTGCCTTCCAGTCAGCCCCGCCCTCCATGGCCCCTGAGTCTCACATGACTGGGTAATGGCTGGAGGCGTCCTTGTGCCTCTAACCGCTGCCTTTCCAGCTCCCCGTCCGAAACAGGGGCTTAGTGGAGTCAGAAGTGGCACAGTTGGGAGTGTTTATCCCCCACCCACTCGCGAAAGCCAGCAGCACAATCAGCAATCTGTCCTGCGCGCAGTGCCGTGCACGGCACCAGACCTTTGATCTTTTGCGACTCCCCTAAGTTTCCGTGCACTTCTCCCTTTTCACAGTCCAAAGTCCCCCTGTATGAGTTTCGGCTGGATCTGGGGTTTAGTGTCGTAAGATAAGGGGTTCAATGCCTTTGAGAGTCTCCGTTTCCCTCCCGCCAGAGAAAGCCAGCCAGGTACTCTGGCCCGACACACGCGTCTCCGTACCTCAGCTTTTTGCAGCTCCTCTGGGTCTCTGTGAGCCCCTCTCTTTCCTTCTAGTTGTAGAACTTCCACTCAGCCAGCTTTCCTGTGGTTCTGGATGATGTCCGTTCTGTCTTTTAGTTGTAGTTTTGAAATTGTTGTGCGAGGCAGCAGTGTAGGTGTTTTCCTATGCCGCCATCTTGGATTCCCCTCTTTTACCTCTTTAGTTAGGTTTATTCCTAGGTATCTTAATTTTTTTGGTACGATGGTAAATGAGATTGCTTTTTGAGTCTCTCTGTAATTTCACTATTAGTGTATAGAAATGCCACAGATTTCTTGGCATTAATTTTGTATCCTACTACATTGCGGAATTCATTTATTTAGTCAATTAGTTTTGGAATGGAGTCCTTTGGGTTTTTTATGTACAGCATCATGTCATCTGCAAATAAGGACAGCTTTACTTCTTCTTTTCCAATTTGTATGCCTTTGATTTCTTCTTCTTGTCTAATTGCAATGGCTAATACTTCCAGTACTATGTCAAACAGGAGAGGTGAGAGTGGGCATCCCTGTCTTGTTCCTATTCTTAGGGGATATGGTTTTAGTTTTTGCCCAATGAGTATGATGTTAGTGTGGGTTTATCATATATGGCTTTTATGATGTTAACGTACGATCCTTCTATTCCCATTTTGCTGACAGTTATTATCAAGAAAGGGTGTTGGATTTTGTCAAATGCTTTTTCTGCATCAATTGATATGACTATGTGATTTTTATCTCTCAATTTGTTTATGTGATGTATGACATTTATTGATTTGCAGATATTGTACCATCCCTGCATTCCTGGGATGAATCCTACTTGGTTATGATGTATGATCTTTCTGATGTACTGCTGGATCCGGTTTGCTAGAATTTTGTTTAAGATTTTGGCATGTATGTTCATGAGAGATATTGGCCTATAATTCTCTTTCATTGTGTTGTCTTTATCTGGTTTTGTTATTAGGGTGATGTTGGCTTCATAGAAGGTGTTTGGAAGTATTCCTTCTTCTTGAATGTTTTTGAATAGTCTGAGGAGGATAGGTTTTAATTCTTCCTTGAATGTTTGGTAAAACTCTCCTGTGTAGCCATCTGGTTCTGGGCTTTTATTTGTTGGAAGCTTTTTGATGACTGCTTCAATTTCTTCCATAGTTATTGGACTATTGAGATGTTTAGATTCCTACTCATTGAGTTTTGGAAGGTTATATTTTTCTAGGAAAAAGTCCATTTCTTGCAGGTTGTCCAATTTGTAGAATAGAGTTGTTCATAGTATTTTTTAACAATCCTTTGTATTTCAGCGGGGTCTGTTGTTATTTCTCCTCTTTCATTTCTGATTTTGTTTATTTGGGTATTCTTTTTGCTTCTTGGTGAGCCTGGCTAGAGGTCCATCAATCTTGTTTATCCTTTCAAAAAACCAGCTCTTTGTTTTGTTGATCTTTTGAATTGTTTCTTTGGTCTCCATGTTGCTTATCTCCGCTCTGATCTTTACTATTTCCTTCCTTCTGCTTACACTGGGCTTTTCTTGTTGCTCTCTTTCTAGCTCTTTAAGTTGTAGGGTTAGGTAATTTATTACCATTGTTTCCTGTTTTTTTGCAGTAGGCTTATAGGGCTATGAACTTCCCTCTCAAGATTGCTTTCACTGTGTCCCATAAATTTTGTATTGTTTGTTGTAATTGTCATTTGTTGTTATGATGTTTTTTATTTCTTCCTTGATCTCTTTGGTTATCCAGTTGTTTAATAGCATGCTGTTTGGTCTCTGTGTTTGATTTCTTTCTATTGTTTTTATTATAGTTGATTTCCAGTTTTATGCCACTGTGGTCTGAGAAAATGCTTGATATGATTTCTATCTTCTTGAATTTGAAGAGACTTTTCTTATGACCCAACATATGGTCTATCTTTGAAAATGACCCATGTGCACTAGAGAAGAATGTATATTCTGTGGCTTTGGGGTGAAATGTTCTGAAGATGTCAATTAATTCCATCTGGTCTAGTGAGTCATTTAGAATTGATGTTACTTTGCTGATTTTTTTTTTTTTAGAGGATTTTTCCAGTGGTGACAGTGGGGTATTAAAGTTTCCTACTCTGATTGTATTGCTGTCAATCTCTCCCTTAATATCCTCCAGGAGTTTTTTTTTATGTATTTAGGTGCTCCTATATTGGGTGTGTATATGTTTACCAGAGTTATTTCTTCTTGTTGGATTGTTCCCTTTAGTATTATGAAGTGGCCTTCTTTATCTCTTGTTATGTCCTTCACTTTGAGATCTAATTTGTCAGATATAAGTGTTGCAACCCCAGCTTTTTTTTCAATTTCCATTTGCCTGAAATACCATCTTCCATCCCTTCACCCTCAATCTCTGTGCATCTCTTTTCCTGAGGTGGGTTTCTTGTAGACAGCAGATATATGGATCATGTTTTTTTATCCAATCAGTTACCTATGTCTCTTGATTGGAGCATTTAATCCGTTTACATTTAAAGTTATTATTAATAGGTACTTATCTGTCGCCATTTTTAGTCTTTACCCCAGAGTTCCTTTTTCGCTTCCTATTTCTTTTTATTACGTCAGACCCTTTAACATTTCTTGTATTGCTGGTTTGGTGGTAATATATTCTCTTAGTCCTTTTTTGTCTGTGAAGTTTCTGATTTCACCTTCAATTTTTTTTTAAACTTTGAAAACATTTATTAATTAACCTAAACCATAATAATAAACCATTACATGTAAAGACAATATATTTTATGAACTATAACTACACTTGCTAATAATTATTGAATAACATTTTATTACAATTTTGCAAATTTCTTTAATATCTGGCTTAATAGACGACAGCCGAATTCTCTGCTTTCCCATTCTCTGTTGTCCTATATTATTTTGGTCTAGAAAGTGAAGAAAATCCTGTCTCATGTATTTTTTAGCCTTCTCTGACTATTGTGGATACCTTTTTTTGGTACTAGTAAAACTCAACAAATGATAGTATCTTAAAGGTTGGTTGCAATGGGGTATCTGAAACCATTGGGGAAATACTGATTTACTGAGTTATACAGATCTTCCAAATAGTGATGCATTTCATTCAATATTTTTAAAAATCACATTTATTAAAATAATCACTGATGTCATCAGTTTTTTGAAGCTGTTAATCTCACTTTGGTGAATACCGTATTTCACATGAATGCTCAAATACTGAAATAGAAATATTTTTCTTAAATGAAAGTTTCTTTCACTCAAATACTCACGTTTAAATAACCATAATTTTTCTGTCAGTCACTCTTTCAAAAAAACTTGTGTTCTTTTATAAAGAGCAGCTAGTTCAACTCACACATCTTGAACAATTGCACAACCTTATATATTTCAGTAAGCAGAAGTGCTTTATGAACATCTTCTATTCACAGAGAACATTCAAAAGACATATACTCTAGGAAAGAGATTTCATCAAGCTCATAATTTGTACTTTCTTTTTTTAAAATTAAATCTTTATTATTCAGAATATTACATTTGTTTCTCTTTTTTCCCCTCCATAGCACCACTCCACCTTCAATTTTGATTGAAAGCCTTGCAGGGTACAGTATTCTTGGATTCAGACCCTTCCTTTGCATGACTTTTTATATTTCATTCCATTCCCTTCTGGCCTGATGAGTTTCTGTTGAGAAATCAGTAGTTACTCTTATGGGGCTTCCTTTGTAGGTAACTTTCTGTTTCTCTCTGGCCGCTTTTAAGATACTTACTTTGTCGTTGGTGTTTGCCAATTTAATTATAATATGCCTTGGTGTCGGTTTTGTGGGGTTCATTTTGCTTGGGACTCTGTGAGCTTCTTGGATTTGTGTGGGTTTTTTCTTTCCTATATTGGGGAAATTTTCTGTCATTATTTCTTCAAACAGGTTCTCTAATCGTTGCTCAATTTCCACTCTTTCTGAAACCCCAATTATGTGGATGTTGTTTTGTTTCATGTTATCCCAAAGTTCCCTTAGGCTCTCCTCTTGATTTTTAATTTTTTTTTCTAGAAGCTGCTGTACTTGGGTATTTTTTCCTACCGTGTCTTCTAGCTCACTGATGCGGTCCTCTGCTTCTTCTAATTTACTTTTGATGCTTTCTATTGAGTTCTTTAAAGCAGTGATGTCATTTTTCATTTCTTTTTGCATTTCTTCTTGCTTCTTCTTCATTTCCTCTTGGGTCTTCTTCATTTCGTCTTGGCTCTTACTCACATTGTCAATTTTGTCTTCCATTCTTTTCATCCACCTTATGATCATTTCTCTGAACTATTTCTCTGGCCGGCTTATTTCTGCTTCTATTTTGTTTACTTCATTTTCTGGTGATACCTGCCTTTCTGTTGTGTGCGGGCTGTTTCTTCTTCTGCCCATGGTCTTTCTTCTCTGGGTGTCTGGTTATGTAGTTCTCTCTCCTATGTTGATTCAAAGGCACAAACTACAACACGACCCGGTACAATACACAAGGCACTGAACAGAAATATATTCCCGATGTTAATAATCACGAATAAGGTGACCACCAATGAAAGACAAATTAGGGATAAGTAGAGAAAGAAGAAGAGGAAAATGAGGAAAGAAGAAAGGAAAAAAGTGCCAAAATCCAATTGAGAGAGGGAGAAAAAAAATTTACAAAAAATAAAATAAAATAAAATAAAATAAAAAGGAGAAGAAGAAGAAGAAAAGAGAAAGAGAAAAAAAGTCAGAGAGAAAAGAAAGAGGATAAGAGAGAAAAGGGGAACAAAATATAGATGTCAGGAGAAAACTCCAATAGAACAGTCACTAATCCCAACAAAGGCCAGCAACCAGTACCTGGAGATTAATACAAACTACAAATAATAACTGGTATCGAGGGAGGTGAGGGAAAAGAGACGTAAAAAACAAACCAAAACAAAGCAAACAAAAGCAAAATAAAACAAGTAGAATAAACTAAAACAATCTCACAAAAAAGTACAAAAAATCGATATAATTACTGTTCAGGCAAATAGCAACAAAAAGACATGGAGAAAAACAACTTTTTGGATAGTGAAAACAAGAAGAGAGAGGTTTGTATGAACTTGTAGTAGAGGATTTGAAACTAGATATATAAGTGGGGTGAAATTTTAACCAGGTAAAGAGAAAGAATAGGGAGAATCTAAAGTTGGAAAAGAGAAAGAGAAACAAGACAACAAAATGGGGAAAGTTAGGAAGAAAGTGTTGGCATAAAGGTAGAGTTGAGATGGAGTAAAATTATGCTAAAGGAAAGATGAAAATAGAATGTAGAACTCTAATCCCGAAGTAAAATAAAGAGAAAACAAAATGACACTTGTTTTTTTTCCAAAAAGGTAAAATAGTAGTAGTAATAATACTAGTTGAAAACAAAAATATAATAATTAAAAAGGTAAAATCAATTGAGGAGGAAAGAAAAAAATTGTTTTTTAATTAAAATATGCAAAGATGCAAAATAAAATTAAAAATTAAAAAAAATAAAAAATAGAAAAAGGAAAAAAAAATAGAATGGTCATTCCCTTCCACTATTGTTCTACTTGGCACTCCTGTTTTCCAGTAGGGAGGGTATTGCAGTTCCCTGTGTTCCACTGTGGTATTTTAATCTCTTTTTATTCTTTTGTGGTTATGTGAGAGTCAATTTGTGTATCATCCACTGGGTGGCAGTGTTTTGGAATAGACCTCTGAGACAAAGCACAGGGCCTCTCTAGGCTGTGTTCAGATCCTGCTACTCTGTGGTTCTCAAAACCGGTTTGTGGGGATTTTGCAGCCAGGACACTGTAATAACCCCAAGGCTGTTCTTCTGTTTCAGATCAAAATGAGTTGTTTTCCAGTGCTCCCCTCTGTCAACAGCTCCGAGAGTTTGCCTCCACACTTAGGGATCACGCCATGCCCCACATCTCTGGACCTCTCCAGAGGCAGCTTTCCCAAAGCCCGGTTCCCACAGTTTGCGCATCTCTGTTCTGCGGGACAGGAGACCTCACCTTATCCCAGGCCAAATTTGACCTTTTCATATGCCACCTTTTTGTGTGGATCGCCTCTGAGTCTGCGTGTCTGCGCCAATTAGAGAGCGGTGTTCTGGGTCCCCGGCTGTTCAGTGAGTGCTTCAGCTGCAGCTTTCAGACTGCCGCAGACATCCACCTCCCTCTGCAAGATGGCGTCATCTCCGCGTTTGCGCTGGTGGCTCCAGCAGACAAAAACCCTGTGACAGTGGGGCTGCCTGGTCAGGAGAGCCCCGTCCAGCAGTCCCCCACCTTCTCCTGGAGGATAACTTACTCTTAACTTGTCAACAAACATTCCCACTGTGACTCTCAGCTGCTCTCTCTCCCTCTGCCCAGTGACAAAGTTCCAGACGCATCTGTCTATTCCGCTGCCATTTTCCTCCACCTCTTTTTTTTTATATACTAGAGGCCCAGTGCATGAAATTCATGCAGGTGTGTGTGTGTCCCTCAGCCCAACCAGCACCCTCTTCAATCTGGGACCCCTTGAGGGATGTGTGACTGCCCGTTTAGGCCTGATCCCGGGCACTTGGACATCCATCTCAGAATCCAGAATTGCTGGCTCCCAACGGCTTGCCTACCTGCCTGTCTGATTGCCCCTAATCACTTCTGCCTGCCAGCCTGATCAACCCCTAACCACTCCCCTTCCAGCCTGATTAATGCCTAACTGCTCCTCTGCCAGCCCAACTTCCCTCCCCTGCAGGCCTGGGTTCCCCCCCTCCCTCTCAACTCCTCTTTGCTACAGGTCTGTTCACTCCCAGCTTCCCTCCTCTGTTGGCCTGTTTACCCTTAACTGCCCTCTCCTGAAGACTTGATCACCCCCAACTGTCCTCCCTTGCAGGCTTGGTCCCTTCCAACTGCCCTCCCCTGCTGGCCATCTTGTGGTGGCCTTCTTGTATCCACATGGGGGCAGGGTCTTTGACCACATAGGGGTGATCATCTTGTGTGTTGAAGTGATGGTCAATTTGCATATTACTCTTTTATTAGATAGAGTCCTGGTGTACAGGTGGGGGCTGGCTGGTTTGCCCTGAAGGGTGTCCCAGATCAGGGTGGGGGTTCTCTTGGGGAGTGGGGTGGCCTGGGCGAGGGGCCTGTGGTGGTTGCAGGCCAGCCATGCGTCCTGGCAACCCAAGTGGAGGCCCTAGAATCTGGGATTTATTTATCATCTATAATTAAAACTTTGTAGCCTTGAGAGGAGGCCAAGGCAGGCCAGGAAGTTTGGCTTTCTCCATCACCAGGGAAACCCAAGCTTCCTGCTTACTCTGTGGCTGCAGCCATTTTTATTAGGATTTATTTATCTTCTATAATTGAAACTTTGTAGCCTTGAGTGGAGCCCTGGGCTGACCAGAGCGGGCAGAAAGTTTGGCTTCCTCCATTGCTGGGGAAATCCAAGCCTCTTGCTCGCTCAGTGGCTTGCTGCCAGCTTGATTGGGTTAATTTGCATACTTGCTCCTGATTGGCTGGTGGGTGTGGCTTGTGGGTGTAGCGGAGTGATGGTTAATTTGCATGTTTCTCTTTTATTAGTGTAGATACCAAATTTCATAGTAGGTTACTTTTGGGAAGGCCCAAACTCTGAGCAGATTTGTTGACTGCCCTTTCCCAGGGGTAACCCCAGTGCCCATCCCTGGAGGGGAGATGTCAGCCAGGATGCTGTTTCTTGTCCAGATGCTGGAAAGGACTTGATTGAGGAACAGCATTATATCTCACAAGAAATGACAGTATAGAACCTCCATATAGACCACTTAAGGATTCTTCTCTTCATATATTCATTAAGAAAAAATTCCCTGCCGAAACCGGATAGAGCCTCTAACTTCCCTCCCCTGCAGGCCTGGGTTCATTGGATAGAGCATCGGTCTGCAGACTGAAAGATCCCAGGTTTGATTCGGTCAAGGGCATGTACCTTGGTTGCCGGCACATCTCCAGTGGGGGGCGTGCAGGAGGCAGCTGATTGATGTTTCTCTCTCATTAATATTTCTAGCTTTCTATCCCTCTTCCTTCCTATCTGTGAAAAAAATCAATAAAATATATTTTTTAAAAAAAGAAAAGAAAAAAGAAAAAATTCCCCTTGCTGGATTGAAACCTGATTCTGATAAAGCCTCCAATTCCAGATTTGCTTGTGCAAGAACGATAGAGGTAGAGGAATGTGTGAAGCAGCATCAATTAATTACAATGCACCAAATACAGAATGTGAGAATTCTATGAACAAGTTTCTTCAATAAATAAATGAAAATAATTAAAAAAGAGGGACGAGAAACTTATAGATTAAAAGATTAGTAAGAAATATATGACATATTCAGGCTAAACAAAGATCAATTATTTAGATCTGGATTCAAGCAAACCAACTGTAAAAGCAAGTCTATATAGGACAATTGGAAACATTCCATTATTGACTCTGTATTTGACATTAAATAATTGATATTTTATGTGTGACAAGGATAAACATACTTTGGTTATCTTAATAAAGGAGTTTATATCTTTAGTGATACACACTAAAATCTTTGTGAATAAAATATTTTTAGAATTTATGAAACATGTAAAAATGTAAAAAGTAGAAAATTGTAGTTGATATAAAGATTGGAGAAATTGAGAAAACCAGGATATCCATCTTTTGATAATAACATGTTGAAAATAAATGATGGATTCTTGTTTCTTTACTATGTTTCCCCTTTTGTTTTTGTATGTTTCAAATTTTAATTGTAAGTGTTAAAAACATGATTTCATGCCAATTATTTGTGTTAAGATTTTTTTCTTTTTATCACAATTTATTTTATTTTTAATTTTTTAAATAAATTTTTTTCTTTATTAAGGAATTACATATGTGTACTTATTGCTCCATTGTCTCCGCCCACCCACCCCCCACCTCCCACTAATGCCCTCACCCCCCATGTTATCTGTGTCCATTGGTTAGGCTTATATGCATGCAAACATGTCCTTTGATTGATGATTGATCTCTCACTCTTACCCCACCCTCCCCTACTCTCCCTCTGAGGTTTGACAGTGTGATTGATGCTTCTCTGTCTCTGGATCTGTTTTTGTTCATCAGTTTATGTTGTTCATTATATTCCATAAATGAGTGAGATCTTGCAATATTTATCTTTCTCTGACTGGCTTATTTCACTTAGCATAATGCTCTCCAGTTCCATCCATGCTGTTGTTGCAAATGGTAAGAACTTTTTTTACCGCAGTGTAGTATTTCACTGTGTAGATGTACCACAGTTTTCTAATCTATTTGTCTGCTAATGGGCACTTAGTCTGTTTCCAAATCTTAGCTATGGTAAATTGTGCAGCTATGAACATAGGGTTGCATATATCCTTTCTGATTGGTGTTTCTAGTTTCTTGGGATATATTCCTAGAAGTGGGATTACTGGGTCAAATGGGAGTTCCATTTTTAGTTTTTGAGGAAATTCCATACTGTTCTCCACAGTGGCTGCACCAGTCTGCATTCCCACCAGCAGTGCACGAGGGTTCCTTTTTCTCTGCATCCTTGCCAGCACTTGTTTGTTGATTTGTTAATGATAGCCATTCTGACAGGTGTGAGATAGTACTGCATTGTCATTTTGATTTGCATCTCTTAGATGATTAGTGACTTTGAACATGTTTTCATATGTCTCTTGGCCTTCCTTCTGTCTTCTTTCCAAAAGTACAGCAAGAGAAACCATCAACAAAACAACAAGAAAGTCCACCTCATGGGATAACATATTTGCCAATATTATCACCAATAAGGGTTTACTTTCCAACATTTACAGGGAACTCATACAACTTATCAAAAGGAAGATAAACAACCCAATAAAAAAATGAGCAACAGATCTAAATAGATACCACAATTTTATGTAGTTTTCAGGACAACACACTTTGTAATTATTTTGGTAACCTTTCATTTTCAAGTACTATTTAAAATTTTTTTTATATTATGATTTTCACTGTTTATATTAAAGGTCAAGTATATAATTAGAAATGACTTTTCTATCAAGAAAGGAAATTACATAAGTAAAGCTGTTCTATGTGCAGTCTGTTCTGGCCCAAACAAACAGGCTGCTACTTCTAAGCTTCTATCAGTTATTGACATGCATTATCAAATTATTATTATTGACATGTAAAAAGCTGTAATTAATAATTCAGTATATAACTTTATAAGTTTGGGGATAGTATACAGTAGTGAAACCATCACCACTGTAAAAGCCATGGACATATCCATCATCTCCCAGTTCCCTCTGGCCTCCTTTATTTTAGTTGATTAACCAATCAAATAATTTTTATAAGAACATTTAACATAAGATCTACCTTTTTAGCAAATTTCAAGTATACAGTACAGTATTTTTAGCTAGGTACTGTGCTATACAGTAATTCTCTAGAACTTACTTATCTCGCATAACTGAAACTTTGTTCCCTTTGACCATCACCTCCTTATTTACCCCTCGCCCAGCTTCTGGTAACCACCATTCTACTCTCTGCTTCTATGAGTTTGACTATTTTATATTTCACATATAAGTGAGATCATACAGGATTTATCTTTGTCTGGCTTATTTTATCTAGTTAGTATAACGTTCTTCAGGTCTACCCATATTGTTGCAGATGGCAAGATTTACTTATTTTTTAAGAGTGATTAATATCCATGATATGTATAAGCCACACTTTATGCATTCATTTAACATTTACCTTAAGAATGGGCAAAGGACTTGAATAGACATTTCCCCAAATAACACATACAAATGACCAACAGTTACAGGAAAAGGTGCTCAAGTAATCATCAGATAAATGCAAATCAAAACACAGTGTGATATCACCTTACACCTGTTAGGATGGCTATTATTTTTTTAAAAAGTGTTTGTGAGGATGTAGAAAAAAGAGAACCTTGGTACGCTGTTTGTAGGAATGTAAAATGGTGTAGCTACTGTGGAAAATAATATGGAGATTCTTCAAAATATTAAAAATGGGACTGTTAAATCATCCAGCAATCCTACTTCTGATTATTTATCCAAAGCAATTGAATTCAGTATCTCAAAGTTATAACTGCACTCCCATGTTCACAATAGCCAAACTAAAGAAATTATTTTTTTATCAGGAGGAATCCTTATTTTTATATAAAACCCTCAACTTGAAAAAAGACAGATAATATAAATTAATGAAACTCTTTTCAGAACAACAAAATGATCGATATTTGGTATTTCTATGTGTTGACCATTGTTCTAAGCACTTTGCATGAAGTTAACTCTGTAAGTGACAATCACTTGTATGGGTGGGGGGCCTGGAATGCAGGAACAGTGGATTTGGGGGTCCCCTAGAACAGATGGGTTGGCTGGATCCCCATGGTGGAGTTGGAAGGATGCACCGAGCATCATGCTGTCCTTTCTTCTGCTGACTCAGCCCTGAACCACCTGCCCACACTCCACTGCTGACACAAGGAAGGTCTCTTCCCTCCAGCATCTTAATCTGCTTTCTTTGTGCTCTTCCCCTCTCTGTTCTAAGGGTTTTAGATGTGGGAAGTGGAAGAGGGACAGTTAAATTCTCTCCAGTGAAAATGCTGAATTACAAGCTTTCCCCCCCTAATTGCTTTGAGTAAAACTCTATGTTATAACAGAAGAAATTAATTAGTGAATTGAACTTTCATTCAAAATCTATACAGGAATCTAAAGTCACTGCAATTGCTGTTCTCCCCTAATCTGTTGTTGCCCTGGAGATGTTACGAAGAAAGTGCCACTTTCCTAGATTCCTACTTCAGGAAGGGAGTAGGGACCCAGAATTCTTAGAGTGTCAATACTGATTCTAGTGAGAGAAAGCAGGCTCCAGAGAGACCCAGACCTTTAAGGGTAGAGAGGAAAAATAGCAGTGTCAATGAGCAGCAGCCTATCTATCCTACAGAGTAGCTGCAGTGGAATTTTAACAGAGTCCAGCCCTCAAGGAAAAGTCTCAAAGATTGTGCTTGGAATGACCAGAAGGGGAGGTGAGCAGGAGGCATTTCCTGTGTAGGACCTATAGAAACAGAGAGTCCAGGCTAGACCAGAGGAACTGTTCTTTCATATTTTCTATGAAGACCAAGGACTGAATGCTCAGTAATATCACTCTCTATGGCTCATCTATACAGCATATCCCAAAAATCTTAGTGTTACTTTTCAGCTTTAAGAATGTTAAAAGGGTAAACGGTACAAAATTACAAAAACGTAATTCAAAAGTTGAATTATTTACATTTCTTATATATATTGAGATGTGTGAGTTTTAAATAATAATTGGTTAATTTTATTTTTTTTCAGGCTTTGTTGAGGTGATAAACATTGAAAGAAAATATTAAAATTAAGCATTTATTTTTTGAAATTCACAAACTATATAAATAAGTAAGAAATGTAAATAATTTAACTTTCAAATGTCTCTTGAAGCTTGTAACATTTATACTTTTGAAGTTATTAAAGTTTAAAACTCCACTAAGACTTTTGGGATACCCTGTTATGATAGACCTAGATAGATGCCAGTAAAGTACACACAGATAATTGGATAGATGCCTATATAGCATTCATATGGTCTAGCACTATAATAACTTATTCAGTCAATAAATATACTTTCAATATTTACTATATGCTAGGCCAGTGGTCGGCAAACCGCGGCTTGTGAGCCACATGTCGCTCTTTGGCCCCTTGAATGTGGCTCTTTCACAAAATACCATGGTTTGGCGAGTCTATTTTGAAGAAGTGGCATTAAAAGAAGCTTAAGTTTAAAAAATTTTGCTCTCAAAAGAAATTTCAATTGTACCATTGACATTTGGCTCTGTAGACTAATGAGTTTGTTGACCACTGTGCTAGGTACTGGGAATACAACAATGAACAATATAAAGATGCCCTTCTCATAAAATATATACATTTTATTAATAGTTCAGTACAGACTATATAACCTTATTTTAGAGTTTGGATTTAATCATTATCAATAAATGCTTCAAAAAGCTTCATGAATGTTTAGAATAAGAAAGTCTTTTAAAAATAGGATTTATTTGAAAATATTATTTCACCTTAGGAAGAGAATTATGAAGGTCATGGAATAATGGAATTTGAGTCTGTACTGTTTGGGTACGTGCATGCTCACAAACAACCAGTGGGCTCCCCTGCTTACTTCTCTGACCTGATTGGTCACACTCTCTCTACTACCTTTTAGCCTGCTGATCCTGCAGTTCCTCAGGATCACCTCAAGAGGCCTCTATCTCAGGTGCTGTACTTGGAATGTTCCTCCCCTATATAACTTCCTGGCTGGTCCCTGACCCTCATTGGAGGCTTTGCTGCAATACTTTTTCAGAGGGGACCTTCTTCACCATCCTGAGTAAAGCAACACCCTCTGCGAACCCCAACTCACACCAGATCTCCTTACTTTGCTTTGTATTTTTATAAACTTACCCTGTCCTGGTAGAAGATTGCATATCAATATAAAACAATTTATTAACTGTCTTCCCCTATAAGAAGTTGCACAAAGGTGGGGACTTTATTTTATTGGCTCTACCTCCAGTGCTTTGATATAGGAGGTGCTCTATAAATATTTGTTGAATGAAAAAGTAGAATAGAATTAGATCAAGTGAATGAAAAAAATAACGTAGAATAGAATTAGATCAAGTCTTATACTTAGCAGTGTGCTTTCCCTCCCTTTTCCCTCTTTCTCCTTATTCTATTTCTTCTTTCCTTCTTCTGCCTTCTTTCTCCCTTTTTTCATCCATTGGATGGATGGCCGATTAGTGGCACAACTTTTGTGTCTTCTGCTTCCTTAATTAAAAGTAAGTTTGATTTTAGGATCTAGGTGTTTCTGTCCATTGGGTATATTAGAAAAAGTAGTGACAAATTATAATCCTATTCTTATTTGTTGAGTTAATCCTGGGACCATTGAGAATCATTCCTGATGTAAATTGATCCTTATTCATAATTAGAGGTCTTGGAATCCTATATAAATAAGACAGATTTCAAAGGAGTTCACTTCCCTCCTCCTCTGAGCACAAGGTCAGTTCCTTTTTGCTATACCTATCAAGTTGAAGTGAATCATTGAAATGATATAGAATCATGGATTGGCCTGCTCTGTCCCTGTGATGAAAGGAGAGTTTTCATAGGCTCTGGGAATCATTTTGCATTCTCTCTAGGCAGCTCTGAAAAGCAAAGTTGGGATTAAAAAAGGAATCTTCATTGTCTGTGAAGGAAGTTTAATACTTTTTTAAATTTGTGAAAATAATGTACTTGGCTCACAGAGACTTAATCATAACAGGATTTAGTGAAGGGTGCTCGAGTTTTGGTTCAATTAAAAAGTAGCCACTGTCCAACTGAGAGTTGAGCAAATCTGCTCTCTGCATTCTTTTGTCAATTGGTGTGTTAACTTTTTACCAGTGTGTTGGTTTTGTCA
Source organism: Lasiurus cinereus (assembly GCA_011751065.1). NCBI lineage: Eukaryota > Metazoa > Chordata > Mammalia > Chiroptera > Vespertilionidae > Lasiurus > Lasiurus cinereus. The sequence continues at coordinate 15,107,587 of JAAGEH010000426.1, forward strand.
GGCAAAGAAGTATAGAAATCTCTTCTACTTTACTTGTCTGCAGCATCATGCATTGGTAGAGCCCAGTGGTATGGTTTTGAGATTGGGGTGTGGTGGGGAAGAAGTTGTACATTAATAAACATGAAGGTCAAGAAACCCAGAGTACAGAGGGTTTTGTTATTCGTTCAACATTTGTCACCACATGCTTGCTTCAAATAAGTTTGGCTTTGAGAAATGGTTTTTAAGACTTGCTTAGATGTGACAGCTGTAAAAGTCCCTCATGAACTCTGAAAAGGCAATCTCAGCCCAGCTGCTCCTGTTTAGGGCTATCCAGAATGAAAATGCTGTTAGCAACAGATTCATTTCTCCCCCTTGCAATAGCTTTGACAGACATTCAGTGCCAAAGATGATACTGGATTTTTTCCCCTCCTGTCTGGATTTAATAGTACTCCTGTGTTGACTATGAGGGGTATGCAAAAGTAATTATAAACCTTGTAGGTAAGGAAGAATAATTCCAGTTTGGGAAGAGCTGAACTTCTGTAACCACTTGGTTAGATAGCCTCTATGGAGTATCTAAAGAGATGGAAATACATCAAATTAATTAATTATATTAAAATGCACACAGGAATTTGACTGCACTCTCATATGTTGAGGTATCCTGGGAGAATTTCCTTGAGGTAATTGATTAATATAAATAGTAGTACAGAATTTATTTATTTCAATATATTTGTTTCAATAATGTTAAGTTTGATGCACTTACTTATGGATAGATCTGCCTCTTCTATTAGATAATTATTATGAGGACATGAATCATGTTTAGTTATTATTTTTCTCATCATTAACAATACTATCCTTTATAAAGTCTAGCATCATGTCATGTTTCTTCATTCCCCCATTAATTTTGTTTTTGTTGAGTGGCACATTAGGAAGTTATAGCACTTGGAAGGGGAGGTGACTACTTACCTACCTGTCAGATTCATAAAATGGTCTGCTCTACCTATGTGTACTTTATTATAGAGTCCAAGCCAGAGCCCCAGGAATAGGTTTTTACTCTCTGCATCCCTACCTGTCAAAATCCTACCTATCCTTCATGGTCCTGTTCTAAAAAGTTGACCCAAATTCCTCAGCTGCAATTAAATTTATCATCTCTATTCTTATGATGGGGTTTTGTAATCTTGGCATTATTGATAGTTTGTGCTAGATAATTTTTGTTGCTATTAGTGGGGTGAGGAGTGAGGATGGAAGTGGGGTGTCCTGTGCATTGTGGGATGTTTGGCATCATTCTCTATCTACCAGATGGTAATAGCACCTACTCAGTTTTGACAGCCAACAGTGTCTTCAAGTATTGCCAAATATCTCCTTGAGACAAAATCACCCCTGGTTGAGAATCACTACCCTATAATAGTTCCTTTGAGCTCTTTTTATAGCCCTTGTCATATATTAATTTGTATTAGATTTTAACCTCTTTGAGTAAGGAGGGTAACCTATATTTTTCAGTTTTGGTATGTTCTCTCCAGAAAACTGTTAGCACATTGTATTTTGTATTTCTGCATAACAAATTACCACAAATTTGTTGATATAAAATGACACCCATTTGTCAGCTCACCATTCTGTAGGTCAGAAATCTGGATTAGCTTGACTGGGTTCTCTACTTACGGTCTCACAAGATTTTGGCCAAAGTGAACTCTTCCTGGAGGCTCAGGGGAAGCTCAGTTAGGTGTTGGCAGAGTCAAGTTCAGTTCCTTGCAGTTGGATATCTGAGGTCCACATTTCCTTGCTGGCTCTCAGGTGGGTCATTCACTTCTATGGAAAGCTACCGTCATTTCTTCTCATTTGCCTCCCTCTATCTTCTAAGTCATCAAGGGCATGTCGAATCACCCTGGTGCTTCAAATTCTCGACTTCTTGTGGTTTCTCTTCTGTCTTCTTCTGCCACTGGCCAGAGAAACTCCTTTGCTTTTAAAGCTCATGTGATTAGATCAGCTCAGACAATCTTCTCTCTTAGGTTCAACTGTGTCATATAACATGAGAGAATAATAGAAATGATATCACATTTATGCATCCTAGGGATTTGGTTTATTACCTATTATCGATTTACTAGTAAAATGGTTCAGGATAGCAAGGAAAGAAGGCTGGCTCAGAGGTATGCTTGTGGTTAGGGGATGGGCATGTGTGAGGGTTCCTGTACCTGAGGAAAGACTTGCATGTTTCAGTCTCTCCTTTGGGACACATAGGTTTCTAGTTGTTTACTCTGATGTGCAGCAGAGGGGAAGAACGAGGAATGGGGTTTAAGAACTGTCATCAATCAAACATGAAAAAAATGTAGTCAACCTCCTTGTGATATAACTGAGTAAAGATCTTTTCTTTCCAGATCTTTAAAAGAAAATCACCCCAATTTTTCAGTTTATTTCCTTTTATTCTTTCATTAGCATATTTTTATGTAATAATGAAATATTAGTCACACCAGTTTGTTAGCCCTCTGCTGGTGAAATGTTTTTCTTTTGTTTTCAAAGTTTGGATATTGGTGAATACGCTGCTAAAAGAAATGAGATGTGGCAATAATCAGTATTCATAGCCACAACATGGTCATTGCCTCCAAGAAGTGGGATGACTGGAGGCCCTTTTTTATAATATAAGTGATTGACTGTTATAACATCCAGTTTCTTATTTTATTAGACATATTGAAAGATGTGTTTCCTGTAATTACTAACAGAAATATTGTTGATAGTAGCTACACATAATTTCTGTGGTAGAGAAGAGATATATTTTGGGTGGCATTTTTGCTTCAATTTATTTCTTGATGCTTGAATAAATTAGTTTTTGAAATGAAATTACAAAGGTCTTATAGTACCATGATCTCCTCAAATAAAGTATTGTCATATGGAAAATGCTCAACAAGTACCCCCAAAATGAGAAATCTAGGATTTCTAAGACTCTCCAGGCATAAAGCATGAATGGTAGAATCAATACTAAGAATAGTCTTGATAGCTGGAACGATGGACTAAAACCAGTAAGAGTGTAGTGAGGATACTGGGAAAACTTTTTAAGGAACCCATTAGATATTTTTGTCTTCTAATGTGAATAGAGGTTAATTTTATAATAGCTTCTCCTTCAGAAGGTGTAGTATGTTTCATATCATTATGTTTATACTGAGGAAAGGTAGGTAAACCTATAGCAGAGACATGCTTACAGTTCCTTTTATTTTAGAACTAGAGGCCCATTGCACGAAGAGATTCGTGTAATAGGCCTTCCTTCCCTCGGCTTCTAGCACCAGTTTTCCTCTGGCACCCAGGACCTAGGCCTTTGCTCCGGCCAGAGTCTGCCTTCTTCGTCTTTGCTGCAGACTCAGGCTGAAGTCTGCCATCTTTGTCTTCGCTGCAGACTCTGGAGTCTGCAGTCTTGTCTTCGCTGTGGCACTCCGCTCCTATAGATTTCTTCACCCCCCACTCTCCTTCTCATAGCAGGCATCCTGCCCTGCCTGGCCACTCCATGCCTGGAGCAGCTGTGTGGACGCCATCTTTGGTCTTCTAATTTGCATACTCACTCTGATTGGCTGTGGGCGTAGTGGAGGTACAGTCAATTTACATATTTGTCTATTATTAGGTAAGATTAAAATACTCTGTTAGCCCAATTGAGTTAAATGTGGGCAAAGAAGATTTTTAGTTTTAAGAAAGATGTGTGTTTGTGTGTGTGTATGTATGTGTGTGTGTGTGTGTGTGTGTGTGTGTGTTTTTCTTGGTTGGTCGACTTGACCTGGTTCCCAGCATAGCCTACTCTAGATTAAGTTGAAATGACAGAACTTATTTGACATAGAGAGCATCCATCCTTAAAGTGTTACGCATGGATCCCTGAATTCATTTCAGAGGGTCTGAAAGTTCAAGATTATTTTCATAATAATACTGAGATGTTCTTTTCCTTTTTGACCGTTTTGATATTTGCACAGATAGCTTAAAAGCAATGGTGGATAAATTTTAAACTCCTTAGCATGAATCAAAGCAGTGGCACCAACTTTACTAGGGTCATTGAATTTTTCGCTGCTACCACCTTCTAGTTTTTTCACATTTTTATGTTTATTTTATTTTAATTGAATTTATTGTGGTACATTGGTTAATAAAATTATATAGGTTTTAGGTGTACAATTCTATAATATATCATCTGTATATTGTATTGTGTGTTCAAGTCTCCTTTTACCCACACTTTACTCTCTCCTACCCCTCCACTCCCTTTTGTCCTTGCAGCTTTTTAATAAGCCATTTTTACTTAAGAATGACCTTGATAAAACAAGAATGACTATTCATGTTATCAAATTGGAATCCTTGAGTTTATGACTTCTAGAATCAGACACAAGTACAAGAGAATTAGAGAGACTACTTAGCTTTCACTATGTGGAAAGTCAAAACTTTGTAATATATCCCTTATTCGGTTTATTATTCTTTTCCTCTGTTAGAACCCAGACATTTACAAGTCTGAGGGAGGTAGTTTGATAGCTAACTTCAAATTTGCATGGCTGTTATGTAATCAACTAGAAGCCCAGTGCAGGGGGTGTGTATACCTCAGCCCAGCCTGCACCCCCTCCAATCTGGGACCCCTCTCACAATCTAGGACTGCTGGCTCCCAACCACTCGCCTGCCTGCCTGCCTGATTGACCCTAACCAATTCTGCCTGCTAGATTGATCACACCCTAACAACTCCCCTGCCAACCTGATTGATGCCTAACTGCTCCCCTACTGGCCCAATTGCCCCCAATTGTCCTCCCCTGCAGGTCTGGTCCCTCCCAATTGTCTTACCCTTCAGGTCTAGTCTCCTCCCAACTGCTCTTCCCTGCAGGCCTGGTTCCCTCCAACTGCCCTCCCCTGCTGGCCTGGCCATCCCTAATTCCCCTTTCTTGCTGGCCTGGTTGCCCCCAACTGCCCTCCCCTACAGGCCTGTGTCCCCCCCATCCCCAATGGTCCTCTGCTGCAGGTCTGTTTGCCCCCAATTGTCCTCTGCTGTCCCAGTCACCCCTAACTGCTCTCCCCTGCAGGCATGATTGACCCCAACTGCTTTTCCTTTCAGGCCTGATCCCTACCAATTGCCCTCCCCTGCCGGCCATCTTGTGATGGCCATCTTGTGTCTATACGGGGGTGGCCATCTTTGACCACATGGGATGGCCATCTTGTATGTTGGAGTGATGGTCAATTTGCATATCACCTCTTTTTTATAGGATGTGAAGATTAATGGACAAAAACCTCTTGTAAATTAGATTTGGGAGGGCATATAGGGGGAGCTCTCACACACTACATTGATCTTGTTCAATAAGAAGTATAGTTTATAGCTTTCCTAACTTCCTCTTGTCTTCTGGTAGAGTTTCCTCTCCTTTGTTTCTCTGGACTTCCCCATGAATCAACATTAAAACACATACACCAAATTGCAAGACAGACATAGATTCAAGCTCTACTATTAACTTGCAGTTTTGGTTTTCTCATGTGTGAAGTGGTGATAATAATAACAATGCCAATTTCAGATGGTTGTTTTAAGAATTAAATGAGTTAATGTTTGGAAAGTGTTTCAAATAGTGCCATTCATACAGTAAGTACTACTTAAAGTTCTGTTAAAACTTAAAAAGTTATAGGGAAATAAATTTTTGCATCTTTAAAAATTTTTAATGATCATAACTGTCCAACAAAGTAGAGGAATATCTTGCAAAGAGCAGAACCTCCCTTGACCCTTGCCAGTGGGGGGAGGGGAAGGGGAAGGAGGGAAGTGAAATATAGATTTGCAGTTCAAAGACTTAATTCAAGTCTGGGCTCAGCCATTTGTTAGCTGTGTGTCACCATGGCAAGTCATTTAATCTCTCAAAATCTCCATACCATCATCTTGCTTTATAATTTAAGCGAAACAATATGATTGAAGGTACTTTGATATCTGCAAAGTGCCCTTTAATGTAAACTTTGAAAGCTTTGAGACAGAATCTGGTTGAGTTTCTCTTTGTCAGTGAAATTAGACAAAAGATTCTTGTATCAATGAGAAGCTTGCACTTGGTAATTCCTGTGGCTCATTCCTGTTCCAAGAGTCTGTGAACTGTTTCTCAAGTAACCTGCCAGTCAAGGTCTGTGATCATATTAAAGGAGTTAATAAGAGAAGGATTTTTTTAAAATGGAGTGAATGAGATGAAGCTGTACTAAATAAGAAAATTAAATCAGGCAATCAGTGGGGAAGGTTAGCTCTTTCTACATATATAATCATCACGATTATAGTTGAGGCTGTTTTTCATTATTGCAGAGGTCCTTCTTCATTCAAATTACACAGCCAGTTGCACTTGAAAGTGTGCAATTCCATCTTCTATACAAAGGTTTAGGACAATTTGAGTTTCTCCCTTTTCCTCTTAGAGCTTCAGATTGTTATGGTTAAAAATAAAGTATTTGTTTTCAGTTTAGAAATCTAATAAAACGATGACAGGAGTGTGAAATGGAATAAAGCATCTCTTCAAACAACCCATCTCAATAACACTTCCTGACAATCAAAAAACCTTCAGGGCCGCTCCTTAATGACTTTGGAAGTTTTAACAGATTTGTACTAAGGATGTGAGAATGACTGGAAATGGGTTTTAAAATAGTGCTAACTTGTTTGTTTTAAAATCCATTCTCTGATTTAGTTTTTGAAAAGGGTTTGAGAATATGCTTCCATTAAAATGTAGGCTGATGAGGTAATTATGATAATGAGAGTGCTATTTGTCTCCAGTTTGGAATAACTGGGAAGCTGCTCTAAGGTAAAGCTTTTGTAAACAGAAAAAATGTTTCTGAGATTAGAATCGGTCCCAGAGGAAAAAGGGTAGCTAATAACGTATCCCAAAAGAGCTGGGTGATTGTCAAAGATGTGAGACTTTGGGCATCTAAACCTAATGTTACCAGGGGAAGTGGCATTCTTGTGATGTCAGAAGAAAAAATTCCCTGAGACTGCACAGGAGGATGAGTAATATTTCTTTGGGTGAAAATAACCCCCTGTTTCCAGTGTCCCATTTCTTTCCATCCTGCCATGGAAAAAAATCTAACCATGTCATCAGCAGGGCCAGAATTAAGGCCCCTGCCCATAATTTCTGCTTCATATTAAAGTACGAGAGGCCCAGTGCACAGATTCTTGCACCAGTGGGGTCCCCTGGCCTAGCTTGCAGGATCAGGCTGACACCCCTGAGGGCTCATAGATTGTGAGAGGACACAGGCCAGGCCGAGGGACCCACTGGTGCATGATCAGGACTGGGGAGGGACGTGGGAGTTTGGCCAGCCAGATTGGGACCGAGGGAGGGCTCCAGGGCATATCCAGTCTCACTCACTCAGTCCCAATTGGCTGGACCCCAGCAGCAAGCTAACCTACCAGTTGGAGCACCTGCCCCCTGGTGGTCAGTGCATGTAATAGCAACTTGGTTGACTGGTTAATTGTCTGTCCCCTGGTGGTCAATGCACATCATAGCAAGTGGTTGAGTGGCTTTAGCATATCATTAGCATATTACACTTTGATTGGTTGAATGGCCAACCAGATGAGTGGACATTTAGCATATAGGCTTTTATTATATAGGACGGTCCAGTCCAGCATCCTGCATGTGGAGTCTGTAAGGCCATGGCCATGCAGCTGCTAAGGCCATGTGGCTATGGAAAGAGAACATGGGAACGTATGGGCAAATGTGGGTCAAGAGAGAAAGCAAGAAGAGAGGAACTCTGGGGATTTTGACCAGGAGCTTCTTCAAACTAAACAACACCAGGTAGATTTAAAGGATCCAGTGCTTCTTAAACCCTAGGCATATCAGAGTTAACTGGGAGATATTTTAAGGCCATCCTTCCCAGACCTCAGTTTCAGAGATTCTGTTTCACAGCTCTGGAATATGGACTAGGTATTTATAGAATTTACATAGATACCAAATTTCAGATACTTTGATGACTAGCAATGCTCAGAAACCTTTAGAATGATATAATCCTTAGGAACTTAAGTTTTTCTGTTGCAGAAATTACCAGGTGACCAGAAGACACACAATGAGTACTTGAAGATTCAGGAAAAACTCTATTTGCAGATGCACTAGTGTGGTGCTCAGGGAAGTCATTCTCCAAAGCCCGAGTGGTGAATATGGAGAAAGCATTCCTTTTATCCCCTTAGTTTCTTTGTCCCCTAAATATGGACCAGGATTCCAGACTTTTTATGGGCTTTGTACCACCCCATGGGTTGGGATGGGGGAAGTGAGATTACACACAAAGACCTGGCCTGCTGCCACCCCCCTTTGGGGATTCTGTATAGTTTATGGTTTATGGCTTCTATAAAATGGGAATATTCTGGGAAACAGTTTCTGCAAGGCTAGACAAGCTTTATAGATAATGATGGGGCTTAACCTTAACTATACTAGGATGAATGTATGTGAGAATACTGGTACTGGCACAGATTCAGATTGCTAGCCCTCCCCCAATTGTCTTATATTCACCCTCATTCATAGAAAAGAGTGGAGATCAGCAGCTGGTATGGCTGAGCAGTTGAGTGTTGACCCAGGAACCAAGAGGTTGCTGGCTCCATTCCCAGTCAAGGCACATGCCTGGGCTGTGGGCTTGACCCCCAGTAGGGGGTGTGCAGGAGGCAGCCGATTTATGATGTTCCTCTCTCATCATTGATGTTTTTATCTCTCTATCCCTCTTCCTTCCTCTCTCTAAAAATCAATAAACACTTTTATTTTAAAAGAAAAGAGTGGGATATATAAAGTGAATTTGAAGAATAGAGTCATCATGGGTATTATTTTTTTAATTTAAATTTTTAAAATTTTACAATTTTTAAACTTACCCAAAGGTAGAGAGAATAGTAGAATCAATAATATAATGTATAAAGTATCTGTCACCCTGCTTAAACAATTATTACCATGTTGCCAAGCTTGTTTTACTTACTCTCCTCTCTTTCCCTATTTTTTTAAAACTAGTAAATTTTCTTTTATTTTTTAATTTTTTTATTTGTGTATGAATTTTTTATTTTTTTAAATTAAATCTTTATTATTCAGATTATTACATTTGTTTCTCTTTTTTCCCCTCCATAGCTCCCCTCTACCTGGCTCCCACCCTTCCCTGTACCCTTACCTCTCTCCCATTGACCTCATCCATAGGTGTATGATTTTTGTCCAGTCTCTTCCTGCACCCCCCTCACCTCTTTTCCCCTGAGAATTATCAGTCCCTGATTCTATTATATTCACCAGTTTATTCTGTTGATCAAATTTTTAATTCACTTAATTTTTAGATTGACTTGTTGATAGATATGTATTTGTTGTTCATAATTTTTTATATTTTTCCTTTTTCTTCTTCCTCTTCTTAAAGAGTACCTTTCAGCATTTTATATAATACTGGTTTGAAATTGATGAACTCCTTTAGCTTTTTCTTATCTGTGAAGCTTTTTATCTGCCCTTCAATTCTGAATGACAGTTTTACTGGATACAGTATTGTTGGTTGTAGGTTCTTGCTATTCATCATGTTTTATATTTCTTGCCACTCCCGTCTGGCCTGCATTGTTTCTGTTGAGAAATCAGCTGACAATCCTCTGAGTGCTCCCTTGTAGGAAAGGAACTGTTTTTCTCTTGCTGCTTTTAATATTCTCTTTTTGTCTTTTGCTCTTGGTATTTTAATTATGATGTGTCTTGGTGTGGTCTTCTTTGGATTCCTTTTATATGGGGTTCTGTGTGCTTCCTGGACTTGTAAGTCTATTTCTTTTACCAGATGTGGGAAGTTTTCAGTCATTATTTCTTTAAATAGGTTTTCAGTATCTTGCTCTCTCTCTTCTTCTGGCACCCCCACAATTCTGATGTTGGTACGTTGAGGTTGTCCCAGAGTCTCCTTACATTATGTTCACATTTTTGGATTCTTTTCTCTTCTTGCTTTTCCAGTTGAGTGTTTTCTGCTTCTTTATATTTCAAATTTTTGACTTGATTCTTGCCTTCCTCTAGTCTGCTGTTAGGACTCTGTATAATATTTTTTATTTCAGTCAGTGTCTCTAGTTGGTCCTTTTTCATCTCCTCTTGGGACTCACTAAATTTATCCATCATCTCTTGTTGGATCTTTTGCATCTCTAGTTGGTCCTTTTGCATCTCCTCTTGGGACTTGATAAATTTATCCATCTTTTCTAGCATATTCTTGAAAAACCTTATAAGCGTGGTTTTGAACTCTCTATCCAGTCATTTTTTTTCTCCATTTCTTTTGTTTGTGATCCCTTCCCTTGTCTCGGCATTTTCACTATGCCGGGGAAACTTCTGTGTTGGATTCAGCCTTATGATACCAGACTTGCAAAACCGAAGAAGCCTCTGTTGAGCTTGGGATAGGTGGAGTCTCAGGGCTCAAGGGACCACCTTGTCTTCCAGTCGGCCCCGCCCTCCACGGCCCCTGCATCTCACCTGACTGGGTAATCGCTGGAGCGGTCCTTGTGTGCGCGCGCTCGCAATGCCTCTGACCGCTGCCTTTCCAGCTCCCCTGCACACCAGGACCACACGAGTCTAGGTCCCTAGGGTTTCACCCGAAACAGGGGCTTAGTGGAATCAGAAGTGGCGCAGTTGGGAGGGTCTGTCTCCCGTCCACTCGCGAAAGCCAGCGGCACAATTAGCAATCTGTCATCTGCGCAGTGCCGTGCGTGCCACCAGACTTCTGATCTTTTGCGACTCCCCTAAATTTCCGTACACCTCTTCCTTTTCACAGTCCAAAGTCCTCCCATATGAGTTTTGGCTGAATCTGGGGTTTAGTGTCATAAGATAAGGGGTTCAATGCCGTTGGGAGTCTCCGTTTCCCTCCCGCCAGAGAAAGCCAGCCAGGTACTCCGGCACCCGCTCTCTCAGGGCGCACATCTCTGTTCCTCAGCTTTTTGCAGCTCCTCTGGGTTTCTGTGAGCCCCTCTCTTTCTTTCTAGTTGTAGAACTTCTACTCAGCCAGTTTTGCTGTGGTTCTGGATGATGTCCGTTCTGTCTTTTAGTTGTAGTTTTGAAATTGTTGTGCGAGGCAGCAGTGTATGTGTTTACCTATGCCGCCATCTTGGATTCTCCTAAAACTAGTATATTTTAAAGCAAATTCCAAACAGTACCATTTCTTTTCAGAGGTTTAAGGACATTAAAAATAAGTAACTGTCATGCCGTTATCATATTTAAAAAAAGGACTAGTAATTATTTAATATTATCTAGTAATACTCAACCCACATTTAAACTCCTCACTTGTCTCAAAGTGAGTAACTAGCAGAAGCTGAGATTTGAGCTCAGGCAGTCCAACTGCAATGGACTCTGTAATCCATTACTCATTTAAGGGCAGAATGCGTTGTTGGCAGTCTCAGTGTACTCAGATCTTGGGGGTCTTAGGGAAGTAAGAACCAGTTGTTAACTGTTTTGGAGAAATAGTAAACTGCAGGGAATTCAGAAAGTGAGTTTGTTTCTGTGGTTCAGTTGTATCATTCTGAGGCCCTGTGATTATAGAGAATGATCCTCTGTCCACATCTGACAGAACTGAATGCAACTTGAACATGTTCTTCCAGATTTGCTGAGGTCTAGGGACACTTCCTGATTAAGAATATGGATGCATATTTTTGATCCAAGGTTGTCTTGTAGAATACTATCTAATCTTTTCATCACACATAACTGTGTTGTATCTATCGAGGGTTAGTCTTTGGCTCTTGTGTTTTGGATGAAACAAAACATAACAGGTGTTTAGTATATACTTATTGAATGAATGAATGGGGTATAACTTGTATTTGGCATTCAATACACCATTTGCTTTATCAAAATCTATGATCCTAATTTATTGTAAATATAGGTTTCATAAATAAAATGTTATAAGCCATTTAAAAGTTTAAGTATATTTAGAGAATTTGCTTTTTAAGACTTATCTAGAAACGAATTCTTCCTGAAGGGAAGTAGTGTGGGAGTCCCTTTCCATGTCCCGTGTGGTTCAGGGTTCCTGGTTCAGGGTTCGAGTTCTGAAGGAGGCCGCACGCAAATGAAATGAGAGACCAGAAAGCATTAATTTGGTGATATTGGGGGGCCAGGCGGGAGCCTTCCTCTAGTGGAAAGGACTGCCACTTGCTCTGGCCTTTTTCTCCCTTTTATTAAGGCTTTGGGACACACCCCTAGCCTTTAGGCAGGAAATAACAAAAACAGAAATTAACATGAAACAAACAGATAGAGGTTGCTTCAACCAATAATGTTTCAACTAAACAGTGAGTAATCAGCTCTGACCTTTCAGAGCAATTAAGGTTGGCCAGCCTTCTGGCTTCCTGTTTATATCCATTTAGTAAGAACAATGTTTGGTTTCCGACAAAGATCTTTAGCCTTTTTTTTTTCTTTCTGACTTCTCTAATATCAAGGACAGTGCTTTCTGTTCATTTGGTTACTCCTTCCCTTGTTGGCATCTTAGTTTCAGTGATTTGGATTCTGTCCACTTGGCCAGAGCCTGGTATGCTTCCTGAGTGACTTGGCCTCCTTTGATTCCTCACAGAACTATAGACCCCTCTGAGATCTGGTGTGATTTGCATTCAAACCTGTCTGGGTGATTTGCTGTTCTCTCTTCACTAAGGAAGTATCTCTGTGAGAACTCCTAGGCAATCTCTGCATTCCCTCTGAGAGCTCAATCTGGGTGTGAGGAACCAACACTGACTCAGTGATCTAATTCCCAGGGCAAACCATGCTGTACAATTACGGGTAGAGGTTGCTTCAGCCAACAAATGTTTCAACTAAACAGTGAGTAATTAGCTCTGACCTTTCGGAGCAGTTAAGGTTGACCAGCCTCTGGCCTCCTGTTTACATCCATTTAGTAAGAAGAATGTTTGGTTTCCGACAAAGTAGCTTTATGCAGTGGAAATGGCATGTCCTAATACATTTGTAGGACAAGAGATCCATTTTGAATAATTTTTTTCTCAAAAAATAATTGACATAGGCCTATATTATAGAGATTTAAATATATATCTCTTTAGGTCTCATCAGCATAGGGCAGTAGGAGAAGCTATAGTTACTAAAGGAGCAGAGTGGTTGGGAATGAGAAGAGAAAACAGAAAGTTTGCAGGATAATTGAGGAGAAAAACCTCTTACTGCTTAGATTCTGAAGTCCCCTGATGTTGGGTGTGCTTTGTTAGTCCCCTCGTTTTCTGGGATAGAGGTTATTAGTGCTTACCAATATCTACCTTATCTGGACTCATAGCTGAAGTATATTCCCAACCTGATCTGTAAGTTGGTGTTGTCACATGACTAAATCCTAGCCAATAAGATGTGAGTGAAAGTAATGTACATCACTGTTTGGTCTGGGTAGTCATGCACAGATACCCATTCCCTTCCTCTGTCTGGGGCCACACAAAGAACTCCAAGGCTTCTTCCATATTGTGGCCCTGCCTCTTCAAAAGCCTTGGAAATTACATATGGGATAAACCTCTATTCTGAAAACCACTGGAATATGGCTACGTAAGTTATCTTATCCTAGCTTACCTAGTTTCTAAGCACTTGGATGAAATTATGGAGTTGGGTGTCTAGGAATTCATAGAGGTATCTAGAGGCCCAGTGCATGAAATTCATGCATGGGTAGGGTACCTAGGCCTAGCTGGTAATCAGCACTGATTTGTGAGGTGATCTGTGGGGCTATTGGGGGTTCCCCTCACCCCCTGCTGACACCTGCTTTGGCCAGCTTGGGCCTGCAGGCTGGAGGCAGCTCCTGCATTGAGTATCTTTCCTCTGGTGGTCAGTGTGCATCATAGCAACCAGTCATTTGGCTGGTAATTCTGCTGTTTGGTCAATTTACATATTAGGCTTTTATTATATAGGATAAGAGAGAGTGACTAAACACATGCATGAGCTTAGAAAACATGTAGCTAGCTATATGGCTTTGGGCCAGTTACTTATTTTTTTTTTTAATCCTCACCCAAAGTATGTTGTATGTTTTTGTTGATTTTAATAGAGAGATATGTTTTTATTGATTTTTATAGAGAAAGGAAGAAAGGAGAGATAGGTAGATAGAAACACAGGTCAGTCGTGTCCAGTACGCACCCCAACTAGGGATCAAACCTGCAACCTAAATATGTGCCCTGACCAGGAATCAAACCCCCCAATCATCTGAGCCACCGGCCAGGGTCAGTTACTTACCATTTTTGGTTTCAGTTTCTTCATCTCTACAATAGAGATAGTCAAAGAATTACCAAAGAATTGTGAGAATTGAATGAAATTACCTCTCAGAAAAATACAAGAACAGTTAATAAAATTAGCTATTTTAGAATTGATCATGGATACATTCTGATTTATTCAAGCACATTTTTCAAGTACTTGGTATGTCAGAGCAAGGTATTAGGAGAGGATATAAAGATGAGCAAGGACTATTTTTGCCTTCAAAGAGACAATTGAAGGGCAAACCAATAATTACAACAAGTGAACAGCTTTATGAGTCTGTCAGCTTTTAAAGTTGATGAATATAATATATTAAATATTCCTGTGCTAAAGATATGCATCAGGAGGAGGAGGTAGAAAAGGATTCTCTAGGAATATGACCACCTCTATATCTATTTTATGCAATTTTTTTCTTCTCTAGCTGATGAGTTTATAAATTGCACTGCTTTGCTGGAAGTCACCTGACCCTTGTATCAGTGAGAGCTTTGTCATTTCAGGGCAATATTTGGAGCCTTGTAAATAGCTTGAGATGATTAATTTACTCTACCAATGAAAAAGAGAGCTGTGCTGCAGTGTATCTTAAAGGCTGACGTTTTAGTAGTAATTTTACTGAGTCAATTACAGTACCTTCTTTCTCTCTTAGTCAATTTCACATCCACCAAGCGATCACGATATGCAGAGGAAAATGCAGGTAGGTAATAAAACAAAAGGTTTTGGGAATTTTTCCACGCCTTTGGGGCATCCGGGAATTTTACCCTGAAAAAGCATGACACACTGAAACAGTAATTAGACTTATATTTAAAAAATTTCAAGCTTGTGTGTAGGCTTTGGAATTAAAGAGATATTCCTAAGGTTTCTATTTATTCAGGAGCCTAGCAGACATTTTTTTCCTGATGTGTAAACACATATTTTCTACAGATGTTAGTTGTCAGGTGTTGTGTTAGGAGATTTGGGGCTCGAAGATGGGTAAACAGGATCCAAAGTCTATGGAAGATCTGTCTATGCAAATAGTTCCAATTTAAAAGTGTTGAAATAGATAAGCTTTCTAATTGTCATGGTGCCCTTGAAGCCAGAGCCTTGTCTGCATTTCGTAGTGTCAGGAGAGATGCTCAAGGGTGTCATGGCTCAGCTGTGTCTGTTAAGGGCAGAAATAGAATATTAGGGACTAGCTACAATGGTAAGAAATATTAATCATGCTTTGTTTACTGTGATTGTTTTGTTCTGATTATAGAGCACATTCTAACCTGTCTGAGAGTTGTATGCCTGGGAACATGGGAGCTAACATTGGAATGCAGTCCTTCCTCTTTTCCCAAGAACTGCCTACAATTGTGGAAAGATTTACAACCTCGTGGCTGAACCAATTTAGTCCTGGAGGTGGCCACCTTTTGTGACCCCTCTTCCCCCAAGCCCACATTGCTTGTAACCTGTAACAATGATATGGTGTCTACTTTTCCCTGTCTGTAATTCTTACTCTCCCATGCAATCTTTGCCTCCTACCCTATATAAGCAGCTGGCTTATGGGGTGGTGGGTGGGGGGGCGTGCAGAGCAGATCTTTGTGGATGACCTGCTGCTCTCCCTTATTGCTGGCATTATTGGAGTAAACGCTCATATATGATTCAATCTTGTCTCTGCTTAATTGCTCAAGTAGTGACAGACAGCTTGGACCCCTTGGTGGTCCGGTTATACTTTTTCAAGGAGAATGGGAGTTTGCAAGTAAACAGGGTAGCAGGATTTGCAGGAAGTGCAAACAGGATGTGCTGGTACAAGGCCCTTTTCAATTGTCATGTCTTCTTTGGGTCCTGGGATATTGTGAAAGATGTCTAGGGTCTCTGGCTCAAAGACCTGGGAGGTTTTATTAAATACTTAACATCCACAAGACTAAGAATGTTAGACAAAGTTATTAAGCTTATCTCAGAGAAAGTTTCACATATATTTTCTAAATCCCTATTTGGTTATTTTTTTAAATCCAGGCTCCTCCCATCACTATAATAATTCTCTTAATGAAATGAGCAGGAGGAGAAATTCTAACATTTTCTTGTCAACAGGACTTCTTTTTTGTTAGTTTATGGTTTATAATAGTTCAGGAAAGTGTTCTGATTATTCCATCTTACCAAAAAGTAACATTTCAGTTAATTGTATTTGATACTATTAAAGACATGGAGAAATATTCTAGAGCAATTGGTTGGAATCAAGGGCATAAAAGTAAAGGCATTTTGCAAATGTTTGGCTATTAAGATATTTTGCCTAGAGTGATAAAGTCAGATAATGAGAAATAAATGAGAATCAAGTTTCCTGTGTGTTTTAATATAAAAAATTTTAAGAGTGATATTTGGCCTCTTTAGCAACATATCTTTGCCAACACAAAGAAGCAGAGGCATAAAAAAAGCACCAGGGGATATGTGCATATGGAGTGTTGGGAGTGTAGGAGAGGTAGGAGTGAGAAAGTAAAAGGAAGTGCTGAGGCTCATGAAGTAGATGGCTTGATTATGAAGCACTTTGTATCTCATATGGGACTAATTCTAATCTATACTAATAAAAGGGTAATATACTAATTAGACCAGGTCAACTGGACATCTTCTGGATGTCCGACTTTCTTCTGGACAAAGCCATAGTGGTGGGGACCAAGGCAGAGGGGCAGTTAGAGGACAACCAGGCTGGCGGGGATGGGGCAATTAGGGGGTGGCCAGGCTGGCAGGGGGGCAGTTAGGGGGCAACCAGGATGGCAGGGGACCTGTTAAGGGGCAATCAGGCCATCAAGCAGAGGGAATTAGGGTTGATCAGGCAGGCAGGCGAGCAGTTAGGAGCTAATGGTCCTGGATTAGAAAGGGTGCAGGCCAGTTTGAGGGACCTCCTCCCCGTGCACAAATTTCATGCACCAGGCCTCTAGTATAGATAGTAATCTGTTCCCAAACATCTAGAGAGTAACAACTTCGTTTTTATATCTCTCAGGTTCAGAGACAATTTCCCATTCATCATCTCATGTGACCTCTTCAGTAGTTTGGAGGTGGTCTGCTTACTGTCCCAGATCATACAATGAGATATAGAGATGGATCTTTCTGAAGGCACTTTCTCTCATTTATTTGCTGAAAACAATTGGGATGACAGAGCATGAATAACTTGTTATCTTTGGGCACTGAGATAGTAATTGATAAACTGGTTGGTAATGAGATTTTTGAACTTGATAACACTTAATTTGGAGATTAGTTATGGCATCAGTCTTGGAGAATTCAAGTCACTAACTTCAGTGGTGGCTATATTTTTCTGCTTGACTGGAACTTTGAAGACTCATAAGTGAGCATTGCAGTTCCTGTGCTTCAGATATTGGTTGAGGAAAACTCAATAACTGGCTCTTTGGGACTTTTCTGAGAGAAGTTTCATCCCTGAGCAGTGTATGAATAGTCAGTAGGAGGGAATTATGGGCTTCAGTTATCTTCCCACCCCCCTGTACCCTCCATTATTCCCAGGGCAAAGCAGCCCAGGGCCAGGCCAAGGTCAGTAGAGAGAAGAAAGCTAAACTCCTTTACTGAATCCTCATAGGGAGTGGCCTGTTCATTTTTCTTTATTCTTTTCTGTGTGAGTTTATAAATTTTCAGTCTGTAACCTTAAAGTTGGACAACTGAACCAAAAGCAATGCTTAGTTCTGATTCACATTGTTTGGCACCAATAAACTCTTCTGTTCTAAAATAGCTTAGTTTATAAAGCTTGTCCTTGCCGCAGGATTGTAAGTTACTGGAGGGCAAGGACTTTTCTTCTAGATCATTTGTTTTTCATATCCTACCTTTGGCCCCTTTCAGCCTTTATATCTTGATTTCAGGAAAGCTCAATAAAGCCTTGGAAACAGCAGAATGGAATGGTTAAGAATTGAGCTCTGGGGCAGATGATCTGGCTTCTAAAATTCCAGCTCTATCACGTACTAACTGTCTTTATTTTGGGCAAGCTTTTTTTAAAAAAATATATGTTATTGATTTTTTACAGAGAGGAAGGGAGAGAGATAGAGAGTTAAAACATCGATATGAGAGAAACATCAATCAGCTGCCTCCTGCACACCCCCACTGGGGATATGCCCACAACCAAGGTACAAGCCCTTGACCAGAATCAAACCCGGGAGCCTCCAGTCCACAAGCCAATGCTCTATCCACAGAGCCAAACTGGTTTAGGCTTGAGCAAGCTTTTAATGCCTCTAAGCCTGCTTCTGTTTTCTCAAATGTAATCTGGGGATAATATTTGAAACTACAACTATCCAATATGATTGTGGAATTGAACTAGATATTACATTTAAAGCAATTGGCACAGGGCTTGCCACATGATTAATAAATGGTAGGGATCATCATCATCATCATCATCATCATCATTTTTATGATCTTCATCCTCCTCCTCCTTGGGGATGGTTGATAATAATGTCAGGTGCATATACAACTTATTAATTTTGATAATTTTCAGCCTGGAAAGAAGTTCTTGGTTTGTGCCAGAGTTCTGTCCTTGGCTTTATCCTGTTAAGGTAAATGTAGAAGGCATAATTGGCCAGTGTAGGGTAACACAAATGTAGGGAGATCAGAAAATATAGAGCTGATAGAATTGAAGTTTAAAATAATGAGCTGAAACTGGAAAAGCTACATATAAAAGATACAGTATGTAGAATTGTATTTAAATGAAAGGTTAAACAAATAAAGGTAAGCTTGCCCAACTACATGATGGAAGATACTTGACTTGATGGAAGTTAGTGTAGAAAGTTCTTGAGGATTTTGTTGACCAGAGGTTGAGTTTGAGATGCTGCCATGAGGTATTAAGAAAGCAAATACTACCTTAGGCTCTGCTATGGGCTTAATGTTTTTGTTTCCCCCAAAGTTCATATGTTAAAAATTAATCCCTCATGAGCTGTATTTGGAGGTGGGGCCCTTGGGAAGTAATGCGGATGCAGCCCTCATGAAAGGGATTAATGTCTTTATAAAAAGAGACCATAAGGAGCTGAGTTGGCCCTTCCAACATAAGAGGAAAGTGAGAAGGCACCACCTAGGACCAGGAGGCAGGCATTCACCAGACATCAGATCTGCTGGTACTTTGATCTTGGACTTATTAGCCTCCAGAACTGTGAGAAATAAATAAATTTCTGTTATTTATAAGCCTCCTACACTATGGTATTTTGTTATAATAGCCCAAATGAATTAAGATAGCTACACTAATCAGAGTGCAGTGTTCAGATCAAGGAAAATAATGGGTCTGTTGCACTAGTATGAATATCCTTGAAATACTACGTTGAGGTTCAGGTACCTTTTGCACTGATCCTTTCATCATTTCATTAAATGTTTGAGCTGCTTCCTTAGCTATGTATAAAAAGAATCAGCAGGGAGGCAGATTCGTTACATCATCCAACTAATGGACATTTTTATAATGTTACTAATCATTTTGTAGTTGATGACTCTAACCATGATTTCAATATAGGAGAAAGAATCTTCATTCCTCTCTAAAGAGAGGTTCTTGCTCATTCTGGGATTGACCTGAAAGTCAGTTATGTTATTTTATGTTCTGTTTAAGACAGTTAGGCCAAGTTTCTTTTTGACCACCTAATTCCCATCTTATTCTATCCTTTGTTCATCTCTCCCTCTTCTCCTTTCAAAACTGCACCTCTCTTCTGTGCTTCCTCTCATTATATTTCCCACTATGCCTGCTGCTGTATCTCTTAATTTGCTGCCTTTTGTGGTGTACTTTCTCTCTTTTCCTAATGCAGCTAGTTAGATCACTTAATTTTACCTGGGAATTTCATAGCTTAATAATGACTTGTATAATAGTAAACCTTTCAGATTATACATTTGTTTAAAATCTAGTGTCATTCAATGCTCTAGCCAGAAGGAGACTAATTGCAATAATTTTGGAACTTGTAGCAGGCTGGTGCAGGGGATCTGGACTTCACAGGGACCTTATCATCATGGTGTATAGTTATTGGTAATTGTAGTAGGTGAGAAAGATTGGTGTTTCCTTGTTGCATAGGGTGAGGAATTGGCAAAGGGGATTAGAAGTTCATTAAATGGAGTGGAGATCAGGATAGAAAATTTGGGTTATTGAGGTTATTAGACTCTACTTTTATTCCTAGACCAGAAAGCTTTGCTGACATTAGATTCGATCTCATTAAGCTGAGAGTTTTCTGGAGGCAATGACTCGACCTTATTATCCAGTGCATTGATGGTGACTATTTCAGGCCATGCCATACTGAAGGGGAAAGAATGTTGGGTAAGTGGAACTTTTAGAGAACAATTAAGACAGGCAATTTAAGCTGCCATTTAAAACAGTGGAGAGTACCTATTATTCTGTGCAATTTTTACATCTTTACTATACATAGGGATATCAGTTTACACCTAGATGAGTCTCCTCTTCTCTAGCGAGTAGAACCCATTTTGCTATCATTTCTACTGCAAATGCTTATCCATTTGTCTTGCAGGTCTTTCATGCTTTTTTTTTGGCTAGAAATTATGTTAGGTGTATTATGGGAAGTGATTAACATAAAGGATGATGACTTACATGGAAGACATTTTAATAATGTCACTAATCCATTTGTAATTACTTTAGTCATCACAGAGCAAACTGTAGCAAAATCTAGAGATGTGTTTTCACAGTTGCCTGTCTTCTATTTAATTTAGGGAAGGGAGACCACAGAAAGAATGATGAGTGGAAAAATACAGAGTAATCATACAGTTTTGGAACCCAGGCAGAAGTAATCTATACTAATAAAAGGCTAATATGCTAATTAGATCAAGAGACCTTCCAGACATCCTTCTGGACAAAGCCATGGTGGTGGGGTCAAGGCAGAGGCGGTTAGGGGTGATCAGGCCAGGAGGGAAGGGCAGTTGGGGATGAACAGGTCAGCAGGGGGGAGAAGTTGGGGAAAAGCAGGCCAGTGGGGGGACCAGTTGGGGGTGAGCAAGCCAGGAGCGGGGGCAGTTGGGGACAAGCAGACCAGCAAGCGGGGGAGCAGTTGGAGGTGAAAAGGCCAGCAGGCAGAGTGGTTAAGGGTGATCAAGCAGGCAGGCAGGTGAGCGGTTAGAAGCCAGCAGTCCTAGATGGCGAGAAGGATGTCTGATTGCTGGTTTAGGCCAAGTCCCTGTAGGGTCGGACATCCCCTGAGGAGTTCTGGATTGGAGAAGGTGCAGGCTGGGCGAGGGACACCCCTTCCATGCACGAATTTCGTGCACTGGACCACTAGTAGTAATATAAAAGGTACAAGAGGCTAAACTTTTGTCCTGACCTTGAAGAAGGCATAGGAGAACTGTGAGAAAATCAGTGGACCCTAGGATCCTGGTTCTAAAGGGTTGAGTTACCTCTCAGAGACAACTGGTGTGGATAGATGACATTCAGAGATGAGACATCTCAAACACCCTGGCATTGTATGGTCGCCCTCGCTCCCATCATCCTTGTAGCAGGTACAACCCTTAAAGAAGAGGGAAATCCTGAATTGACTGAGTTTACTCAGAATTGATTACAGTTGACATTTTTATCCCTGATGGAATAAGGATTCAAGATTGACATTACATTCAGTTTTAGAAAAAAGAAATGTATACTTTTGCATACCTGAATTTATTCTCTCTACTGTTAATGCTTTAGGATAAAACACTGTAAATGAATAATTTACCTTCTGTCAGTTAGGTAGGCTGTTTTTAAATGGGAAAAAAACACATGTGCAAGTCAGAGGATTAAAATTTTACTCTTGTCTTTGTAACTGACGTTAAGGAGGTAATTTTCTCCTCTGTGCTTATCTGTCTCCATCTATGGAACTGGCCTGAATCAGAGCTTCCTAATCTAGTGGCTTCCTTGGACAAGCTGAGGAGATTTCTAAGGCTTCTTGAATCTATGTAAAAACCAACCAGTGTCTGTAGTTGGAATAAGTAACATGCCTTTTACATAAGTACTAATAATTTTTCAAATGTTTATAAAATTTAATGTGATTATTTAAAAGTATCATCAAGTTTATATTTTATTTTTATAATTATTTTCTCAGTTGAACAATCTGAAATTTGTAAATATTATTTAGAAATTATAGGAGAGTCCTTTTAGCCTAGAGTTTAGTTTAAAATGTGGTTTTTGTGGGACCAGAGGATCCCTAAATAATAATTCTATTGGCTACAATTCTAAAATGTGATTTATGTCAATTAGCAATAAATAAGACGTAGGAATTCTAGAAATTTTTAACTCTCACACTTTGATAGTGGTGCTAATTGATTTATCCATAAATGTAAATAATTAATGATAAAAGAGATGTTTTAATAACTATATTCATATAATCTCTCTTTTCTGATACTGAAAAACATCCTCTATCTCCAGGAGAGCGTAATACTAAAAGCCTGGGTTTAAATCTTTCTGCTTACTTACTACCTGTGTAACCCTAGCTGAGTTACCTAACCTTTCTGAGCTTGTTCACTTCTCTTTCAAATGAAGACCAAAGTCTTAATCATATAAGGATGTTGTGAAGGTAAAATGAGATAAACTGTGAGCCCATTATATAGTCTAGAAGAAGGAAATGAGAAAATTAAAAATTGTTAGTTTCGTTCATGTTCTTCTGGAAAGCCTATTTAATATAATAGTGTAAAAGGGTAATGTAAATTAAAACTGGCTTAAATAGAAAAATATGTAAGTTAAACATTTAATTAGCAATTAAACTCACATGTTCACTTGCCACCTTGTCCAGGGCTGAATTAGAATCATCCCACTCACTGTAACTAACGAGCAATGTGGTTTGACCACCTAGAAGGCAGTCTTGGCACTGGGCTCTGCCTTTCTCCAAAACTTGGAAGAGCTTTCACCCCAAGTCTTCCTTTCTCTTTGACCAACCACTGAACATATTTTTCAGTAGCCCTTCAGCTGTTGCCAAGAAGGAGAATCTTGGTGGTGCTCTCTATTGGGAGGTCTTGAAGTAGGACTTGAATGGAGAGAATGTGCTTTCAAAATAATTTATTTTGATGTATTCTCACTTTCACAAGGAGAGAAGGCACAGATGGCTGAATCAGGACAGGTGCCAGATCTTTCCTTGCACCATGCATCCAGTGAATCCATGATGTAAAAGAATGAGCTCTAAGAAAGAGTGAAGACTAAAAGAACACACAAAGTACCCACATAATTTTGTCCCTGACCACCCTTAAAACAACTGTTTTAGGTAATCAAAAAGCTTCCCTCAGAGGTAATATTGATTTCTTGAATATTTGTTGCACTGCACACCCTGGATTGTAGAAATTGGACTCAGTTTCCTTCAGGACTGTTCTATTGCAGAGAGTGGCTTGAATGGGAACAACTAGTGGCTGAGACCTGATCATTCCCCCAGCAGAAAGATTGTCAGGATGTAGGTTTCTTGGCTTTACTTGTTATTCTCCTTCAGCTCTGCCAAGTGGTTGAGGCTGCTGGCTGGATATTACTCCCTGAAGCTCTCTTGAAAGTTGTTTCAAATTTCCTGATCCTCTGATTTGAAGATCCCAAAGCAGCAGCCTCTTGGCTTCTAACTGCTTCATTTACTCGTTCCTAAGCATTGCTGAACTCCCACTGGGTTGACTTAGTTCATTCAGGTTTCAAGGGACAGGAAGGCACAGGTTATACAAGGTGATGGGGGTTATTGTGGGGGTACATGAGCAAGGGAGAAGACAAAGTCAGCTCAGTAGCCAAATAGTTGGACCCATAAAACTGAGCAGATGTTTCTGATTCAACTGTGTCTACGTATCTTTGTTAGTTTGCTTGGGTTGCCTTACAAAGGCACTATAAAGTGGGTGGCTTAAACATCAAAAATTTATTGACTCACAACTCTGCTTGCTGGAAATCAGAGATAAAATATTGCCAAGGTTGCTCCCTATGAGGACCATGAGAGAATCTGTTCCATGCCTCTTGCCACGCTGTTGGTGGTTTGCCTGCCAGCTTTGGCATTCCTTGGCTTGTAGAAGCATCATCCCAATCTCTTCCTTTATCTTCACATGCTGTTCTCCCTATATGCATGTCATTTTCCAAA
Source organism: Lasiurus cinereus (assembly GCA_011751065.1). Lineage (NCBI taxonomy): Eukaryota > Metazoa > Chordata > Mammalia > Chiroptera > Vespertilionidae > Lasiurus > Lasiurus cinereus. The sequence continues at coordinate 15,131,648 of JAAGEH010000426.1, forward strand.
TTTCCCCCTTTTATTAGTAGATCAGTCACATCAAATTGACACCATACCCTAATGACCACTTTTTAATATGATTAACTGTATAAAGACTGTATCTCTAAATAAGATCAAACTCCAAGGTACTAAAGGTTAGAACTTCAACATAGAATACTCCAGTGACAAAATTCAACACGTAACAATAGTCTCTCTTTTTCTTGTTCCCTCAGACTTATTTATATTTCTGAATAAGTTTACCTTCAATTTCTATGGAGATTTTTATGTTATCTGCTACTGAGTATCTTCTTTGTCTACGCTTGTCTCTGACTTGTGGTTTCTGCTGTCTCATGACCTCTCCTTTCTGATTTTTCTCTGTATGCCTTTGGCTTCCTTATTACTCTCTTGATTCTGAATCTTTTGGAGTTATTGAAACTCCCTGCAAATTTTACTGATTTAGTTTCTCACTGTGGAGTACAGAGCATCTCTCCTGGCGACGATCTTCTTTTGGTCTACTCCATAGACTTCTGGTGGTTTTTGCGGGTGGCATGTCTCAGAACTGCCCCCTGGACCAGTTAGCCTTGGCCATGATATTGAGTCTCCTGTAGGTTTGGCCATGCTAGTGAGTCTCATGTAGGCTTCACTGTGATAGTGAGTCTCATGAAGCACAGCATGGCAACCAAGGCAGAAATCATCTCCCATGGCTGCTTTTCAGAAGGAGACTGTGGACATGTGGATGTGCTTGGCTTTTAGAGTGAGTAGCTATGTGACCAGCACTGTGCTAAACCCTGAAGTTTCAGAGAAAAGAGCCATAGTTCCTTTATGGTACTTTATTTTTTTTTGTTGGCTTGGATATGGGGGGTGTTTGGCTCCTATGATGGAGAACTCCCTGACCTGGATAGATCTGATTTTATGATTGACAAGGTCCTCAGAGCCACTGCTCTTTTCTAAGGGTACTGGAATTACTAACAAGTATTATAGATATTATAATATAAATGTGTATATATAATTGATTGGAACATTTTGGCTATTCATAAGATAATTTCAGTACAGCAATCTCCTTATTTGCAGTTTTTTCTTACTGTGATTTCAGTTACCCACAGTCAATGGTGGTCTGACATTAAGTAAAAAATTCCAAAAATAAACAATTCATAAGTTTTAAATTGAGTGCCATTCTAAGTAGCATAATGAAATCTCTTGCCATCTCATTTTATCCTGCCAGGGAAATGAGTCATGCCTTTGTCCAGATATTCATGATGTGTACACTATCAGCCCCATTAATCACTTAGCAGGTGTCTAGGTTATCAGACTGACTTTGGTGGTATCATAGTGTTTGTGTTCAAGTAACCTTTATTTTATTTAATAATGGCTTCAAGGTGCAAGAGTAGTGGTGTTGGTAATTTGAATATACTAAAGAAAAACTGTGAAATATTTTCTTTAAGTGAAAATATATGTATGTATAGGGAAAAACATATGGGGATGGGCAAAAGTAGGTTTACAGTTGTGAATGCATAGAAGTTTATTCTTATATTAGTATTTATTAATTACTAGTCGCACTGCACAGAAATCCATGCATCAGTAGCTCACCAGAACCTCGCTGCTGCCCTCCTGTAGTTCCCTCTTCTCCCTCCTTCCCCCACTCATAGCTTACTGACCTGCTCTCTCCTATAGCTCTCCACCGCCTGCTTGAAGTTTGCTGCCCCACCCTCCTGCTGATCCGTGATCCGATTGTTAAGTGGTTGGTCGGTACGCTTCACGGCATAAGGACCATTTGCATATTACATTTTTATTATCTAAGATAATTATATAGGATTTTATATTTATTTGTATTACAATTGTAGATCTACTTTTGCCCATCTTTGTACACAGAGTTCATTACTAATTTGTGGTTTCAAATATCCACTGGGGATCTTTAAATGTATCCATTGCCAATAAGGGGGGACTACTATATTTATAAAAATATTACTCAGAGCTGGTTTAGTAAAGAGACACAAACATAAAGTTGTATGATACCTGTCTTCTTTATTCTATCTTGTCAGAGTATCTAGTAGCCATGTCTAACCTCATTTGAAGTTACCATCTAAGGTCTAATATTCAAAAATTTTGTGAATGAATGTGACTCCAAACTGAATGATGCTCTTATCTATTTGAAACTTACTCTCTTTTCTTCCTTGAAAGGCTTGGAGGTCAGAGACACAGGCCAGATGGGATTTTATTAAATTTAGTTGGTTCTGCACCATTTTAATTTCAACCACCCAATTAAATTGCATAAGTCAAGTAGCCCACATCCCAACTAAAAATTCCCTTTGATTCTATAGGGATCATTAAGCAACATCTTGGGCCAGCACTCTGCTAGGCTCTTGGAGAATACAAAACTGATCAAGACAGAAATTAGCTTCTGAGAAGCTTTTAGTACAATTCCTTGGCCACAATCACCTTGTATTGTTCCGTAAGCCTTTCATTTTTCACTCTGGGTGCAGGCATCTGAGTGGTACTGCCCACGTGCCTTGCACAGCACTGGCCCTCCTCCATGTGTATTGATTCTAGAATTCCTCATTGACTTGTAGGTTTTGTGGTTTGCATTTTCCTTTGCATAATGCTGGCCATTTAGCCTTTCTGCTGCTCCATAAGCATTGCCTAAGGTTTATGTGGCCTCAACTAAGAGTAAAGGGTTTTAACAAACATTTACTTCCATAATTTGCTTTTCAGTTATTTATGAAGAATTCACAGAGAATGGATTTCTTGAGATAAGGTAATTCTTGGCAAGGAGAGTAGGGTTTTGTTGACTGGTTACTATAGGATATAGTAACAAAACCAAACATATAGGAAGCCTTGACTTGAGACAGATTTTATTTATCTGGCTTTGACTGATGAAATAAATTAGTGAATTTAGTTGTTTTATTTTTAGAATACTGGAATTCACTCAAAACCAGGAATTCATCCTGGTTCAAAAAGAAGGCTGTTTTTTGTTTATGTGTTTTTGAAACAGTCACCTTTCTAGGTCATATTGCTCTTTTCTTTTGAAAGTCAATAGAAGCAATATCTCTAATAAGCAATAATTATAGCTCTGGTAGTGTTTCAGTGGAATAGAGTCCAGGGTTTGGACGACTTAATTGAACTATACAAAAAGCAGTGTGACTCTCAGTCTCTCCCTCACCACTGTCTCTCATATCTTATTTCTATCTCTTAGACTCTATTATTGTGTTATTGTATGTATTTTATACTTTACCTTGATATTGATTTCTTCCCAGCAACAGAGAGGATGTACAGGAAGTGAAAAAGTACAGAATGTACATAGCCCAGCAAGAATGCGAAAGCCTGTACCCACTACTCAGGCATTCTCTCCCTTTCTTCCTGCGGGGCTTCTGCTTTTCTCCTTTCATTCTGCAGACTGTCTCTCTCTGCTCTTAGTTCCCAGAGGAAGAGGTGGCTTAGACCAGGTATGCAGCAGGGAATAACCAGAGTTTCTGAATTCCCAGGAGAGATGTTTGGTGTTCTTGGATGTTCCTCATAAGGTCTCAGAGAAGGGGAATTGTGGACTGTTCTCTCACTTCAGTGGCATCTGCATCATGAAGTTAGTGTGCTTTTCTGAAACATTAACTATTTTAATTTTGCCACAAGCCTGAGAGTGGATATTAGTAGTGACCTCATTATACATACTAGGGAACTGAGGTTGAGTGGGTATTCATTCCTAAGACTGCCACAACGAAGTACCAAACTGATGGCTTAAGACCAGAAATTTATTGCTTTACAGCTCTGGAGATCAAAGTATCTCTGAAATCAAAGTATCAGCAGAGTTGTTTCCTTTTTAGTCAGTATAAGGGCTCTGAGAAAATTTCTAAGGGCTCTGAGAAAGTTTGTTTCATGCATCTCCTCTAACTTCTTGGGCCCACCGGCAACCCATGACATTTCTTGGCTTACAGCTATATCACTTCATTCTCTGCCTCTGTCTTCACAAGGCATGTGTCTGTGTCCAAATTACCTTCTTCTTGTAAGGAAACACTCATATTGGATTAAGGTTCTACCCTACTCTACTAAGACCTCAGCTAATTATATCTCTAAAGACCCTATTTTCAAATTAGGTCACATTTTGATGTACTAGGAGTTAGGTCTTCAATATAACATCACATCACATCACAACACAATAGCATAATACAACATAATATGTAACATAACATAACATAACATAACATAACATAACATAACATAACATAACATAACGTAACATAACCCATAACACAGCTTGCCAAAATGTTGAATTCAAACTTAGAACTTAAAACTTTTAAAAGAAACTCATTCTTTTTCTCATTGTTTTGGCAATATTGAAATGGAAAACTACTATGGCTAATTATTTGTCATTCAGTTGAGCAGTTGTTCAATGGAGTGAATAAAGCAATTGGCTAATTTATCATTCATTATAGTTAGTCATGCAAGATGTGAGGGCAGGAGTTTAGAAAGGCAAAATTGTGGTCAACCAGTTGTTTTGTCTCTCACTAAGGAAAAGAAAATGATAAAAAAGTAAAAGTAAACCTTTGTATGATGAGTGGCACAATAAATATGCTCAATGCTATTGCCAGATGGTTTCTGTGGATTACAAAGAAAATTTACTTTCTCCTTATTCCATTTTCTCCCAGCCCATTCACAGACTCAACTACATTGAGCACTCAAAACAATGAATGTTTTAAAGGAAAAGAAATCTAAGTATGAGCATAGGCCAAAAGGAAAAGATGAGAATAATGTTGGTTTCTACATTCTCTATTATTCCACTCTTGGTCCTAAATAAAAAATTCCATTTACTTTTTTTCAAGGATGGGATATGGCTAAGTGACCATGTAATTTATCATCCAAACTGAGAGACGTTCAAGAGTGAGAGTAGTACTAAAAAATCATTAAAATTATATTTCTTTAAAAATATTTACTGACCATCAAATTGTTTTATTTTACTGATGAACCTATATAAGAGATCCATTCAAAGTCTATTTTCAAAAATAAAATATCTATGAATGATTAATATTTTATGAGGCAAAAGTTGTTTCAATAATTCTTTAGGTTGTTTCACCAAATTTAAATATGGCAAAACTATTTTCCTTATCAGTTTCTTTCTAATATATTAGAGAATAAAACTTTAATTAAAAGTAGAAATATAATCAAAACACTCTTTATTTATGAAAGATGGTATATTCCAAAGATAGCTATTGAATTTCAAAATTAAATCATCAATTTCATTTGAGCACTCCTAGTTTCCTTTCTAATCTTTGAGGGGAAGACATTTTTAATATCTTCCTAAGGTTTACTTTGATTTTATAAATTGGATGAAACAAACAAACAAGAACCATTATAGAATTAAGTTTATTGATTTTCAATTTCAAGCACCTGTTAATTCTGATATAAAACTGGACATCTGTGTACAAAGCTTTTCTTCAGCTAATGGAGCCACATTAATAGCTATTGATTCTTTTTTATATGCACAAAAAATTTTGAAACAGAGAATGTAGAAACAATGTAAATAATTTTTATTTTGAAAAGTCATGCTTGAGAGAGACCAAGATGGCAGCATAGGTGAACACCTAAACTGATGCCTCGCAAAACAATTTCAAAACTAAAACTAAAAAACAGAATGGACATCTTTAAGAACCATATGAAAGCTGGCTGGCTGGAAATTCTATAACTAGAAGGAAAGAGAGGGGCTCACAGAGACTCAGAAGAGCTGCAAAAAACTGAGGTACACAGATGCGTGTGCATGGAAAGAGCGAGTGGTGGAGTGCCTGGCTGGCTTCCTCTGGCGGGAGGGAAATGGAGACTGAACCCCTTATCCTACTGCACTGAACCCCAGTTCTGGGCAAGACTCATACGAGGGAGTCTGGACTGTTCTGAAAGGGAGGAGTGCACAGAAATTTAGGGGAGCCATGAAAGGGCAGAGGGCTGGGGGCACGCACACCACTGTGCACAGAAGACGGACTGCTAATTGTGCTGCTGGCTTTTTCTAGTGGACGGGAGACAGAGCCTCCCAACTGCACTGAACTCCACTTCTGACTGCACTAAACCCCAGTTTCAGGCGAGACCCTGGGGACTCAGACTCATATGGGTTCTGGAGCGCAAGGGAACCGGAAAGGCAGAGGTCTAGAGACACGTGTGTATGTGTGCACAGAGAGGGCTGCAGTGATTACCGAGAGACACAGGGCCATGTAGGGTGGGGCTGACTGGAAGCCAAAATTGTCTGCTCAGCCCTGAGACCACCCCATCCAAGTTCAACAGAGAGGCTTTTGCAGTTTTGCAAGTCTTGTATTATAAGGGTATCTCTAGCAGAAGTTCTCCCGACATAGTGAAAATGTAGAGACAAAGGAACAGATCACAAACGAAAGAAATGGAAGAAAACAAATGACTGGATATAGAGTTCAAAACCACGGTAATAAGGTTTTTCAAGAATTTCCTAGTAAAGATGGATAAATTTAGTGAAAACCAAGAGGAGATGAGAAAGGACCAACTAGAAATTAAACATATATTGACTGAAATGTGAGGTAGGTAAGAGATCAATCAAAGGACTTGTATGCATGCATATAAGCATAACCAATGAACATAGACACTGGGGGGTTGGGGTATGCCTGGGAGGGAGGGGGGGCAATGGGGAGATATGTATAAAAAATTAATAAAAATTAAAAAAAAGAAAATATTATACAGAGACCTAACAGCAGACTAGAGAAACACAAGAATCAAGATTTGAAATACAAAGAAGCAGAAAACATTCAACTGGAAAAGCAAAAAGCAAAAAGAATCCAAAAAATGTGAAGATAATGTAAGGAGCCTCTGGGACAACATCAAGCATACCAACATCGGAATTATGGGGATGCCAGAAGAAGAGAGAAAGCAAGATACTGAAAACCTATTTGAAGAGATAATGACTGAAAACTTCCCCCATCTGGTGAAAGAAATAGACTTACAAGTCCAGGAAACACACAGAACCCCAAACAAATGGAATCCAAAGAGGACCACACCAAGACACATAATAATTAAAATACCAAGAGCAAAAGACAAAGAGAGAATATTAAAAGCAGCAAGAGAAAAACAGTTAATGACCTACAAGGGAGCACCCATATGATTGTCAGCTGATTTATTAACAGAAACTGTACAGGCCAGATGAGAATAGCAAGAAATATTCAACATGACAAATAGTAAGAACCTACAACCAAGATTACTCTACCCAGCAAAGCTATCATTGAGAATTGAAGGGCAGATAAAGAGCTTCACAGATAAGAAAAAGCTTAAGGAGTTCATCAACACCAAACCAGTATTATTTGGGATGCTGAAAGGTACTCTTTAAGAAGAGGAAGAAGAAGAAAAAGGTAACGATAAAAATTATGAACAACAAATACATATCTATCAACAAGTGAATCTAAAAATCAAGTGCATAAAAAATCTGATGAACAGAATAAACTGGTGAATATAATAGAATCAGGGACATAAAAAGGGAGTGGACTGATAATTCTCAAAGGGAAGGGGTGAGGAAGGTGCAGGAAGAGACTGGATAAAAATCATATATCTATGGATGAGGACAATGTGGGGAGAGGTAAGGGCAGAGGGAGGGGTGGGAGCTGGATAGGAGGAAGTTATGGGGGGGGAAGAGGAACAAATTTAATAATCTGAACAATAAAGATTTATTAAAAAGAACAAAAGAAAAGAAGAAGGGGAAAGAAAATCAGGAAAGACCACAAAGAATGCAGAAACTGGCTGGTGTGACCAGTAGGTTGGGCTTTATCCAGTTCACCAGGAGGTTGCAGGTTGTGTGCTTGATTCCCTGGTAGGGGGAATGCAGGAGGCAGTGTATCATGTAAAATCACATCGATGTTTATTTCTCTCTCTAAAAATCAATGAACTATTCTTTAAAAATAAAAAAAAGAATGTAAGAAAGAAGAAAAAAGAAAGAAAAACCATGCTTTATTTAGTGATATATAAATGCATTTTATGTAGTTGCTTTTGTTAAATTGACTTTGGGTACAGTCTTCTTAAGAATACTACTGGAGAATCCAAAATGGCGGCAGAGGTAAACACCTACACTGCTGCCTTGCACAACAGTTTCAAAACTACAACTAAAAGACAGAACGGACATCATCCAGAACCACAGGAGAGCTGGCGGAGTGGAAATTCTACATCTAGAAGGAAAGAGAGGGGCTCACAGAGACCCAGAGGAGCTGCAAAAAGCTGAGGTACAGAGATGCGCATGTGGAGAGGGCAGGTGCTGGAGAACCTGGCTGGCTTTCTCTGGCAGGAGGGAGACGGAGATTCTAAAAGGCATTGAACCCCTTATCCTATGATACTAAACCCCAGATCCAGCTGAAACTCATACGGGGGGGAGTTTGGACTGTGAAAAGGGAAAAGTGCACGGAAATTTAGGGGAGTCGCAAAAGATCAGAAGTCTGGTGGCATGCATGGCACTGCGCCCAGAGGACCGACTGCTGATTGTGTCTCTGGCTTTCATGAGTGGGCAGGAGACAGACCCTCCCAAGTGAGTCACTTCTAACTCCACTAAACCCCAGTTTCGGGCAAAACCCTGGGGACCCAGACTCATATGGACCTGGAGCGCAGGGGAGCGAGGGGGGGGGGCAGCAATCTAGAGGCACTGCAAGAGAGCGCACGCGCACAGGGACTGCTCCAGCAATTACCCAGTCACGTGAGACTCAGGGACCGTGGAGGGTGGGGCCGACTGGAAGGCAAGGCAGTCCCTTAAGCCCTGAGATTCCACCCATCCCAAGCTGAACAGAGAGGCTTTTGCAGTTTTGCAAGTCTTGTATCATAAGGCTGAATTCAACACAGAAGTTCTCCTGGCATAGTGAAAATGCCGAGACAAGGGAAGGGATCACAAACAAAAGAAATGGAGGAAAAAAAATGACTGGATATAGAGTTCAAAACCACACTTATAAGGTTTTTCAAGAATGTCCTAGAAAAGTTGGATAAATTTAGCGAGACCCAAGAGGAGATGAAAATGAACCAACTAGAGATGGAAAAGAACCAACTAGAAATTAAACATACACTGACTGAAATAAAAAATATTATACAGAGACCTAATAGCAGACTAGAGGAAGGCAAGAATCAAGTAAAAAATTTGAAATATAAAGAATCAGAAAACACTCAACTGGAAAGCAAGAAGAAAAAAGAATAAAAAAATGTGAAGATAATGTAAGGAGCCTCTGCGACAGCTTCAAGCTTACTAACATCAGAATTGTGGGGGTTCCAGAAGAAGAGAGAGACCAAGATACTGAAAATCTATTTAAAGAAATAATGACTGAAAACTTCCCACATCTGGTAAAAGAAATAGACTTACAAGTCCAGGAAGCACACAGTACCCCATATAAAAGGAATCCAAAGAGGAGTATACCAAGACCCATCATAATTAAAATACCAAAAGCAAAAGACAAAGAGAGAATATTAAAAGAAGCAAGAGAAAAACAGTTAATGACCTACAAGGGAGCACCTATAAGACTTTCAGCTGATTTCTCAACAGAAACAATGCAGGCTAGATGGGAGTGGCAAGAAATATTCAACGTGATGAATAGCAAGAACCTACAACCAAGAATACCCTATCCAGCAAAGCTATTATTCAGAATTAAAGGGTAGATAAAGAGCTTCGCAGATAAGAAAAAGCTAAAGGAGTTCATCAACTCCAAACCAGTATTATATGAAATGCTGAAAGGTACTCTTTTAGAAGAGGAAGAAGAAAAAGGTAAAAGCCAAAAAATTATGAACAACAAATACATATGTATCAACAAGTGAATCTAAAAATTAAGTTAATTAAAAATGTGATCAACAAAATAAACTGGTAAATATAATAGAATAAGGAGCACAGAAAGGGAGTGGACTGATAATTTTCAGGGGGAAAGGGGTGAGGGGTGTACAGGGAGAGACTGGACAAAAATCATACACCTGTGGATGATGTCAACGGGTGGGAGGTAAGGGTAGAGGGAAGGGTGGGAGCTGTGTGCAGGGGAGCTATAGAGGGGAAAAAAGAGAAACAAATGTAATAATCTGAATAGTAATGATTTAATTAAAAAAAAGAATACTACTAACCTTGGTGAATATGTTATACCCTTTATAGCAGGACTATTTTAGACTGTTTTTTAATTTAGATTTTTCACATCTAAGCCATAATTTTCCATCTCTGCTACTGAACCCTCTTTATCAAGTCGTGGCAGCCTTGTGCTCCTTGAAGACTTCAGCATGGGTCATGACACTTGTCTACTCACTGGTTGACCAGTGCTATTAGCAGCATGGGATGCCTCTTCTCCCACACCTTGTCTGGAAGGAGGAACCAGTCCCTGATTGATGGTGGCAGAATATACTTTGCTTTATCAGTAGACATTCTGTATGTGACCTGAAATAGGGCTGTTAAAAAGTGTTGGAAAAAGAGAGGAATTGTCTCTGGTTATCTTTCAGATTAAAAATAAAAATAGAAGTGTTAGGTTGCCAAAGGAGGAACATATGAGGCTAGAATGGTGAGGGATTATGAATTTATTCAATCATCTGCACACCAGGTGGCTGAGCCTGGATGGCTCCAGCATCCAGTGACAGGAGTCAGTAGCTTTCAAAGGACTTTTGGCAGACTTTTTCCTGGCTGGAGATTTCTTTATGCATATCTGGAGTGGAGATAATGGAATGTAGTCACCATAGGTGAAATGTGGTCAAAGGGAATGTCCATAGTGAAATGACCTGGAAAGCCAGTTCTCAGGGGAGGGGTATTGATTCAATTGCTCGATCAAACCTAATAAGAAGTAATTATGAATTTTTGTCTTATTGATGTATTAAATTATCATTCATATTTTTGCATATGTTAGAGTGAGAACTCTAATTCTGCTCACAGAACATGTGTCACACACTATACCAGACCATGGCAGAAGCTAGAAACACAAAGTGGGAATCTATCAAACACATTTTCCCTTTTAAAAGATATAACTGTTAAGGATAATACTTTCGTTAAAAGATGAAATACTGGGATAAGTTCTAAATAAATAATGAAATGGGTATGTATAATTGACCTAGATATAGCAAACATGAGTAATGGATCCTAGGATGGTTGTACAAGTTTTTATCCTAATTTGGACCCTGTATCTGCTAGTAGAGTTGTGCTTAGGGCACCATACTGATAGGATAAATGCAAATCCTACACAGCAGCCCCATTATGGGATTTGGGATGAGACCGTTTATAGTCATCTGCAATGGTAGTGTGTAGTAATGTTTAACAACTGGAGGTGTCAAGAAGAGAAGAGAGAAGCCCTGATTTGTAGTGTTAGATGATTTTTATGGTGTAAATATGATAACCACCACTGATTTCAAGTTCCAAACTTAAATTACTAAACTTGGTCTTGGGAAGAAAGGTGTATAATTGCCAAACCTCCCTCCAAATTTCTGTCCAATAAAGCTAACTTTTGTTAAGAAATTATTCTGACACTTGTTAAAATGATAAGAAATATTTATTCAAATGTCAAGACAATTTCAATTTGGAAGAGAGATGGGGCTGAACTCTGAATAAACAAGGACAAATGGGGATTCATAGCCAATGAATAGAGTGAGGGCATCAGTGGATGACAGAATACCAAAGGAAGACATTAAGGGTAGAGGGATTCTTGCTGCACTGACTTGACAGAATTTTGAGTGAGGACAGGCCAAGGTGACCAGATATTAAAGGTAGGAATGAGAAATTTGATCATATTTAGGCATTATGGGTGAGGGTGTCTCACAAAACTGATTTAGTGGGATTCTTGCTAAGACTGGGCTATGCAGGCCTGGTAAGGCCAGGATGAGGCCAAGGTTGAGGCTTAGTTGACAAGAGGGTTGCAAAAATTTTAATTATAGTTTATATTTAATATTATATTAGTATCAGATGTACAACATAGTAGTTAGACATTCACATAACTTAAGAAGTGATCCCCTAATAAGTCTAGTACTCACCTGGCACCACATATAGTTATTACAATATTATTGACTATATTCCCTACCCTGTACTTTACATCTCATGACTATTTTGTAACTACCAATTATTCTTTTTAATCCCTTCAACTTTTTCACATAGCCCTCCAATCCTCCTCCCCTTTTTTACATAGCCCTCCAATCCCAGCACCACCCCCCTACCCCACGCCGAAATCAGGTGACTAAAGTTTGGTGAAGGAGTTTTTATCACTCTCCATCTCAAAATAGTTATAACAGAAGTACCAGAAGTAGGTTTTTTTCCCCTTTTCTTCTTATAGTATATTGATTTACTTTCTGTGAGACCCAATTATGGAACTGTGAGCATTTAACTGTCTTTAGCCACACCACTTTCTTAGGAAGAAAATTTAATGTATCAAAATTTTCTTCCCTTTTATTATTTTGACCATTACACATTATAATTCTGATTCCAGTTACAATGTGCAGGGGTTGTTCCACACCACGAAGCAATTCTTCTGCATTGATTTACTTTCTGTGAGACCCAATTATGGAACTGTGAGCATTTAACTGTCTTTAGCCAAACCACTTTCTTAGGAAGAAAATTTAGGAGTGTCCTACAATTCAGTTCTGACACTGTTTACCCAGAGATTGCATCCCCCACTACTTCTTTTGGTTTTTGTTTTGTTTTTACTTTTTATCCTCCCCTGCTTTACTTCTGATATTGATGGAAAGTCCAGGTTCTTACAAAAATAAGAGGTTTCCATGACTTTGCCTTGGGTTTAAATAGATTGCTGGAGAGTCTCAGACTCAGGAAACCAGTTTATTCCTGAGAATATCAGCTTATCACAAAGAATATTAAAGGATATGAATCAGCTAGCCAGCATGGTCTAGTGGTTGGGCATTAACTTCTGAATCAGGAGGTCATTGTTCAATTCCTAGTCAGCACACATTCCAGGGTTGTGGGCCTCATTCCCCAGTGTGGGGCCTGCAGGAGGCAATCAGTCGATGATTCTCTTTCATCATTGATGTTTCTATCTCTCTTTCTTTCTCCCTTTCTCTTTGAAATCAGTAAAAAAATTATTTTTTCTAAAAGGATATGAATCAATAGTCAGGCAAAGAGATACACAAACAAAGGAGTTTGTGTCTCCCTAGAGTTCGGGGCAGACATGGCAGAAAGGTCTGGTTCACTATTCCAGAAGCTTTCTGAAGCCTCTCCTTTCTGGGCTTTTAAGGAATCTTCATTACATAGGTATGGCTAAGTAAATAACTGGCCATTGATTGATCTAACCCCTCTCCACTCCTCAGAGGTCAGGAGGTTAGGTTGAAAGTTCCAAACCTCTATCTGCAGCATTGGCTTCCATGGCAACCAGCCCGCATCCTTTGGAGCTTTACAAACATTATCTCATTGATATATCAAGGGACACCTTTACTGTTCTTATTTATCACTTAGGAAATTCCAAGGGGTTTAGGAGTTCTGTGCCAGGAACTGGGATGAAGACCAAATATGTATTTCTTATTATAAATCACATCATTACACACACCATTTATTTACACAATATACACTGAGCCAAAATATATTAAATAAATCTTGATCGTTTGCTTAACTCTGCTACCTGTGGTCAACACTGAGGGAAGAAAAAAATCTTGCAGATGAAAATTCCTTTAGTATCTCCTTTTTAATGTCCTATATCCCGAAATTATATCATGACAAAATGATTTTTAATGTATTCTCTATGAATTTTAAGACCTAAAGTATTTAAACCACAGAACTCTTAAGTTTGTTGTGTCCTAGATACCATGGGGAAAATTTCAGTGGCTGGAGACACCTCAAGTAATAAACGCTTGATATATGTGAGTCTGTTTCTGAGTATGAAAATAGAAAACTTATATTTTATGCATCAGTTATAGATAGTGTTCTGCAACATTTCCTCATAAAACAGGATGTGCTTTATGCTAATTTAACATGAATATTTCAATATCATTTGGCAAAAGGAGTAGATATATAACCCATGTTAAAAAAAAAAACTCACCTCAATCTTGAGGTTACCACATTCTCCAGTGGTTTCTTTAATTATAGATTTATGAAGTGAAGCCATCCCAGGCAGGACAGAAATTAAATAAACCAATCAGGAAGGAGATACTCACAGCAACTATGGAAAACTAAAAAGAAATAAGGAAATAGATAAGAAGTTATCTGCACCAAAACAAAGAGGGCTTCATGGTTCTATCCAATGGAGCTGTGTGTGACACGTTGATATTCTAGATGCAAACTGATGGAAACTGAAATTAGCAAAAGTGAGCTTGGTCATAAAACAGCACTGGACATTTATTGAGGGGTGTTCCTGGGGCATACTCAGTCATGAAGAGAATAGAAGTACATCAAAGTCCTGCTTCAGGATTTTTTCTTGACTTTTGCTATTTAGGAATTGCCCAGCCTCTGCTGTAGGTGTTCATTTATCTTTCCCATTCTTGAGTTAGTTTTATAGTGCTCCTGTTTGGTGTATAATGTGGTACCCTTTTTGTGTATAAGGGAGGCTTCTGACAGCTTCATATATACAAGAGATTCTTCCATGGAGAAGTGATTTATTGTAATGGTTTTTATGTTGTTAGAGCTAAAATTGAGACTATGCTTTGATCTACTTTGTAGCTCCATCCTGGAAAGAGAATTATTTCTTCACATGTCAAATCTTTGTTGTCAGCAGGGCCTGCCCCTCCCCAGATAGATTTTTACTTCAGTGTATTTTATGAGAGAAAAAAGGCCCACTTTTAATGGCCCTTAAACCTCCCCTGTTGAATAGTTGTAATTTCTCATCCTGGGATAAGCAGGAAAGGTTCAAATCTTTGTAATAATACCTCTTTACCTGGGAACATAACCACTTTCCAGGCATTATTGGCCATCTTAATAGGGTTGGGGAGTGTATCTTTTCTGAATCTATAGAGCCTTCGTGGCCATTTTAGAGGCAATGTGACAGGTCATTACTAACTCTGAAGTACTGTTTTCCTGTTCTTGGAAGGTCACTTTTGCAATACAGTAGCATCAAAATTGCTTAAAGGGAAGTTAAGGGAAATGTTGCATATGTAACAGATGGGACTCTGAAACTTAAGTGAGCTTCATCTGAAGTACAAAGATTTATAAACTGTTTAATTTTCTGCTTCTTCAGACAATGCCTCACAGGAACAAAGGGAGAACGGGATACAGTGAGAGATGGACCAAGATTTAGGGAAATATATGCAGAGTGGAACCTGATGTTTGAATGCATTTAGTTTATTGCAGCTTTTCTAATTCCAGGTCTCCTCAAATTGACTGATGGAACTCATTGCATAAGCCTTCGAAGATGTCTTTTTTTTCTGGGAAAAAATGTCTTAAAAGAAATTTCAACTCAATTGCCTTCTTCTGACAAAAACACTGAACCAAGTGATTGTTTGATAGTTCTGTAAAGAAATACTTGTTTCATTTGAAGTTTCCATTTCACCATTAAAACCTAGATTTGATGGTTTGAGGAATAAAATGTTGTCCTTTCTACCTGGCTGAGTTATAAGGGAGTCATTAGGTGCTTGGACTAAAAGAAAGGCTGATAGCAACGAAGGTTGATAGCATCAGTTATGGAACTCATGACTCATTTTTTTACTTCATTTTTATTTTTGAAAGTTTAGTTAGAAAGTCATAGAGGCAAAGGTGTAGAAGAAAAGAGCTCAGGAAAAAAGTTACAGAAAAAGAAGGGAACTTAGAATATGAGAGGGATAGGGATAAGGACTGGGATACAGAGAGACGGAGAGGGACAAGGGAGAGGGAGAGGGAGAGAGAGACTCCTCTAGAGAGACCAAAGAGGGTGAAATTCAGGCTAGGGGGGAGGAGGCAAAGAAGGGGATGGGGAAGGGAAAAAGCAGGCGGGAGGAAGAGAGAAAGGAAAGGTGCAGGCATGCTCCATAGAGAGAGCTGCCACCCAGGACTCATTTAAAATTTTATCTTTAGCTTGCTGCGTTAAGTTGCAGTTTTTTTTTTTTTTGTGGCAGGTGGCTTGAAACGCTAAAGTATTAGGCATCAACATTTATGACTTTAAAACATTTAAGGATCTTTTATTTCACCAGATAATTCCTGGTGTTAGCAGATAACTAACCTCTTGCCTTTGGTATTCCCTAGTAATTAATTGCCTTGGAAGTTCTTTATGCCATTTGTATTACTGAATCCTTCCAACAGTTTTGCCAGGTAGACATTAATTCCAGATCAGGAGGTTGAGGCCCAGAGAGCCAGTAAGCAATAAAACCCAGATATTGAGACTGTTCTTGACACTTGGCTACCTTGCAGTGATGAATATGAGTAAGTTAAAGCTCTGGAGCTCTGTGAATCTGAGAAGAGGACAGATTGCTGGCCCATATGTCCGCAAGGGTTGCCCACCATAGAGACTCCATCTAGATGAGGAATAAAAGGCCATTTATTCACATCTTGGCTACTCAAGTTACTCTATAATTGTGAGGCCTCGCCTATTGTTAGGGGCACATGAGAGCAAATGAAATATGAGCCTGTCATTGGACCCCATGCATTTTTTTGTAAACTAGAGGTCTGGTACATGAAATTCGTGCAGTGGCTGGTGGGGAAGTATCCCTCAGCTCGGCCTGTACCTTCTCCAATCTGGGACCCATGGGGGGATAACTGCAGTTGAACATCCCTCTCACAATCCAGAACTGCTGGCTCCTAACCACTCGCCTGCTTGCTTGATTGCTCCAACTGCTTCTGCCTGTCAGCCTGATAATCCCTAACTGCTTCCCTGCTGGCTTGATTGCCCCTAACCACCTCTGCTTTGGACCCATACCTGGGACCCAGGAGTCTCTCCTCCAATTGGCCACAGGTACCCGGGATTCAGGCTTCCCTCTCTCTAGTCAGCCATAGACACCCAGGACCCAGGCCAGTTTTGCCTGGGCTGGCTGTAGTTGCAGGGAATTGTGGTCAGGTGGCTTTGCCTTGGCTATAGCCACAAATGCTGGCACCTGGTACCATGGTATGGGTGTCTTCTCTGGCTGGCTGCAGCCTGGGAACCCAGGGTGGACGTGGGGTGGTGGATGTGGGGTGGGTGGCTTCTCTGGCTAGCTGTGGCCTGGGATCATGGGGCAGGTGGCTTCTTGGTCTCCCTGGCTATAGCCTTTCTCAGGCGCTGGTGCCTGACTTTTCTGCCTCACCTGACTTCTCTGACTCTCACAGGCCTGGAACAGCTGGGGGGGGGCAGGGCTGCCACCATTTTTGTCAGGTTAATTTGCATACTCACTCCTGATTGGCTGGTGGGCATTGCGGAGGTATGGTCAATTTTGATCTTTCTCTTTTATTAGTGTAGATATCTCTTTCTCCTTATACTAGTTTATTTCTTCCTCTCCATGCTGGGAAAGGCCTCTGTGGTTGTACATTCTCTGTTTAAGAAGCAATACCTTAATTCACAAATCCTGGATGTTACTTGGTGATATCTAATTTAAGCAAATGTATTTTATTAGTTCAAATCATTGGAAATAGAAAAATAAAAGCCTGTTAAGAAAACTGAAAACAAATGAAATAAATGAGGTAAAACTTCAACTGTCTTTGATTTGGTGTTTAGTTGTATGATTCAAATATTTTCTACCTATTGAAAGGAATAAATTATTCCAGATTTCCCCCTATAATTTCCTTTTGACCACTTGATTCCCCCTTTGTCTTTCTGATTTGGGGATTTATGGTTACTGCATATCAATTGCCATTTATAGATGTGGCAGATGTAATTATAATATACTCTGAATTAGTTCCAATTGTTTTGTTTAAAAAGCCAGTTGTGATTCTGAAAACTGACTTGAGAGGGAAAAAAATAAAAGTTTGATGATAAATTATGGCATACCCACGTTTGATAAGCCACAAGGGATGGTTTAACATTTTCATAAATATGCTGGAAAAGGATGTAAATGACATATAAATAAAGCAGGCAGATGAACCTAAGTGGGCTGATACCAATGAAAGAGGGTGCAATGGGAATGGACCTAATGTAGCTTTTAAATCAAGGTGAATGGGAACCACATCTAAGAGTAATCAGATGAAATGGGTGGAGATGCTGGGGGAAATGGTTGAAATGTTCGTGATACAGGAGATACTATGAAATGTGTTCCTTGTGTTTTATTTTAAAATTTATGCCCATAGTATCTAGGCAAAATGAATATGATAACTATATTCCAATATATTCATTTTCTCTTTCCCAGAATAACTATACAAGTTTTCAGTGACATTACCATTTCCTCAGTCACCCTCCCTCAAATCCTGCAATCTATCTTGAGCTCATTATTTTTCTTTAATTATATTTAATAATAACCAATATTTATCTAACATTTATTCTATAAAAGGCACTATGCTTAACAGTTTATGTGTATTATCTCTTTTAATCTTCAGGTAAACCCTATGAAGGAACTATTGCTGGTCCCATATTGCAGATGAGGAAATAAGAGGAAATTTTGAGGGATGTAATAACCAGGCTAAGTTTCAGTACATGTCATAAATCAGTTCTGTATATGCCTAATGTACTGCCTACAAGTAGAATGGATTCTTTTTTCGTGTGTGTGGTCTCGTTCAGTTCCATCTTACTCACTGCTTATGGGACTGCAGTCATTTCAAAACTGATATTCTTGTAATCAGGCTATCTCAGCCACATTCACTGACCATATAGCAAGATATACTTCAACCACATAACTCCTATAACTCCCATGCTAAAAAATATTTACTGTCTCCCAATGTTTATATACTATAACTATTTACATGGAAAAATTTTAAAGACTGTTTCCCTATTTATTTATTATTTAACTTGTTCTATGTAAGAGTTTTCTTTTTTAAATAAATAATATAATAAGAAAAAAATCTAAACACATAGATAAAAAAATAAACACAGATGAAAATGATCATGTGGAAAAAGTACACAAAGGCAGAAATGAACAAGCCCCTGCACATTTGCTATCAAAATGTGGATTGGCTTCCAGATAGGTACCTGAAGAATTGACAGTCAGGTTGTAGCATCCATCTTAAGGGTAAAAAAATATGTATTTATAGAAAAAAACAGTGTATATATAGGGTTTGGTACTATCAATTGGTTTCAGATATCCACTGGAGGTTTTGGAACATATCACCCTCCAGAAAGGGGGTGACTACTGTATGGTTTTTGGATACTTCTGGCAGGATTGCATTATATTTCCTGCAAGTGTTGGTATTTATCTCCCAAAATGTGTCAACTAAATATCAGATAGTTATTCAAAGAAATACCACATACACTGAACCTCAAGACAGGAAGTAAAATTAAGTTGAAAGGAAGAATTTATGATCCTTTGAATTGGTGGACTAACAGTTCACCAAAATTTTACTTTGTCAATCAGTTTTCCTCTATAGTTGGAGGAGGAAAGGCCAACATTGCAAAGAAATGTGCGCAGGTAAATATTTTGAAATTCACATATTTTATAGGCAAATAATATTAAAATGTATAAGATGTCAACACATTAGTGTTCCTACACTTAGGATCCCAAAAGATCATTTTCAGCAAGTGAATTTTAGTTATTACAGGGCCCATTCCAGGTGGAAGGGAATACCTTTTAGAAAGTATTGAATGCTATTGCTGGGAGTTGTTTTGCTGGCCAGCCAACATCATTGTGGCTTAGGCAGACTATGCCCACATTCTAAAACTAAGGTTGTCTGTTTGTTTTCTGAGTTGATGCTTTTTCCTAGGGATGTGGCCAGTTGAACATTTTTAAGGACTATGGAGAATGGTGTCAAACACTTGATGAGTGTGGCTAGCGGATCCATTTTGTCTGGAAAGGACTTGGAATATGAATTTATGAGTCAGGTTAGAAATGTTAAGTAATGCTGTACACCAATGACTTAGGACCCATTGAAAGGAAAATTTCCCTTATAGTGTGTACAAGGCAGAAATTCTGATAGAAAGAAGTACATGAAATCAAGAGTATTGCCATTATCCTTAAGACTTAAATACTGAGTTAAGCCATTTCCAGAATAGCACTGTGCTCTTCCTTGAGGAAACAGAGGAAGGATCCCTGAAGTCTGTTGACATGAGCATGTCCAAATCTATAGAATAATTTTAAAAGATGTCATTAGAGTTTATTTGAGCCAAAGAGAAGACATGCCTGGAAGCAAGGTCTCAACTGAGAAGATGCTTCACAGAATGACAGTTTTGCAGTGTCTTTTACATTTGGAATAAGGAGGGAAACTACAAGAATGTGGAAAGAAACAAAATGGGAATTAGATTACAGGATAGTTGACAGATTATATGCTCTCTTGAGGGTAGTTAAGCTTCCAAAGGATCTGAAAAATAGACATTTTAAGGGTGTGTCAACACAGATGCAAAGAAACAATGGACTGAGTTTGCTTAAAGCAAAGGTAAAACTTTTACTGAAGAAGTTAGTTGCCTGGACATGAGCTTCCAGTAAGGAACTTATGTTCAGATCACCATATGAGGTTACTTACAGTCACTAAGCTTGTCAGTTTTATTATGGAGCCATTTTTTCCCCACAAGTCCAATGGCAGATTCATCCTTATGCCCCAATAGATGCCCCAGAGGAAGACACCAGACTCACAATTTGGGAGGAATTGGGCCCTGTTTTTCTCATAGATTTTAATATTCCAAGGGACCTGTTTTTCCATTACAAGTCCTAGTAAATTAACAATAGTAAAAATTCCAACTTAGCCCTACCTGGCTTGACTCTGGATAAAGTGTCGGCCCATGGACTAAAGGGTTGTGCATTTGATTCCTGGTCAAGGACATATATCTCCGTTGCAGGCTTCACTCAGCAGCCTCGGTCAGGGTTCTTGTGGGGCCAATTGATTGATGTGTCTCTCTCACTTCAATGTTTCTCTCTTTCTGTTTCTCTATCTCCTTTACACTCACTAAAAAACATCCTTGAGGGAGGATTAGCAAGAACAATAACAAAAGCCAACTTAGACCAGCTGTTCCCTAATAAGCATAGGGCAGAAGTAGAGTTCTGGGAGGTGCACACTGAGAGGATCATCTGATGACTCTACTAAGACAAGATATAGACCAATACAGAACTAACTCATTTGAGGCTACTCCCTCTCCGCCGACAGCCCTCTCAGTGGGTCTCCTCTTGCGTATCTGCTGGTGAGGAGGCTCCACAGTTTGGAAACTTCTAGCTTCAGTGAAGCAGTTCAGGGCATTGCACCTGAGTTCTTTCTAGGGAGGTTCTTGCCTGCCATTACCTATTTGTTCATGGGTTACGCTTAACATGTTTCGCCCTAAATCTAATGAAAATATTTTCCTCTCTTCTATGCCCACTTTCTTGTTCCATTTACTCTTTCTGCCCATCATTTTCTCTATATCTCTATTTTAGTTCTCTGCACATCACCATAAATTTACAAACAACAAAAAAGAAGTCCCACCCCCTACCATACAACCACAATAATTGAAGAGTTTCAGAAAGTTAAGTGAACCCACTGCATGGAAAATCAGAGCCCTAGGAAGGGCTTCCTCATAGGTTTTTAAATCTCTTCAGGTGAGACTTTCTGAGATTTATTGTAAACAGGACTAGAAGGGCTGTGGGGACTGGAGGTGGGAATAGGATTATGGATTTGAAGTTAAAGAATAAGAAGAAAGGCTCTTACCTCCCTTGGGTATGCTAACAGTACTCCTTTGGCCTTACCTCCTACCAGTCATTGTGAAAATAAAAATATTCAATGTATAAAATTATAAGGTAAGAGGGAACTTTGTTCATTTTATAAAGAAAGGTAGGTATTTAGAAGACAATAAAATTTGAGAGTAAATTCAGAGAAAAAAATGAATATAAAGGAAATAGAAGTAAAACATTTAGAAGAATGAAACGCCAAATAAGATGAAAGGTTAAATATTAAAAAATAATAAAAAGATAAAGTGAATGAGATTTACTATAAATGAGAAAAAGCTAGAGACCAATGAGATGAAAGGTTAAAACCATGAAAGTAAAAGAGACAAAAATTTAAGATATAGAGAATAGGATGAAAGTTAAAAGTAGGTAATATTAAAATTTACTGGTAAGTGCAGGAAATTACTAACATGCTAAAAGCAGAGGACTATAAGAATAAAAAGAATTTGACAAGAACAATTCAAAGAAAATAAAAACAAAATGCATAAGCCCTGGGTGTCTGGCTCAGCTTTGTCTTGCATACCAAAAGGTTTCGGGTTCAATTCAGGATTAGGGCACATACCTGGGTTGTGGGTTTGATCCCCAGTCGAGGACCAAATGAGAGGCAACCAATGAATGTTTCTCTCTCATATTGACGTTCCTCCCCCCACCTCTCTCTTTTTCTCTCTCTCAAAATCAATAAAAACATATCCTTGGGTGAGGATTTTAAAAAGTACGAATATTAGACATTTGGATGAGCTAAAAGGAGTCAATTGTGTAAGGGTTAACAAAGGCTGATACAATGGCTTCCTGGAGTGGCGAAACCACAGTGGAAGAGTAGTCTTGACATGGGTATAGGAGCACTATAGCTACCTCAGTCCCTGCCATTCCTCACAGCCTCTCAGCCTTTTGTCTCCTGTGCCAGAGCTTCTGGATTAAGGCAGTAAGACAATCTTCGATACTTGAAGTAAGCCAGCCTTTCCTCTAAAGAACTTCTCAGGTGAACCTGCTGAACTCACCTGATTTGCTTCCTGGTCTTTTTTCCATTTCTCTAAAAAATTTAAAATATTTAATACCTATTAGAAATTCTATTTCTTTTAAGATATATTTCCCAACTCCATCAGCTTACATTGAAATACCTACAAGCTATGAAATTTGGTGCTTGTTTACATGTTTTAATGTTCTCTGCTTATTTATGTATTTTTAAGTTCTTTCTAAAATATAAAAGAGTGAAGAGGAAGTATGCAGCAAACTTTCAGACAGCTGGCTTAGTTAAATGTTAGATTCATGCTGTTATAAGATTTCATGCTACCTTAGTTAAGATAATTGTGTAATTGTCAATCTCACTTCTTCATTGGCTTCTGAAGAACTATTACTTCTTAATGGAAGAGAGTTCTCTTGTCAAATAGGTTTCTCCCATGACAGGTGGAATGCTTTTATATTCAAAAGATCTGCTCATATTGAGCTGAAATATCTTAGTCTTACTTCCAAGTTTCTAGCAGAGGAAATCTGATGAACTGATCTTGACCCAACTCTGGTTCAGGAGAAGATAAGGGTAAAGCAGTATTGAGCTGAGCAGTGAAAGAATTTAAAGAGGACATGGGGTTGTATAGAGGGATGATCTGGAGTAGCTGCAAAGTTTAATAGAAAAGGATTGAAGAGAAGAGGGATTTTTATATTTTTTTATGGTGTTGTAGATCATGTATTTAAATCCTCTATGTTTTTTGAGAGTTTCAATCAAAGATTTAGAACTGGAATTATTTTTGGTTGTTGGATTTGAATAGGAAACTACTCAAAAAGGAAACACCTGGATTTTGGTTTTATCGAGGTTACAAAAAGGATTCCAAATATGTAAAACAAGTATGATAGCTATTTGTAAAAGCATTAAATAGAAGTAATGTAAAAATGAGAGATAATATTTTAATCAGCAATGAAAAGACAATATGTAAGGAGATAAATGTCAAAAGAAAGATATGTTCAGAGTTATATGGGTTTTTCAGAAAGGAGATATGACATTGTTTTGAACTAGCAAGAAGGCTTTAAGAGGAGGTCAATTGTTTTCAGACTCTTCAGAGTCCATAAGATTATGATTGTTAGGCTTAGCAGTGATATGAGCAATAAGGTGGAGGGAACAGATAGTAGTTATAGAAGCAGAAAAATGTGAATGTGATAACTATTTGAGGAAGAGTAGCAAATGAGAACTTTACCTGAAATCGTGGATTAGTTTCAAGAAATCATCTGGTCAGAGTTTTTTAGAAAGAGACATTTGAGCTAGATTATGAATAGTCTTAAATATTAGAATATTTGTAGTTTTGGCATTGGAAGTCTTGGAAGACGTTGATTTGGGGATTGACATAATTGAAGTTATGCCTTGATATAGGATTAAGTTAAAGGAAGGGTTACAAAGAAGAGGAAGAAAAAATAGCTAGAAAAAATAGGGTGATTGTATTGAGATGGCAGGCAAGTTACTCAAATCTACTTCTTCCTAACAGAATTAATTTGAAATGGCATAACAGCATTGTAAACAAGGAAGAATACTGGCAGTGGAACTGAATCTTTTGAGATATTTCTGAAAGATAGAAAAGCAGAATGGTCAGATGGATGGAAAAAATAAAAAGACCATAGGAACCTACAATCCAAAATACAAACAAGAGGGAGCATTGCTATGGAAGTAGGACAAATTGGGAGATGGCCAAAGATAACTGAACCAGAATTGGGGTAAGATGAAATTCCTAGGAATTTGGAAGACTCAGATATTTATTACAATATGAGCAGATCTTTTATTGTAAACACCAGAGCTACGGAGTGACTATTTTCACCTATTTTAGGAGAAACCTATTTGCAGAAAGAGAAGAAACAACACAAGGCATGGCCAGGAAAACTTAATCCCTCTGCTTCCTAATTTGGGGGAATGGACTGAAGCACCTTTCATTGGCTTCTTTGTGACCACCCATTAGCCTATTATTACCTTCCTGTCCACCTTAAATAAGTTGTTTTTGTTACTTACACTCAAATCTTAGCTGATAATGTGAGTACCATAAGTTCTATGCAAAGGTTAAGTTAGTTTTCAAGATGGTGAATGTGAAGTAACAATTTATGTTTTTTTTTTTTTAAGGATGTTGTTGCAAGATGAAGGGTATGATTCATTGTTCAATTTGTGTTGGAAGATATTAGAAACTGAGGTGACTCTGGAAGCAACTCATTTAACTCATCATAAGTCAAATTAATGTTGTCTGATTGCAGTGAAAGGGAAAAACCCACTGGAAAGCACCCTGTGAACTCTTAATTAATATCAGCTCATTGACTAATAGTCTGAGGTGAATGGCAGTTCCATAGACCATAACCTCAATCAATCCCTTGAAAATTTTCTCTGGCTTTATGTGTGGCTATTTGTTATATTGTTCCTTAAAATTGAAAACAGTTTCAATATTTCCTTTTGAACTTTCAAATTAACTCTATTTTCTGCAAAAATCTAATTTATCCTTTTTTTCCTCTATACCACTGAAATATCTAATGTTTGTAATTTCTAATATTTGAGTACCCAAAGTATATTCTTCAGACTGCCTCATTCACTCTGAAATAGCACAAAAATTCTTTGTCAGGATATCTGTTCTAGTTTTTCACTTGCAAATGATCCTGTAGCTAAATTTTCTTCATGCAGGGCACAATAATTTTACCCTCTATTGAGCTTTGATTTTTCACTTTGGCTGATTTTCTGGAGAGATCTGGAGTCATTAGTTAGTGCTGCTTTTAAAACAGCTTTTAGTGCCATGGCTCTTGAGCAGCCTTGGCTGTGGGCAAAATTGCTGGGGAGGTGTGCATGTTTATTTTCATAATACCTTTCTTATTACCACCTCCCTCCCTTTTTTTATTTTCTTCTTCCCAGTTTCTCTGCATCTACTGCAAGAGCTTTCATCTTCCCAGGATACTCTGTATGGGAGAACCATTCATTATAATTGCCTTTTACTTCGACAAACATCCAGGCCTCCTACTGCTATCAGAAGATTTATATTCCATGCCAAATATCCACACTCATTGTTAGTTGTTGATGACTGAAAATATCTTAGAATATTATGCTGCTAGTAAATCAATATGCTTTTAAGGGTCTTTAAAGTGTTAAAGGAGTGAGTTGTGATGGGTATTTCATTCAGATGATAGAATGGGGATTGTAATGGACAAAGTAATGGACTCTACCCTTGAGTCTGTGACCTCTTTCTTTATGAACTGACCTCCCAAAGGTCTGCACTGTATCCTAGGAATGGACTCTGGCTTTTGGCTTGTACTGGGTTTGCCTGATGCCCTGGTTTCAATGATTACATGATGGTGGGAAGCTGGTCCATCAGAGTCTCTCCAGAAATTTGAACTAGAATCAGGAGAGAGTTGCAAGTTTATCATGTGAACTTGGAGATGAAGGGGAGACCATGTTTGCCAAGTGCCTAATGAAATAAGGAAGCCGGTTGAAAGAGAGAGAATGCAATGTCTGGGAGGAGAGGGGCAGAATGAGACGGCAGAGAGTCCTGATGGGTTTACTCTGTCTTCAGGCCTTTCTGGGTTCAGCCTTCCCAGGGCAAGTGTGATATAGTGTAGGGAGGGGTTTAGGCAATGGCTGTCCTCAATTTCAGAATTGTCCTTAAACTTCCTGTTTCCACTCATAACACTTGGTGACGACTCCATGTCCTTCAACTTCCTGTTTCCACTCATAACACTTGGTGATGATTCCATGTTCTGTGGGCTAGATATGTTAAAGAAGAATTCTACTTGTATTATTCAGGAAGAGAGAAAACACCATTCTCGGACAATGTAGAGGGTTATAAATTGAAGCTTAGCTAGTATCCTGTAAATTGAAGTAGACATCCAAGGTGGAGAGGAGAGTTTGCTAGCTGGCCAGCAGTGAGTGGGTTGTAGGTGTGATAAGAAATGGAGCCCCTAGGCTTCTGGGGGCCTCCCTTCTTGGCTATGAGCAGCCTGGTCTTTGCCAGCTCACTATGAAAACTTCAACTTTTTTTTTTCAAAATGTGTGTTATGATAATTAAAAAGGTTAGGAAGCTGTCGCCCAGAGTAACTGTTAATATTTATTAATATTTATTCAGTCTTTGCTATGTGCTTTGCATTATCATCTTTAAATTTCACATGAGCTCTCTAGGATGGGTTCCCTTATTATTCCTATTTCACAGATTAGAAGAGTAAGGATTCCATAGGTTCAGTTATTTGCACAAGCCACACACCTGATAGGGTTAAACTCAGATAGTGTGGCTGTATAGGCCAGATACCAAGCTTCAAACTATTCCTCCATATGGCCTCATACAGGGAAATTGTTAGTCTGCTGCCTCAATTGCCTCCCTCACATAGTATATTTTTCTTGAGGCAATTAGTCCACTACCTAGAAGATAGGCTATGCCAACATTTAAATGAAAGGTGCGATATAAGCATTAACTAATGAAAAATCAACTGATCTTTTCTCATTCCTATCACGATTACTCTGCTTCTACCACTGTTAAATAGGCCATTGATAATCAAAGTTGGGCTACTTGATATTAAGAGGTACAACCAGGGCAGTACTAATTCTTGATATTGTTAGCTTATGACAATTTTCTAGTTGCTGATTATCTTTGTCATCAGTGAGCCTCACTAGTACACTAGCCATGCTCCTTACAAAGGAAATATGACTGGCCATAAAGGCCTTTATACTTTGAAACTACTTGGACTGACCACATTTTTTGTGGGGTCCTCTGCCTTTAAATGAGTCAAGAACATAAAAACAAAATATCTTTTCCCTCTCTTCTTTCTCTTCCCTTGTTTTTCTCCTTCTCTCTTTTGTTTCCTAGGAAAGAAGAAATTACCTTTTATTATTAGTTCATAGTTCTTAGGGCAAAGCTAGCACAGAATTTTTGAAATTTGAACCCAACATGTTATCTCCTTGTTTGCTTAATCTCACTGCAGATTTCCGTTTCTTGACACCAAAGATTCCTAATGAAAATAGGGTTCAGGAAAGAGAATTTGGAGCTGGTTGTTGGATAGGGGGAATTGTTTTTGTCCCTCTGATTACGTGGTTCATCAGGTAAGGGCTTTTGGATGCACTTTTCCGAGATGGGCAGCAAGACATCTCTCAATTTTGAAGTGACAGAAGTAGGGGGATTCTGTCTTTGACATGGGGTTTGATGATACTGTATTTTCTGCTGTATTTCCCCCCGGTACACATTGCAAGCATGACTGATCCATGAAAGCTTTTCTGCCCCTGGCTTTCATTATTTTCTTTCCTCTTTCAAAAAGCATAGTTATTATAAAAGAAGCACAACTGCTCTAGCCTCTTCAAAATAGAATAATGACATTTTCATAGCAAGTGATTGTAGGAGGAAATGCAGGGATGTTAAGCTGGCTGAAATCCAGAGGTTTTTAAAGAACTGGAGAAAGGTCGTTCACCTCTTAAAAAGTGACAGTTGTGAAAACAAGCCAATTTTAGAATTTGTCAGCTTGCGTTAACAGTGTACCCTTTTGTAGTTAGTGATATCGGTCAGAGTAAATGCCAGCTCGACTGCAGGCTTTGCTGAGGAGGTTGAAGGCTTGTATTTTAGGCCTGTACACATTTCCTAGGCTTGCTAGAGGGAGACATGGAGTGAGCTTTGGACTGGAAAGTATGACTCTGTCCCGGCTGTAACTCTGAGTAGCTTCTTAACATTGCAATTGATGACTCCCTCATTCTCAGTCCCATCATCTGTAACATGAATGAGTTGGACAAAGTTATCTCTAAGATCCTGTCTAGCTTGAAAGTTCTGCGATTCTAAGTCCTGGATTAATGCTATGAATCACAATGGTCTCTACAATGATATTTCCCCCATTTTTTTTTCTTGGGCAAATAATTGACTCCTAACAAGTTTTCATCTAGTTTTTAATCATGGTAAACTGATGGTTTGCCAGTAGTATTTTGGAAGAAAAGTTCCTGGTTAGCAGCATTTCCTCTAAATCTTTCTTGATTGGCAGTGAGGGAAGCCCTGGCTATGGCCAGACCATATTGTCGCATTTTGTCTCTTAGGCAAGAGTCCTTGTAACCTACTAACCTCTGAGTCAGCCACTCAGAAGTGCTTCTTTTATTGTGTTTGTGCCTAGTTATCAGGCCTAAAAGTGACATGTTGTTGCTCAGGATGATTAATATTAGAATCACAGGTTCTAAAAACTGCAAAGAAACTAAGATTCCATGGAGCCTGCAATGGTCAGTCTCATGTGCCAACTTGGCTGGGCTATAGTCCACAGTTATTCAAACAAAATGTAGGGGATACTGTGACGGTATTGTATAGATGTGATTAATGTTCATAATCAGTTGGCTTGAAAGAAAGAGGATTACCCTGGGTAATCTGGATGAGCAATTCAATCAGTTGAAAGTCCTTAAAAGCAAAACATTTTTCAGAAGCAATTCCTCCTGGATTGCAGCTTCAGTCTGCCGAGAATTCCAGCTGCCCTTCCTGATGGCATGCCCTATCGAATTCAGACTTGCCTAGCCAGGCCCCAAATCATCTAAGCAAATTTCTTGTAAAGAATCTTTTTCTATATCTCCTACTGGTTCTGTGTCTTTGGTAGAACACAGATGATACAGCCTCAAAGTCCTACATTTTTATGGGGAAAGAAACTGGGGTTCAGTCCCCAGAGTTCATTAATGGGAGAACCAGATACTTCGACTTCCAAGCTGTAAACCTCCCATGATACCACACTCCTATTGTCTAGAATCCAGTTGAAAATGTGGACAGAAGGGCATTGCTTAATATCTGAAGGACTACTGCTGCTTCAGTTCATGCCCTCACATATGTCCACAGTGGCTTGCTCAATATATTCACTATTTTTGCATGGCTTTTGTGTAAAGTGTTGAATGACATGGTGGAAATGCAACCAGGAGCACTGCAACTCAGTGAGTCTTAGCAATGGAAACAAGTGCTCAGAATTTATACAAAGTCACCTAAAAAGAGATTGAGAGATACTGGAGTGTTTAGAGGGCAATCCTGGCAGCATGCATGGGCCACAAGTGATGGAAAGTCTTTGTCAGGCTGCAGAAATAATTCTTGTCTGTGCCCTTCATTGCACAAATAAACTATGGAATAGTAATTCCTAACTTTTTGGGAGCAGATTGAGATGCTTTGGGGAATCTAATGCCAAATTTCTCAACTTTGACATTATTGCTCTTTTGAGCTGGATAATAGTAGTGTTGTGAGGTCTGTGTTGTGCATTGTGAGATATTCAGCAGAATTCCTGGCCTTTACCCACTAGAACCCAGCTCTCTCAGGACAACCATAGATGTATCCAGACATGGTCAAATGCTTCTGGGAGGGAAAATTGCTCCTATTAAGAACCATAGATCCAAGAGAAGCTAGGAAAAAATTTTCTTTCTGAAGAAAAATTGCAAATAATTTAAGAGTGTTCCTAGACCTCTCTAAAGCCATCCGTGTGAATCCCAGGTTAAGAACCCATGCTTATTATAGTGTTTTCATGATCTCTTCTGTATTACTGTTTGATATATTTTTTTGTCAGATTGCCAAGTATGTACATCTTGTTTCCTAACTGAATTGGAAGTTCTTTCAATAAAGGAAGCATAAAAACATTTTAGCATAACACTGGCTTCATGATAGCTCTTGGTAAACATTTACCAACTTCTTGAAAGAACTGAGGACAGACTTCCCTACCTGGACAGCCCTGCAGTGGAGAAGTTCAGAGCAGGTACTGTCCCTTCCCTATCTCTCCTCTCTCCCAATTAGAGAGAGTAGCTTTTTCTCTATTAGTTACATTAACTCTGGGTAAAGTTACATAGGGTCTCATCTCCCAAATGAGAAAAATCATAGGCACAAAAAATAAGATATTTATATAAAGCATCAAATATGTCCTGTGCATATCAGCTATTATCTTTATTGGCTCTGCACTTCTTGCAGTTTGTTATTATTATTTTTTAAATATATTTTTTATTGTTGATAGTATTACAGATATCTGCCTTTCCTCCTCCCCCGTATTCCTCCTTACTCTCAATCCTTACCCATCTTCCCAGATCTTCACTACCCTATTGCTTGTATCCATGGGATATGCATGTAAGTATGTAAGTTCTTTGGTTTATCTCTTCTCATCCCTCCAACCCCACATTAAGGTATGTCAGTCTGTTTCATGCTCCATGCTTCAAGTCTTATTTTGTTGGTCATTTAATTTTATTCATTACCACTTGCTATTATTATTGTTGTTGTTGTTATGGTTTCTCTACTGCAGTCCTAGTTAACCTGATGACTCGTCAGGTTTGGGAGGACCTGGGATATCTCGAAGCAGCAAGGAAGACAGCAGAGGGGGTTGTTGCCATGAGATAGTGTGAATTATTATTGCATGGATGAGGTTGAATCCAGAACTGAGGACACCTCCTTTAGCTCCACAGTCCTCAGTTCCCCCCACCTGCAAAGGTGCTCCTGAGGGGTGGAGGATATATCTGGCCTCTGAGCCTCCTTCACATGGCCCAGAAGGGCTGCAATTACTGATATTGGTTTCTCAGGGCATCTTAGCAGCAGGAAGCAAACCTTGTATGTTTTCCAGAGCAGTAAGTAAACAGAGTACATTTCCTTGCAGGATAATTAGAAAACAGGAGAGTTTGTGCTCTGAAATAAAGGATAGATTCAGTTGTTCAGAATATACTTAGAATGGCCACTTGACTGGGTCCCTTTTGGGCTTCAGGGATTTGTGGAACTGAGTCACTTCAGGTGAAACAAGAACCTCCTTCCCTTCGGAAAAAGGGTAGCCTTTCGACAAAATGTACTAACCAGTCCCTGGTTCTTTCTGCCAAGGCTGCTCAGAGATGAGCTCCCTGCCCAATTAGGCAGCATCCGTGAAGATTGCTTTCATCAAGCCTTGTTAAGAGGGGAAATAGCAGAATGTTCTCACTGCTTTCAAATTTACTTTGAAGCTTTCATTTTTCCACCAGAAGGAAATGTTTGTCTTTCCCCTCAGCTGGTAGGTGAGCCCTGGAATTAACAGGTGATGTTTCTCCAAATACTGCTCAGTTCAGCACTATCATTATCCCTTCTCATTGCTAGGGGTTAATGGCCAGGAAAATGAAGACTCTTCATAGGGATCTTGAGCATAAGGCCATAGTGAAGTGTTTGATAAGAAAACTCTCAGATCTCATCCAAAATTTAAAGATTCAGTGCACACTCCAGTTCCCATTCAATGCTGGGAACTGGGGACAGAGATGGGAAACTACTGCATTTACCACCCTTAAATGCTGTTTTGTTATGTAACTCTCTCCCTTAAAATCTTTATTGGTTCTGCACATCTTACCATTTGTTATTAAATTCCTTAGTGTGGCTCATCATCTGGTCTCATGCTACCTGGTCAACAAATACTTGTGGAATGATAATGAGGTAATTCATGAAACACACATAAGCATAATATTTAGCACATGGTAGAAAATAATTAGATTTTATTAATATTTTTATTTGCAAAAGCTATTGCGTTTGCTCAGCATTAACCCACTATTCATCCTCCTTATGCTAACAGTATCCCTTTAAATAATACTCTTCCTTTTCCAATCTGGTGTCATGGGGAAACTGGCCCTATTAAAGTGCCCCATCTCTCATCTCCCTGGCTACAGAACTTGATCCAAAGACAGATATGTGACTTAAACTGGGAAAAGAAAAATTCTTTTCTGGTAGTTTTCAAGTAGAAGCTAGAAGCAAAATATTCTCTCTCTCTCTCTCTCTCTCTCACACACACACACACACTTACTTTCTCTCTCTCTCTCTCTCTCTCTCTCTCTCTCTCTCTCTCTCTCTCT
>JAAGEH010000426.1:15163944-15246451 GCA_011751065.1 Lasiurus cinereus
TCTCTCTCTCTCTCTCTCTCTCTCTCTCTCTCTCTCTCTCTCTCTCTTCTGGATATAAAGTTGTTAAGATATAAGCCCAGAACTGTCTGTGGCCATGTGGCCATATTAATAAGTAATGGGGACAGGTGACCTAAGAAAAGCCAGGAAATTGAAAAAAAATAGTCCCAAAGATGTGATGTATGTGTGTGATGTATGAGAGATATGAAGAAAGAAGAAAATATTACAGTTGCCAATTCTGATAGTTCCTAAATCCAGCCCTAATCATAAATAAATTTATTTGGCTTGGGTCTGTGAGCCTATAACTATTACTTTTTGTGTTCTACTAATTCAAGATGGCTTTTAATCTCTTGCTGGCCACTTAGAATATAAGGATAAATGAAGGACAGTTCCTACCCTCAAGGATTTCCTGGAGGAGACAGAAACATAATTATCATAAGAAGTCACAATTGTAATGAAGGTATGTCTTAGATTGCACCACGAAAGCCACTTTCCTAATCTGTTCCTCACTTTGGTCTCCTGGATTCTATTTTGATGGTTCCAGAGTTGTCTGGTGTCTGAGTATGTGACTCTAAGGAATATTATCAGCTAGAATTTATTTTGCTTTGTCCTGATGCCACCTGGAACTCCCTAGAGCATAAGACCTTTTAGTAAATGATGAGGACTTTGCACATAGCGCAGGACTTTCTTCTTGGTCCCTCATAAAAAGCCCTGTTATAATTCTTAATGTCCATAGACCCATGGAGGATCCACAGATAGATGAAAGGGAATTACCTTTGTAATGTAATGCATAATTTCTAGGATGCATGATATTTTTGGAGGTGTGGTGAGTATCTGTAGTTTTTTTAAAAAATATATTTTTATTGATTTCATAGAGGAAAGGAAAGGGAAAAAGAGATAGAAGCATCAATGATGAAAGAGAATCATTGATCGGCTGACTCCTACACTCCCCAGCTGACTCCTACACTCCCCACACTAGGTATCAAGCCTGCACGCAACCTGGGCATGTGCCCTGACCAGGAATAACTGTGACCTCCTGGTTCATAGGTCGATGCTCAATCACTAATCCATGTTGGCTGGACTATAGGTTTTATAAGATTTGTAAAGAGGTCATTGAGCCAAAAAAAAAAAAAGGCATTATGGAGGTCCTGTAGAAGAATTCCCAAAATGCAACATGATTGTGGGGAGGAATAAAAAAAAAGTATTTCAATTCTTAAATATCTGGAGCATATAGTGACTTTCTTTTGGAAAGTTTGGAGAATAGTGCCAACCCAGTTAATCTAGAGTCACAAAACATTGCATCTCTTCAAAAGGACATTCCACCAAGGATCACTCCCAATTTTTAGAGATGAAAGGAAGATTATCCTTAGATTTCCAGTGAGATAAATAGTGAGGTTAAAATGCCAATAGTTGACAGCCTTCTGCCTGGAATGGCCTCTTGTTGTCCATATGATTTCCTTTTAATACACTTCCTTATTAGTGAGGCTTTCTGTTCTGCTTATATTGCTATTTAATGGCATGATCATGCTCCTACCTCTGACACTCATGATTCCCTTGTCCAGCTTTGTTCATCTTCTAGCATGTATTATGCATGGAAGTGTCATTTACTCCAATATGTAATTTAATCACACTTTAAGAAAAAAGAATACTTTATTGATTTTATGAGAGAGAAGAAGGGAAATGAGAGAAACATTAATGTGAGAGTATTTCAACAATTGGCTGCCTTCTGCAGGCTCCCTACCAGGATCGAGCCTGCAACCAGGCCATGTACCCTAACTGGGAATCAAACCAGCAACCTTTCTATGCATGGGACAAGGCCCAACCAACTGAGCCGCATTAGCCAGGATATAATCACGTATTTGTTTTTATTTAATTTTTCATCTCCCTCAACAGAGTGTTAGCTCCATTAGAAAGAGAGCTATAATATACTTGTTCATATATTGTACTTCTGGCACTGAGAACAGTTCTAGGCATAGAGTATCTGTTGAATGAATGAATCTATATGTATAAAAGGCTAATCAACCATCAACTGTCAGACTGTTTGGTAGGTATGATGCACACTGACTACCAGGGAACCAATGCTCAATGCAGGAGCTGCTGAGCTCTGGTGACTTGGCAGTGGTGGATCTTGAGTAATGCACCTGGAAGCAGAGAGGAGGGAGTCTGATTCCTCACGGGGCCAGGTTATTCCACCTTTGGCCATGAATTATGTTATTGCTGGGGCACTGTTGGCTCCTGAATCTGGTTTACTCTAAGCTGAGGTGACTGCAGATGCCCTTCAAGCCACGATGCTGCCCCAGGTGCAGCCAACTGTGGGAGGGTGGCTCCAGGGTGTGTCTGGCATCTCACCCATCCCGCTCCACTTGCCACCTTCTAATTAATTTCCTCTCAGTGTGTATGAATCTGTGCACTGGGGCACTAGTAAATAAATAAAATATCTTCCCTTTGTTCTTTCAGGCAAGTATTAATGGTTCTCTCTCCTTCTTGTAAAGAGAGTCCTATCTAATAAAAGAGTAATATGCAAATTAACCATCATTCCACAACAAAATGGCAGTGTCCATAGTCACAAGATGGCAGGGCCCAGTCCTCTCAGCCCGGCTGGAGTCCCCCAGTCCCAGGAAGGGCAGTCACTGTGAGCTAGGCAGCTCCGGGTGTCCAGCAGGGAGGCGCCCGCAACCCCATGGAGCGATTCATGTACTGATGATTTTACCAATGGAAAAGTTAAGAGAAAGAGAGTACAGAAAAGGAATAAAGTAAAAGAAAGAAAGGACAGAAGATGAAACATCAAGAAAAAGAAAGAGAAGGAAAAAAGGAAGAAACAACCACATGATATCACCTTTCCAAGGTCTCATGAAATTCCTGTTTAAGGAGTTTATTTTATGACACTTTTAGTTTGGGTTTACATTTTTACTGGTTTGTTAAGACCATGGAAGGTACACTGTCCAATATTTTTTTTAAAAAAATATATTTTACTGATTTTTGTACAGAGAGGAAGGGAGAGAGATAGAGAGTTAGAAACATCTATAAGAGAGAAACATTGATTAGCTGCCTCCTGCTCACTCCCCACTGGATATGTGCCCCCATCCAAGGTATATGCCCTTGACCAGAATCATACCTGGGATCCTTGAGTCTGCAGGGCAACACTCCATCCACTGAGCCAAACCAGTTAGGGATGTTCAATATGTTAAAGAAAAAAACCCTATCTAATAAAGAGGGAATATGCAGGGAAAGGCATTTGGGGATGACTGGGCTGTTAGGGGACAGCAGTTGGGGATGATCAGGCTGGCAGGGAAATGGTTAGGGGGTGATCAGGCTGGCAAGCAGAAGCAGTTAGGGGCAATCATGCAGGTAGGCGAGCAGTCTTGGATTGTGAAAGGGATGTCCGACTGCCTGTGGGATCGGGCCTAAACAAGCAGTCGGACATCCGCTGAATGGTCCCAGATTGGAGAGAATGCAGGTTGGGCTGAAGGACTCCCCTTCCCCAGTGCATGAATTTCATACACCGGGCCTCTAGTATAACATATAAGTTAAAAGCACAGGCCATGGTGTCAGATAGTTCAGACTGAATTCCAGCTTTGCCCTGAAAATATCTTTATTGATATTTTCAATGTTGTCTTGAGAGAGGCATGAAAACCATGCACATCCTAGTCTCTTTGACTCAATTATGTATGTACAGAGGGCCTTTAGCAGTTAAGAATAGATCTCAGGTTCTACTCTCAGCCCTGTTATACACCAGTTGAGAAATGTTGGCCAAGTTACTTGACTTCTAAAGCTTTAGTTTCTTCACCTTTCAAACAGCACATCCCTCATTATCTCTGTGAGATAATGTGTAAAAGTACTTAGCAGAGTCTAAAGCATTAGTTACTGCTTAGTAGATGTTAGCACTTATTAATGTACACATAGTAACTGCTTGGTAAGAGTTACCTGCTATCAGAGAGTCTTTCCTAAGCACTCTACTGCCTTTCCATGCTCTCCTGTGGTATTTGGGATTTCTATTTCATCCACATTGTAGCTGTATTATCATTGTGTGTCTCTTTCTGTGTGTCTGTGTGTCTGTGCTATATTTTTTCAAATAGATTAAATTTCCAGAGAGCTTGCACTTACTTTTGACCTTCTGAGGGCACATCCTACCACTGAGCACATAATCCCCTTAGTTCTTGGTGATTATTGGGCTGAGGTGTCCTGTCCTCTCTGATCCTTTATAATTTTCTTTCTGTTATATTCTGTTGATTTAAAGAATTGTGTCTCTCTTAAAATGCACACTTGTTCCTCCTTTAATGCTCAGAAAAGGGCTCTGAGCACAGAGAGAGCTCCAGATAAGCCAAATGAATGCCTCTTTTCTTGTACTACCTTATACAAGGAAGTATGTAATCCACCAATCAATTTCCTCTTGATGCAGAACACAGCTAAAATGGCTCTTGAGTAAATAGTTCATCTCTGTGATCTTTTCTGAAGGAGGAATTTTGTTACAACCTTTACTGAAACCTGACCTCATTCCTCCTTAATTTTTCCATCTATAAAGTCAGATTTAAGCTGAGACCGGTTTGACTCAGTGGATAGAGCGTCGGCCTGCGGACTGAAAGGTCCCAGGTTCGATTCCGGTCAGGGGCATGTACCTTGCTTGTGGGCACATCTCCAGTGTGGGGCGTGCAGGAGGCGGCTGATCGATGTCTCTCTCTCATCGATGTTTCTGACTTTCTATCCCTCTCCCTTCCTCTCTGTAAAAAAATCAATAAAATATATTTAAAACGCACATCTTTAAAATCAGATTTAATAAGATCCTGGGTAAGTTTGTAGGAGATTCGGAAAATTTCTACCAATCACTTCTGTCTGTGGCATCATGGGAGAGAACCCAGTTCTCAACATTACCCACCTACCGCATTGTCGCCAGTGTGCTTTAATGGTTACCTTCACTTCTGGTTTCACTGGTTTGAAATACATCAATGATTAAAGATTTGTAGGTGGAAATCTCACAGGACTTTTTTTTTTTCTTCCAATTTCGCTGAGTCCTTGAGAAAACAATTCTTTAGGTCTCAGCTCTAATGTCACATCCTTTGGAAGCCCTCCGACCTACCAGTAAGGTCATGTTTCCTATTACACATGTTCATGGTGCCCTGTAGTTTCCCTTTATAGTCATCATCGGAGTTTGGAAATTGTTATTGATTTATAGGACTGTCTGGTTAAGGTCTGCTTTCTCCA
The DNA here is from genome assembly GCA_011751065.1 of Lasiurus cinereus. Classification (NCBI taxonomy): domain Eukaryota; kingdom Metazoa; phylum Chordata; class Mammalia; order Chiroptera; family Vespertilionidae; genus Lasiurus; species Lasiurus cinereus. The sequence goes on from JAAGEH010000426.1 coordinate 15,169,141, forward strand.
CTACCCTGTGAGCTCCACCAGGTCAGAGATTATTTTGCTCAGGGTGTCTGGTACATTGTAGTCACTTGCTGAAGTTTTGTTCAAGAATGAATTAGTGAAGAGAAATGCTCTGTCGGTGAACAAATAAAGGACCCGATTCTTTTGAAAACAGAAAAAGCCTGGTGGTCTTACTCTGTGCTTCCTTGAAGGCCTGTCTTTTCATTTGTAATCAGAGAGATAGGCTGGCAGATAACTGTTGACTGCAGCTGCTCAGAAACTCAGGGAAATAATGTCTGGCTGACACATGTCGCCAAGCTCCTGGTAGTGCTTAAGTCCATGCATTAAATTTCATAAATAGTGTCTGATGAGGAAAGAGGTGATTTGGCTCAAAACAGGAAAGGGGTCAGCAGGCAGTTTCCAGAAACGTGAAAGAAATCATTAGCTCTTCTTTTAAAAGGGTTGTTATGTCTAGACGGGCTGTGATGTAAGTCATTACCAAAACAATGTTCACTTAGACAACCACAAATACTTGTGGAATCCAGAGGAAACACACCTCTCTTTTTTTCATTGAGTCCTTTTTTTGTCCTTTCACATTGTGCCTTAAAAAGGAGTCTGTGGTGGGGTTGGGATATCTCATCACTTCTTCATCTTCTCCCCTGATTACTTTATATTCCTCAGCTACCCTTAAGGGGCCCAGTTCTTTCCTGCTTAGGTCCATGCCTCTTGAGATTCTGGGTTTGTTTCTTCACTGGATTCGGTCTCTAATGAGTGTGTGTGGCTGTAGTTTCTTCAGATTCTGCAAGATGGAGCAGTCTCAAAGCAAACAAAAAAACCCCATGCCTTTCTTTTCCTAGTTTTGTTCCCTTCTTTAATATTTTTTTGAGATAATCTATAAAATAAGTCTTTCTTTATTCTGCCTACCAGCTGGGGGATAAACACAAAGAATAGTGTTTCCCAAGGTGTTTTTGTGAAATATCAGTTTCAGGATGTATTCACTCATCAACATATAGTTGACAAAACAGTGAGAAAAAATATAGTAATGGGCTTTCATCTCATGGAGCTCACCATCTAGTGGAAAGACAGCTATTAGTACTGTAATCAGACAATTATGTGTGACATTTCATATGAGATAAGTTTTATATGTGAAAATTGAATAGTGCTAAGAGGGCATATAGTTAAGGATAGAGGTTGGTAACCTTTTTCTGTAAGGAGCCAGACAGTAAATCTGTTTGGTTTTGTGGACCAACTACAAACTTTTGTTACAGTGTGAAAGCAGTCATAGAGCTCTAGCGTGTTAGGCTAATGGATAGAGCATTGGCCTGCAGACTGAAGTATCCCAGGTTCAATTCCAGTCAAGAGCACATGCCCAGGTTTCTGGCTCATTCCCCAGTAGGGGACATGCAGGAGGCAACTAGTCAATGATTCTCTCTCATCATTGATGTTTCTCTCTCTCTCTCTCTCCTTCTTCCTCTCTAAAATCAATAAAAATATATTTTAAAAAAAGCAGTAATGGACAATATGCAACCAACATGCAAACATGAGTATGGCTGTGTTCTAATAAAACTTTATTTATGAACACTGAAATTTGAGTCTCAAGTTATTTTATATATCACAAAATATTGTTCTTCATCTGATTTTCTTTCAGCCATTTAAAAATGTAAAAACAAGTGTTAGCTTGTGGGCTACACAGAATGGCCTGTGGGCTGAGTTTGTCAACCCTTCCTCTAGGGCTTAGGGAAGCCGCTCCTGAAGGAGAGTTGTTTCATCTGAGATCTGAAATTTGAGTAGAGTAACTGGGTAAGGAAGGGACAGTGATGGTGATGATGATGGTGGTGAAGGCTGGAGGACAAGAACCACTTCAGCCTTTAACAGTGTTGAAAATAAAAGGGAGTCTATGGAGACAAGGGAAACATGAACACTTTGAAGATTCTGAGAAGTTCCTGCTGTAAAATCAACTTGATTTTGCTTAAGTCAACGTTTTACAAAGCTTTGTCCAAAAAAATCTTTTTGGGGCTGAGAATATACTAATATGTCAGGAACACACTTTTAGAAATGCAAGCCAAAGGTGTCCTTGGCTATACAAGAACTTAAGAATACACTGTATACTTTTATACTAATACATTTATCCATGCCAGTGACCCTGGAATCTATGTAGTACTTTCATGTGTGGATATTTCTGAGAATTTGTGTTTGAGGGATTTTTTAGGCTAGAATTTGACATGACTGTTTTTGTAAACAGCTTAAGTATGAACTTTCCTGGGGGTAAGGGGGTGGATTGTATGGCTCCCAGAGGTCCTTGCCTGCCTTTTAATGATAGCATTAAAACTGCAAGAGAATAGAATTTATTTTACCAAATGATCAGTGGGGAAAACAAAAGCAGTGGATATTTAGCTGATGAGGACATACATTCCTCCTGGAGAGCTCTGAGAACCTATTGATTCTCACTTCATAAAATGCTTACTTGAGAACTCTAATATCTGTAAGAGTTTGCCAAGTGCTGTTCCATTAATGTGGTTTCTCCTAGAGCACCCAAGTAAAGAGTAAAGCAGTGTTGCCCTACATCTATATGTCCCCAAATACCTAGAAGTTTTGAGTTGATTTGACCATATATTTGGATAATAGGTTGAATTTTCCACCATTCACCCAGTTATTTTGACTATATGTATCCTTACCTTAAACATGTACATAATTATTTATTGTTTTTTTTTAATCCTCACCTGAGGATCTTTTTTCCATTGATTTCTAGAGAGAGTGGAAGAGAGAGGGTAAGATAGAGAGAAATAATGATGTGAGAGAAACACATTGATTGATTTCCTCCTGCAGCAACCTGACTGGGGCCTGGGCCGGAAAGGAGCCTACAAGCGAGGTACATGCCCTTGATCAGAATTGAACCGGGGACCCTTCAGTCTGCAGGTCTCTCTCTATTCACTGAGCCAAACCAGCTAGGGCCTTTATTGTTTTTTGAATGCAGGATAATGTACTCCATCTAATTCTTTTAAAATCCTCCTTTACTATAGTCAGAGAACGTTTTGACAAGTGTTTTTTGATTAGCACTTTTAAAACTAGATTTACCTTTTGGTCTGCTATGGCTTTCCTGTGATAGCCATATGTGGGGTAAGTCTTGTTTAGGGAGCTAGTTGACACCATGAAATGGAAAATTCAAGGGAAACATCCACAGTTACAACCAAGTAACTGAATTTACTCTCTTTTCTGCCTCAGTGTTTTTCTATTATATCTGTCTGTATCTTTTTAATTGCCACACCTCAGCCTGGGATCAAAACAAGAGAGAAATAAATATACAATTAGAATTTTCATTCCTTTGTATGGTGCTGTTGCCAAGGTACGTAAATGATTTGGGTGATTCTGTGTCACTTTCCCATTACACTGGTAGAGGAAGCAGCGTTCATTATACATCAGAGCAACCTGCTGTAAATGATGTATTTATCTCATTTCCTCCAGTTGAGTTTAAATTCTCAGCTGGCTTCCATGTAAATACTGCTTAAAGGCATAGAATATTCAAGGTGAAAGAACCTTACAAACTTTCAGGACAGACTTTCTTGTTCTCAAAAGAGGAAATTATGGGAGAGTGGCAGAGCCAAGGTCAACTGCCATCTCTGACTCCTATTCCTATTCTTTCAGGTCCAGCTTCTGTTTGCCACTCAGCACCTGCAACTCTTCTGACATGTTGTTGATTTCCTATTTCAATAACCCCAAAAGATCTAACTTCAAGAATTAGGAGGGTCTACTTCACAACAGAATAAAACAACGATATTCTTCCTTCTATATAGGAGTGATGTGCTAATTTTTCTGGGACGCAGAAATAGGACAGACCATTTGACTAAGGGGAGAGAAGAATATGGGAGTGGGAATGGGGAGTCTTTTACAGCAGCCAAATATCTAGAGTCTCATGTCTAAGCTCAAATGAAAAAGAAAGTGCTTTTGCTCTCTGTACATATACAGCTAGAGGGAAAGGTAAATGGTAAGAGATTTATGTGAACTAGTTACTGACCTTTTTATGAGCTTATGCTCACTTCAGTCAGCTTTAGTTTGAGGGAGTTGGTGCCCATTTATCCAAAAGGACTTGAGAGCATACTCTGTATATAATGCCAAAAACTTTAGGGGGATAGATAAAACAAAATAGCTTAAATTAATTGATGACTATAGAATATGGACTTATGCATAAGAATGTTAGATAAAAAACAAGATGTCCAGGTAAATGTAAATTTAGATAAATATCTTTTTAGAATAAGCATGTTCCAAATACTTCATGGGTCATACTGGGGGTCCTTCATTTTTTGTTTTGTTTTGTTTGTTAATCCTCACCAGAAGGTTTTTTTTCCCCATTAATTTTTAAAAAGAGTGGGAGGGAAGGAAGAGAGAGAGGGGTGGGGGAACAGAGAGAAAGATATTAATGTAAAAAAGATACATTGATTGGTTGCCTCCTGCATGCAAATCAAATCTGCAGGAGGGCCAATGCTGGGGGCAAGGAGGTCCTGCATTTTTATTTGTTAAAACTGATAATTTTACTCACAGATGGGAGACTGGAAATTTATGATGAGTTCTAAAGACTTTATTGCAATTAGAATGGGTCTTTGAGATCATTCCAAATCCTTTATATTAGATGAAGAGAATTTTCACACACACACACACACACATATATATATATATATATCTATAAAACAGTGTAATATGCTAATTGACCAGACTGAGGAATGACCAGTTGGCTATGATGCGTACTGACCACCAGGGGGCAGACACTCAATGCAGGAGTTTAAACTCCTGACAGGGACGTGCCGGCCAACCTCTTGGTTCCTCCCCCTGACCAGCAGGCTCTGATGGCCTGATTTGGAACCGGGAACTGGGGACAAGTGGTAGCAGATGCAGGTGGCGCTGGATTCCCTATCGTCCTGCTGGTGGCTCCTTGTGTGTGTGTGTGTGTGTGTGTGTGTGTGTGTGTGTGTGTGTGTGTGTCAAGTGAAGTGACCACGCACTTGCTGGGAGAGTAGGAGGATCTCTGGTAAAAAGAGAGACTGATGTCATTTCTGAACCAGTCCTTAAAGGATCCAAGGCTTGTCAGTGTTTAGGACCAACATGAGTAGATTGACCTAAGGAACAAAGGGAACCCCTCTTTTACCTTACTTTATTTATTTATTTTTTTAAATTATTAAAATTTATTTTTATTTTTTTAAATTAAATCTTTATTATTCAGATTATTATATTTGTTTCTCTTTTTTCTCCTCCATAACACCCCTCCATCCAGCTCCCACCCTTCCCTCTGCCTTTACTTCCCTCCCATTGATCTCATCCATAGGTGTATGATTTTTGTCCAGTCTCTCCCTGTACACCCCTCACCCCTTCCCCCCTGAGAATTATCAGTCCACTCCCTATCTGTGCTCCTGATTCTATTATATTCACCAGTTTATTCTGTTGATCAGATTTTTAATTCACTTAATTTTTAGCTTCACTTGTTGATAAATATGTATTTGTTGTTCATAATTTTTTGTCTTTTACCTTTTTCTTCTTCCTCTTCTAAAAGAGTACCTTTCAGCATTTTATATAATACTGGTTTGGAGTTGATGAACTCCTTTAGCTTTTTCTTCTCTGTGCAGCTCTTTATCTCCCCTTTAATTCTGAATGATAGCTTTGCTGGATAGAGTATTCTTGGTTGTAGGTTCTTGCTATTCGTCACGTTGAATATTTCTTGCCACTCCCATCTGGCCTGCATCGTTTTTGTTGAGAAATCAGCTGACAGTCGTATGGGTGCTCCCTTGTAGGTAATGATCTGTTTTTCTCTTGCTTCTTTTAATATTCTCTCTTTCTCTTTTGCTCTTGGTATTTTAATTATGATTTGTCTTGCTATAGTCCTCTTTGGATTTCTTTTATATGGGGTTCTGTGTGCTTCCTGGACTGGTAAGTCTATTTCTTTGACCAGATGTGGGAAGTTTTCAGTCATTATTTCTTTAAATAGGTTTTCAGTATCTTGCTCTCTCTCTTCTTCTGGCACTCCCACAATTCTGATGTTGGTATGCTTGAAGCTGTTCCAGAGGCTCCTTACATTATGTTCACATTTTTGGATTCTTTTCTCTTCTTGCTTTTCCAGTTGAGTGTTTTCTGCTTCTTTATATTTCAAATTTTTTACTTGATTCTTGCCTTTCTCTAGTCTGCTGTTAGGACTCTGTATAATATTTTTTATTTCAGTCAGTGTCTCTAGTTGGTCCTTTTTCATCTCCTCTTGGGACTCACTAAATTTATCCATCATCTCTAATTGGATCTTTTGCATCTCTAGTTGGTCCCTTTTCATCTCCTCTTGGGACTTGATAAATTTATCCATCTTTTCTAGCATATTCTTGAAAAACCTTATAAGCGTGGTTTTGAACTCTCTATCGAGTCGTTTTTTTTCCCTCCATTTCTTTTGTTTGTGATCCCTTCCCTTGTCTTGGCATTTTCACTATGCCTGGGAAACTTCTGTGTTGAATTCAGCCTTATGATACCAGACTTGCAAAACCACAAAAGCCTCTGTTGAGCTTGGGATGGGTGGAGTCTCAGGGCTTAAGGGACCACCTTGCCTTCCAGTCGGCCCCACCCTCCACGGCCCCTGAGTCTCACGTGACTGGGTAATTGCTGGAGTGGTCCTTGTGCCCACATGCCCGCAGTGCCTCTAGACCGCTGACTTTCCAGCTCCCCTGTGCACCAGGACCACACTAGTCTAGGTCTCCAGGGTTTCGCCCGAAACAGGGGCTTAGTGGAGTCAGAAGTGGCACAGTTGGGAGGGTCTGTCTCCCATCCATTCGCGAAAGCCAGCGGCACAATCAGCAATCTGTCCTCTGCGCAGTGCCGTGCGCGCCACCAGATTTGTGACTCCCCTAAATTTCTGTGCACTTCTCCCTTTTCACAGTCCAAGCTCCCCCCGTATAAGTTTCAGCTGGATCTGGGGTTTACTGTCGTAAGATAAGGGGTTCAATGCCATTGGGAGTCTCCATTTCCCTCCTGCCAGAGAAAGCCAGCCAGGTACTCCCGCACCCGCTCTCTCAGCGCTCGCGTCTCCGTACCTCAGCTTTTTGCAGCTCCTCTGGGTTTCTGTGAGCCCCTCTCTTTCCCTCTAGCTGTAGAACTTACACTCAGCCAGCTTTCCTGTAGTTCTGGATGATGTCCGTTCTGTCTTTTAGTTGTAGTTTTGAAATTGTTGTGCGAGGCAGCAGTGTAGGTGTTTACCTATGCCGCCATCTTGGATTCTCCTCTTTTACCTTACTTTAAATGTTTTCCTGCAGACTGGCTGAAGGGATATATTTTCCTGCAGAGTAGCTGAAAGAGTATCTGAAGGGATGCATACTTTGTCTTTCTTTGTTTTGTTTTGTTAATGCTCACCCAAGGGTATTTTTCCCCCATTGCTTTTTAGAGAGAGTAGAAGGGAGGGAGAGCGTCAGAGAGGGAGGGAGAGAAAGAAAGAGTTGAGAGAGATAGTTGGGGGGGGGGAGGGAAATCACTGTGAGAGGGATATATTGATTGGTTGCCTGCCACACATGCCCTTATCAGGGCCCTGGATCGAACCTGCAACCCAGGTACTTGCCCTTGATTGGGAATTGAATCTGCAACTCTTCCATGAATGGGTGGATGCTCTATCCACTTAGCAACAGCAGCCAGGGCAGACTGCAAATTATTTTGATTGAGATAAGCATTAGGTATTTTACCAGAATTGAAAGATTTGTGAAAGACATATATCTAGGAGACATGAAAGGAAACTGAGTTTTCATGGAAGTTTAAACAGAGGTAGAAGATCCTTGCTTACTTGGTAAAATGACAGACTATCTGGAAGTTGAGCAGAGAGGATGTCAATTGAGGTCAGTGGGAATGGAGTATAAAGTCTGGAACTGCCAGCCCTGATGACATCACAGTTTTCCTGCTGTGGACACTATTTTCTATCATCATGATGTGATAGTCAAACAGTAGATGTTCTTAATTTCTAATTCTGTCTGACTCTGGGATCTGTACTCTGAGGTTAAACTGTGCATACCCAAGTGAATGACTTTCTCTGTGGAAGAGCCCCAGATGGGAAGGTGAGGACAGGGGCCCCACTGGGAACTGGGGATGTGAACGGGTTCTCACATTGAACAGCTGGTGCTCTACTCTAGAAAATAGATGCCTCTTTTTAATATTGGAGCTGACTCTACGGGATAAACATTAGACACCCCATTGCTGAGAAACGTCCCAAACTGAACTCTTGAGAGTTGGCATCTGCACGTAATTACTTAGGGCACATAATTCCTTTATGGGTGCTCACTTAGTAAAGCATTTACATTTACATTCACAGCTCATTAGCTTGCTTGTGAATTTGATTTGAACATTTTAAGTGGGATTGTTTTTAATCTTTGGAGGCACTATAAACCTACAGTCTCGCTCAACTGGCAAGATTGTTTAGAAGGGAAACCTTATAACTAGTTTGTTTTGTTTCCTAGCAGGAGTTTTATAAGGTAAGGCTGAACTGACCGTGAATATTCTAAAAGGAATTTTTTTCTTTTTCTTGCTGAGCTGAAGGCTTATGGAGTTATTGTGAACAAAAGTAGAGTTACTTGAAACTCTGATGGAGAAAGAACAAAATTAAACATGACTTTTGAATTGTTATAAAAAATCATAAAATAACAGATCTTTCAACCAGATGTTTAATTTTAAAACAGCAAACATTGCAGACTTTCTAGAGATTGTCAATGGTTTGAAAAACCAATCCAGTTTCTTCCCTTGGGCTCTCACACTGCTTGGTAACGGGCGCTGTTGGTCATGTACCAGCATTACAACGGGAAGTACACCATCTAATGAAAAAGAATTTTTTTAAAAACATATGCATTTTGCAATTTATTCATGGTGCCAGGTGTTCCTTAACTGTGCACTTTGGGGCTTAAGTGCCTGCAGTTCCCTTTTTCATGGGAAAACTATAAAATGGGAGATTTGCCATTATGCCATGCTTGTTGAAGGCAGTTCCTCCTTGAGTGTCTGCAGGCATGTTTGATTTCAAATTCAAACATAACCTCAAAGAGGCCTTTTCTTGCCTTGATATTTCAGTGTGGGTCTTGGTAGTATGAAATGTACATGGAACAGACAATTTATAGTCTAATTTCCAATATGTAGTAGAAAAGATCAATTATTTCTTGCTATCTTGGAAATAATTTGTTAGATTTGACTAATGTCTGTTTAGATAATCATATTATGGGGGCAGTACTGGGACAAATGCTCAGCAGAGCTTCTTAGCCAAAAGCAGAACTTTTTAGACAATTTTTGCTAAGGCAACTTATTCATAGGATGGTTATTCAGAAAATGAGAAAACGACATCAGAGAAAGTGGTGTTAACATGAAGATTAATCCATGTTAGTCTAGACTAAAGCATTAGTGGTTAGACACTGAGAGTGTAGTAAAAGATGGAGTCTTTTTTTCTGCCCTTCATCTCCTCTATCAGGCCTGTGAAAGGAACAGTTCTCAGGTGTGTTCATACCTTTTGTTGATGTCATGCCCTCCCTCTGGCTCTGCATCTGGTTCCTTTGGCTTCTAGATCATTACATAATCTTCTGACAGTTCTAATTTTTTACCCTTTTCACAACCTTGATAGACCTCCTATTAAGTCATGGAGACTTAATTTCTTATTGAAGTCTTTAGAAGCAGTTACTTCCAGGCTGGAGATGTCCTCAAGGCTTTGGAACTTCCTACAACTCAATTCAGAAATCACAGCTGAGACTTGCACCCATTTATGGCAGGTCACTTGTTCTCTCCCCCCCCCCCCCCCCCCTAGAAAAGCAGTTACTTAAATAAGGGATTGCTATGGTCTGAATGTTTATATTCTCCCAAATTCGTATATTGAAATCCCAGTCCCCAAAGGTGATGTTATTAGAAGCGGCCATTGGGAAGTGATTAGGTCCTGAGGATGGAACTCTCAGGAATGAGATTAGTGACTTATAAAGAGGCTCCAGAGAGATATCTAGCCTCTCTCACCATGTGAGGATGAAGCTAGAAGATGCTTGCTGTGAGTCTGGAAGAGGGCCTTCACTAGAACATGACCATGTTGGCACCTGGATCTTGTACCTCCCAGACTCCAGAACTGTAAGAAATACATTCCTGCTGTTTATAAGACACCCAGTCTGTGGTATTTTGCTATAGCAGCCAGAAAAGACTAAGACAGGGATTCTTTTTTTCCCCTCTAATTATTTATTGTTTAAAGAATTACATATGTCTCCTTTTTCTTCCATTGACCTCTCCCTGGCACTCCTACCCCCAGCACATGCCATAGTGTCTGTGTCCATTGGTTGATCTCTTACTCCAACCTTCCCACCTCCTGCCTTTCCTCTGAGGTTTGACGGTCTGTTCGATGCTTCTCTTTCTCTGGATCTATTTTCATTCATCCGTTTATGTTGTTCATTATATTCCACAAATGAGTGTGATCATGTGATATTTCTCTTTCTCTGACTGGCTTATTTTGCTTAGCATAATGCTCTCCAGGTCCATCCATGCTGTTATGAATGGTAAGAATTCTTTATTTTTTTTTTACAGCAGCATAATATTCCATTGTGTAGATATACCACTGTTTTTTAATCCCTTTATCTGATGGGCACTTAGGCTGTTTCCAAATCTTAGCTATTGTAAATTGTGCTGCTATGAATACAGAGGTGCTCATATCCTTTCTGATTGGTGTTTCTGGTTTCTTGGGATATAGTCCTAGAAATAGGATTACTGGGTCAAATGGGAGTTCCATTTTTAGTTTTTGAGGAAACTGTACTGTTCTCCACAGTGTCTGCACCATCTGCCTTCTCAGCACCAGTGCATGAGGATTCCTTTTTCTCTGCATTTTCACCAGTACTTGTTGTTTGTTGATTTGTTGATGATAGCCATTCTAACAGGTGTGAGATGGTACCTCATTGTCCTTTTGATTTGCATCTCTTGGATGATTAGTGACTCTAAGCATGTTTTCATATGTCGCTTGGCCTTCTGTATGTCCACTTTAGAACCTATCTATTTAGGTTCTTCGTCCATTTTTTTGATTTGGATTATTTATCTTCCTTTTCTTAAGTTGTATGAGTTCCCTATAAATTTTGGAGATTAGACCCTTATTGGATATAACTTTGGCAAATATTATTTTCCTATGCAGTGGGCTTTCTTATTGCTTTGTTGATGGTTTACTTTGTTGTGCAGTTTTTAATTTTGATGTAATCCTATTTGTTTATTTTCTACTTAGTTTCTATTGTCCTAGGAGCTATATTGGTAAAGATATTGCTATGACATATGTCTGATATTTTGTTGCCTGTGGGTTTTTTATTCATTTTGAATTTATTTTTGTGTATGGTGTAAGTTGGTGATCTAATTTCATTTTCTTTTGCATATATCTGGCCACAACATAGGAATTCTTAATGTTAGAGACTTTCCAGGTTCTGAAAAATTCTAAAGTAACAATTCTTATTTTAGTAATCTCTACATTGCAGAAACTAAACATCTACTAAAGAGCATGTGAAAAGAACAAGTGGGTTAGCTGTGGCAATGGTGGGCCTTACACCATGCACTGTATTATTCTGGAAGATGTCATTCCCAAGACTCAAATGTGAATGCTCTCTGCAGTTTTGTTATGTGGTGGCCTTAAGAATCTTGGCAGATGAATTTGTTAAATGTCTTATCTAATAGATTCTAAGCATTTGAAGACAGGCTTCATACTCCCTATGAGGCTTAATATAATGCCTTGCATAAAGCATGCATGTATTAAGAATTGTTTGAAGGAATAAATTTGGATAAGCTTTGGGCAGAAAAAGTACAATAAACAATATAAATTTTGAAGGCAAAAGAGGAGAGAAAGTTGGCTCTGTTTATTTTTCCCCCATGTAGCATTTGGAGGCAAAAGGCCTAGATTCAAGCTATGGCTCTAATACTTACTAGCTGTATGCCTTCTTTGAGATTTGATTTTATTATCTGTCAAATAACACCTCAGAGGTGGTTGAGACTCAGATGACATAATAATTGTGTAGCAATTCCCTTATGAAAGTATATTCCCAGCTTAAAACGATTCCCTTGATTGTTAGCCTAAACTCCCCATTCTCAGAAATGTGTTGCTGGCTGTCATGTTTTTATAATGTGCCCAAAACATTTGAAATGTTCAAGCACCCACTTGAAAATAAGGGATTAGATCAGCAGTGAAAGTTTGGCCCAAGCTGGACCACTCAGAACCCTTGCCCTGGGAATTCGGAGATGGGCATGAGAGTTAGTCTCCATTGTCGTCGAGTATACTTTGGGAAACTCAGACATAAGGACAGACACCTTCGCCCAACCATACTAACAACTGAGTAACAGAAAATGTTCGTGTTCTAATAAGGTAGGAACAGATGAATAAAAAGAATCAGAGAGTAAAAGGGATGCATAGTCACTTTCTGAGTTCCAGAAACACTGCTGCATCCTTGTCCTTGGGGGATTGGAAACGTTTTTCTATCCTTACAATAAACTCCCATTTTATGCCTCAAGCCAACTCAAGTCAGGTTTTGCTTTCTTCAACAAAGCATTAAAGGATTTTTGTGATACATTTTATAATATAATAATCCCCCCCCATTGATTTAAATACAGCCCCAAAGCTCTTCTACCTCACTTTAGAAGATCTATTTTAAAATTATTTAGGAATAAGGGTCCTTTTCTGACAGTTTTGATCAGAAGCCCAGAATTTTCAGCTATGCCAGTGTCTCTTCTTTCTCCAGGTAACAAGCATCTCAAACCCAGCCTCAGTCTCCATGGTGATCAAGAGTCCCCTGTAGTATCTGCCTGGTGAGGGCCACATAACATCCATGACCGCAGATGCGTGCGGTGGTTGCATTAGTGCCGGGGGAAGCATCAGGAAAGGAAGCCAGGCTTTTGAAGCTCCTTTTTATGCAATTAATGGCTTCTCCTTGCTGCCTACCTTTTTGCCAGTGCGGCAGAGCAAGATGCAGAAAACCGCTACAGAAAATTAGCTGTAATTTAGGTAATATCTGGAATGCCCTGTCAGTCACTTGATTATGTGATTGAAAGGAACATTTCATTTGGAGATTTGCAATTTTCTGGTGCTATTGGCATTACACAATTACGTTTCCTGTCATTTATCACATTGTGGAATACCGAGACAAATTTGCTTCTCCTTACATTTATCATATTACTGAGAAATATAGAGACAGATTTAGCCAGTTGCTTTATACCAAAATGATGCCTGTTTTTAGCTGGGAATATTCAGCAGATTTTCTGTTCAAAAATCTCTCTTGAACATATTCAGCACCATGAGGATTTCCCCCCAATTATTTTGAAATTGAAATTCCCTCCCACCCCCTTGATTCTACAATAGTGCCTTCCAAAAGGAAGAGCCGAGGCCTATCTGCCTTTTGCAGCAGGTGCGCAGAGTGAACTGAGAGTGTCAGTGCTGCAAAGGCCTCCCTTTTCCCTTTTCCTTGGCAATCTGGAGGCAATGGTGCCAAGATGGGGGCATTTAGCTACATGCTTTAGTGAAGCATAAGGCGAGATGAGAGCTTTGGAATGTTCAAGCACTGCTTGCTGTAGTCATATTTATAGCTACTTAAAAATGTGGCTTTTAAACAAAGATAATTAAAGTATTTAAGGCAAGGCCCCAAGGCAGGTAAAGAGCCTTGGGGCTTTGCGTAAATGAGGTTTTCTGTAGGCATTTAGGTATCCTCTAACTCAGTGGTCGCCAAACTGCGGCTCGCGAGCCACATGTGGCTCTCTGGCCTCTTGAGTGTGGCTCTTTCACAAAATACCACAGCCTGAGAGAGTCTATTTTGAAGAAGTGGCATTAGAAGAAGTTTAAGTTTAAAAACTTTGGCTCTCAAAATAAATTTAAATTGTTGTATGGTTGATATTTGGCTATGTTGACTGATGAGTTTGCCGACCACTGCTCTAGCTCATGGACCGAACTCGATTTTTCTTTTATCTGCTCCTTGGTTTAATTGAGCTTTTTGAGCAATTTGTATGTATCCAGTGCCTGTGTCAGAAGCTTGTGCTTATCAAAAATACATATATTCCTACACCCTAGCCTAAGTATATGGAACCATTCTTTCTGGGGCCTGAGACTCCATATTTAGACAAGTGCTAGAGATGACTTGGTTAGGAACACTAAACCAGTCATTTGCAACACTGAATGCCTCTTAGAATAACCCAGGGAGATCTTGAAACTTCTGATACCCTGGCTATACTCTAAATTTTGGCAGTAGGAATCAGGTATCATATGGTGGTAAAGTAGTACAGGTGATACCAATGTGCAGTCACATTTGAGAACCATTGCAGTGAACTCTGGGAAAGTCACTACACTTGACCTTTGAATAGTATGGGGTTAGGCGCTCTGACCCCCTGTGTAGTCAATAATCTACATTTAACTTTTGACTGCCACAGAACTTAACTACTAATAGCCTATTATTGTCTGAAAGCCTTACTGATAACACAGTTGATTGACAGATTATTTTGACTGTTATATGTATTATATACAGTAATCTTACAATTAAGTTAGAGAAAATAAAGTGTTATTGATATAATGTAAGGAAGAGAAAATACATTTATAGTACTGTAGGTGTTTATTGAAAAATTTGCATATGAGTGGACCCATGCAGTACAAACCCATGTTGTTCAAGAGTCACTGTGTTAGAAAGCAAGACAGCTGGATTCCAGTCTTCACAGCAGTAAATCAAGACTGATCTGGGCTCCTATGACTTCCAGGGACCTGATTTGGGACCAGAGAGAACCATGACATTTCTGATGCTATTTGTGGTCTTAGGACAGCTGGTTCAGTCTCTTAGGGACATATGTCTGGCCAGGACCAAATTTCTTAGAGTTGGAACAGAAGCCAAGATAAGAGTGTTAGGGGTAAGGTGAGGAAGAATTTAGCTCTATGTAATCATCTTGGGTTATCTGGGATTAGGAAGGTAGATTAATTCCATCTATTTCTGTTGGTGAGGATGGCTCTATTCTCAGTAGCCTAAGACTGAGGGGGTTTGAGTATTCTTGATGCAGGGATTCAGTGTCTCCTACTGAGCTGAGCTGGGGGTAAGTCACAATGGATAGCTGTTGCTGTGCACTATGCTACCTGAGAGTCACCCATGGTCACCCTTGGTATACCCTTGAGACCTAGAGCACTGGGAAAAAGTTTGAAGACCTGACATTTAGTAAACCTGACATTTGCATAAACATCTGGATGGGTGACAATGGATAAACAGTTTAACTCTCCGAGCATCACATTCTATCCTTTAATGGAATGAGCCTTGGTTGGGGAGGCAAATGAGTCCCAATAATATTTAAAATTTATATTAAATAAAAATACATTTTTTAGAAAAAACAAACAAACAAACAAAAACGGTGGAATAGATGGATGTGTCACGAGCCTTGTCCTGGAACAGACAGAAATAACAGCTGAGGGTTGCATGGGAAGTGTTTTTTGGGGAATTAAGGGACAGCTATACTCCAGGAGAAAGTGGGGGACTGCTGGATAAGGCTCTCCTGACCGGGCAGCTCCCACTGCTGCTGGGTTCCCTCCCAGAGTCACCAGCTCAGATGCAGAGACCATGACATCTTGAAGGGGAAAGTGGATGTTATTAGAAATCTGAAAATCTACAACTACAGCACCCACCGAACAGCTGTGAACCCCAGAACACCAGTCTCCAATTGGCACAAACACTGGGATTCAGAGGAGCTCTATACTCCACTATGGAAAGGTCAAATTTTACCTGGGATAAGGAGAGAGAGAACTACATAACCAGACAACTGAAAAAGAGAGACCATGGGGAGACAAAGAAAGAGCCTGCATATGAAAGAAAAGAAGATATCACCAGAAAAGGAAGTAAATGAAATGGAGGCAAGCAACCTGCCAGAGAAAGAATTAAGAGAAATGGTCATAAGGTGGCTGAAAAGAATGGAAGACAAATTTGACAATGTGTGTAAGGACCAAGAGGAAATGAAGAAGAATGAAGAAATGAAAAAATGATATCGCTGTTGTAAAAAACCCAATAGGAAGCATCAAGAGTAGACTAGAAGAAGCAGAGGACTGCATCAGTGAGCTAGAACACAAGGTAGGAAAAAATACCCAAGTAGAGCAGTTTCTAGAAAAAAAAAATTAAAAAGCAGGAGGAAAGCCTAAGGGAACTTTGGGACAACAGGAAACAAAACAATATCCACATAAAAGGGATAACAGAAGAAGAGGAAACTGAGCAAGGAATAGAAAACCCGTTTGAAGCAATAATGACAGAAAACTTCCCTGATAAAGGGAAGAAAAAACCCACACAAATCCAAGAAGCTCACAGAGTCCCAAACAAAATGAACCCAAAAGACCAACGCCAAGGGACATTATAATTAAATTGGCAAACACCAACGACAAAGTGATAATCTTAAAAATGGCCAGAGAGAGACAGAAAGTTACCTACAAAGGAACCCCTATCAGACTAGCAACTGATTCCTCAACAGAAACTCATCAGGCCAGAAGGTAATGGAATAAAATATACAAGTCACTCAAGGGAAGGGTCTGAATCCAAGAATACTGTACCCAGCAAGGCTATCAATCAAAATTAAAGGTGAAATCAGGAGCTTAACAGACAAAAAAGGACTAAGGGGATTTATTACTACCAAACCAGAAATGCAAGAAATGCTAAAGGGTTTGCTGTAAAAAAGGAAATAGGAAGCGAAGAAGGAACACAGGGGTAAAGAATAAAAATTGCAACAGAAAGTACCTATCAATAATAACTTTAAATGTAAATGAATTAAATGTTCCAATCAAAAGAAATGGAGTAATGGATTGGAAAAGCAAATAGGACCCATATATCTGCTATCTACAAGAAACTCACCTCAGAAAAAAAGACACATACTTACTGAGGGTGAAGGGATGGAAAATGGTTTTTCAGGCAAATGGAAATGAAAATAAAAGCTGGAGTAGCAATACATATATCTGACAAATTAGATCTCAAAGTGAAGGACATAACAAGAGATAAGGAAGGCTACTTCATAATTCTAAAGGGAACAATCCAACAAGAAGAAATAACTCTGGTAAACATATATATGCACCTAATACGGGAGTCCCCAACTACATAAAAAAACTCCTGGAGGATATCAAGGGACAGATTGACAGCAATACAATGATCAAAGTCACTAATTATCTGAGAGATGCAAATCAAAATGACAGTGTGATACCATCTCACACCTGTTTAGAATTGCTATCTTCAACAAAGCAACCAACGACAAGTGTTGGGGAGGATGCAGAGAAAAAGGAATCCCTGTGCACTGCTCGTGGGAATGCAGACTGGTGCAGCTACTGTGGAGAACAGTATGGGGTTTCCTCAAAAAACTAAAAATGGGACTCTTATTTACCCAGTAATCCCACTCCTAGGAATATATCCTAAGAAAGTAGAATCACCAATCAGAAAGGATATCTTCTATGTTCATAGCAGCACAATTTACAATAGGTAAGATTTGGAAACAGCTTAGGTGCCCATCAGCAGATGAGTGGATCAGAAAACTATGGCACATGTGCATGATGGAATCCCATGCTGTCATAAAAAAGAAGGAATTCTTACCATTTGCAGCAACCTGGATGGAACTGGAGAGCATTATGCTAAGTGAAATAAGCCAGTCAATGAAAGAAAAATACCACATGATCGCTCTCATTTGTGGATAATAAAGAACATATAAATTGATGAACAAAAAGATAGATAAAAAGGCAGTAAAACATCAAACAGACCATCAGATTACAGTGGGAAAGTTAGGGAGAGGTGGGGTAGTTAAGGGATCAACCGAAGGACTTGAATGCATGCATGTAAGCATAACCAATGGATGCAAGACACTGGGTGCTGAGCGCATGTATGGGAGGGGATTGGGGAGGCAAAGGGAAGATATGTACACATGTAATTCAGTAATTAAAAAATGAAAAAAATCACATTTTTAAAGTACCCCATTGGTTTTAAGTACTCTGCTATATTGAAACATGATTTAAATATGAACACTTTGCTCAGTATTGTGCATTTCTATGTCTTTTTTTTTTCTTGAAATTTCCACTTAGCCACATCTATCTATGCTTTCAGAACTATGCTTTGGTTGGTGCCAAATCATGATCTTAGGTCAAGCACATAATTGTTGGTATCCACCTTTTTGACTGGACAGGTCTCAGATCAATTGTTTAATTTTCTGTTCATTCAGTAAACTTATATCAAACTCTTACCATGTCTTCATTGTTGTGCTAGACACTGGGCATGTGAAAATGAAAGTCACTACTTGCTATCAAATAGTTTGCTATTGTATGTGTATTGCTTTAGTATCTAACAATTATTCTGTTAGATATTTGTTTTGAACTAACTATTACAGAATAATAGCAAGTTTTATACTTTTACAAGTCTTCTCACATACATAATCTCTAGTATCTTGTTTAATCACTGGTCACATCTAGGAGAGTGTAGGTTTACATTCAGGGGAATCAAGGCTCACATAAATGAAGTGAATCACACTTCAGGTTCTGTTGTTAGTAAGTGGATGAGTCAGGACTCACAGTCAGAATCCCTTACTCCAGGCCTGATGCACTTGAAACACGCCCTGGGTTCAGTCCTCAAACAGACCCATAACACCACACAAACACACACACCCTTAGAGAGAACTGTTGATATGATATGAAAGCTTTCCCCCCATAGCTCCCCTCCACCCAGTTCCCACCCCACTCTCTGCCCTTACCTCCCACCCACTGTCTTCATCTATAGATGTATGATTTTTGTCCAGTCTCTTCTTGCACTCCCTACACTCCCTTCCCCCTAAGAATTGTAAGTCCACACCCTTTCTATGTGCTTGATTGTATTATATTCACCAGTTTATTCTGTTCATCAGATTTTTTATTCACTTGATTTTTAGATTCACTTATTGATAGATATGTATTTGTTGTTCATAATTTTTATCTTTACCTTTTTCTTCTTCTTCCTCTTCTTAAAGAGTACCTTTCAGCATCTCATATAATACTGGTTAGTTGTTGATGAATTCCTTTTTCTTATCTGTGAAGCTAAGAAATTCAAATGATAGCTTTGTTGGATAGAGTAATCTTGGTTGTAGGTTTTTACTATTCATCACTTTGAATATTTTTTGCCACTCCCATCTGGCCTGCATAGTTTCTTTGAGAAATCAGTTGACAGTTGAATGAATTACCTTTGTTGATAATTAACTTTTTCTCTTGCTGCTTTTAATATTCTCTCTTTGTCTTTTGCTCTTGGTATTTTAATTATGATGTGTCTTGGTGTGGTCTTCTTTGGATTCTTTTTGTTGGGGTTTCTGTGCGCTGCCTGGACTTGTAAGTCTATTTCTTTCACAGATGTAGGAAGTTTTCAGCCATTATTTCTTTAAATAGGTTTTCAGTATCTTGCTCTCTCTCTTCTTCTGGCACCCCCATAATTCTGATGTTGGTGTGCTCAAAGTTGTCCCAGAGGCTCCTTACACTGTCTTCAAATTTTTGGATTCTTTTTTCTTTTTTCCTTTCTAGTTGAGTGTTTTCTGCTTCTTTGTATTTCACATCTTTGACTTGATTCTTGTGTTTCTCTAGTCTGCTGTTAGGTCTCTGTATAATATTTTTTATTTTAGTCAGTGTATGTTTAATTTCTAGTTGGTCCTTTTTCATCTCCTCTTGGGTTTTGTTAAATTTATCCATCTTTTCTAGAAAATTCTTGAAAAACCTTATAATTGTGGTTTTGAATTCTAGATCCAGTCATTTGTTTTCCTCCATTTCTTTCATTTGTGATCTGTTCCTTTGTCTCCACATTTTGGCTGCTTCCCTGAGTTGGTAGAGTAGCTTTGTGTGCTAGGTGTCCTATATGGCCCAGTAACTCCGCCTTTCCAGTTACCTGAGGTGGACTCTCTTGGTGCACTGCTTTGTGGACTGTGTGTACAGCTTTGTTGTAGTTAAGTCTTGATTGTTGTTGGTATCACTGGGGGGAATTGACCTCCAAGCCATTGGTTGTGAGGATCAACTGTGTCTATGCCGGGAGAACTCAGCCTTATGATATAAGACTTGCAAAATTGTAAAATTCTCTGTGCTCAGCTTGGATGGGGCAGAGACTCAGGGTTGAGCAGACAGCCTTGGCTTCCCATCAGCCCTGCCCTATGTGACCCCTGGGTCTCAGTGTCCCTCGATAATCGCTGCAGCCCTCTCTGTGCATTCGTGCTCACGTGTCTTCAGACCTCTGCCTTTCACAGCTCCTCTGAGTTTCCTTGCACTTCTGAGATCCATATGAGTCTGGGTCCCCAGGGTCTCATCTGATACTGGGGTTCAGTGCAGTCGGAAAGTTCTCTCTTTCTCCTGCTAAAGAAAGCCAGTGGCATAATCAGCAGTCAGTCCTCTCTCTGTGTGCACTCCTCCAGACCTCTGCCTTTTTGAAGCTCCCCTGAGTTTCCATGTACTCCTCACTTTTTCTGACAGTCCAGACTCCCTGTCCCCTTACCCCCATGAGTCTTGCTTGGAACTAGGGTTCATTGCAGTCGGGAGTTTCTGTCTCCCTCCTGCAAGAGGAAGCCAGCCAGGCACTGCACTGCCTGTCCTCTCCATGCACATGTCTCCTTACCTCAGCTTTTTGCAGCTCCTCTGAGTCTTCGTGAGCCCCCCTCTTTCCTTCTAGTTGTAGAGTTTCCACTCAGCCAGCTTTCCTGTGGTTCTGGATAATGTCCATTCTGTCTTTTAGTTGTAGTTTTGAAATTGTTATGCGAGGCAGCAGTTTAGGTGTTCACCTATGCTGCCATCTTGTTTTTTTCTGGCAGTGGTTTTTTTAAAAAAACAATTTTTTTTCCTTCAATGCCTTTGAATAACAATAATAATAACTAATATTTATAGGATGAATGTTACAATTATAACTGGCTGCACAGTGTATAGATTCATGCACATTGGAAGGAAAATAATCAGAAGAAATTTTTTAATACTATAGGCCCAGTGCATGAAATTTGTTTGATAGTTTAGGTGTATTAGATGCATTTTGACTTAGGATATTTTCGAATTACAGTGTACTTCTCCAGATGTAACCCTACTGTAAGTCAAAGAGAATTTGTATTGTGTGATTGTCACACGGGCCTTACAATCAGCTGCCATTGTCCTTCTCATATCTGTTGGTGCAGGCAGGCCTTGACCTAAAAGAATAGGAATTCTCACTGTTAGGCATCCCAAGGAGAAGTTAACATTGGGTCTTTAGGCAAGGTTAAGAAAAATCTCTTCCAGAAGCATTTCTGAGGTTGGTGAGCTTTTGTTAGGAAAGTCTAATTCAGGATGGGTCTGTATGGTAATAGTAACATGTTCCTTGTGAGTACCTGTGCTGTTTGGCAAATAAGGGGTAGAACCTGGGCCACAGCTGGAGTGAAATAAGCAGGAGACATGTTTGTCTTCATCCTTGAGGTCAAAGTGATGGCAGCAGCTGTAGTCACTGGCAGACAGATGGAGGGAAGCAACCATGACATCCTGGTGGGAGCCAGTGTTAGGAGCAACCGGCACCCCAAGCGGCCTTGTCCATGGTGCAGACTTTGCTTGCTGACTTGATATTATTTTAAAAATTGTTATTTAAAGAAACATATTGGTTGTAGAGTTCTGAGTGAATGAATGTTTCTTGTTGCAGAAACCTTTGTAGAAATGAATAATTTATTTCTTGGAGCTTCTATTTTCTATCTATAAAATGTTGGTTGTAATGAACTCCTCATTAATTATGGTGAGTGTTCAATTTCCATCTGATCTTAAACCAAAAAGCATCTTCATCCACGGGTAAAGGGTCTTCATCCACCATTAGAACAATACAGCAACAACATTTGCATTCTAGACAGAAGGCTTTGTAATATGGTCTCATTTGCAATATTTCCATCCTCTGAAGTACTGTCTCTTTACCCTGACAATCTAAACTAGCTCAGTTAGACACAAAGATGTCTCTGAAGGCCATGGGACTATTAATGCTCAGGCTTAATTAAATGACAAGTCCAATTTTGACAAGACTGGTTTACTTGCTGTGGGAAAAGTGCC
Source organism: Lasiurus cinereus (assembly GCA_011751065.1). Classification (NCBI taxonomy): domain Eukaryota; kingdom Metazoa; phylum Chordata; class Mammalia; order Chiroptera; family Vespertilionidae; genus Lasiurus; species Lasiurus cinereus. Next base: position 15,191,105 of record JAAGEH010000426.1, read on the forward strand.
AAACCTGGAATGAGTTTAATTAAATTCAAGTGTTAATCTGCTTATTCATCACATATCAAATGATTCTGTGTGTGTAAGGATAAGTATGAATACATTAAAAACTATACAAGTATAGACTAGCAGTACTTTAATAGGACAGTTTTAGAGCATAATTTTCATACTGCTGCTGAGGATTTTAACCCAAACTTCCTACCTCAAACTGTGGGTGGCAGCAGAGACCTGGGAAATATCTTCTGCGCAATTCAAATTACATTCAGAGTATAGTTATAGCAAGAAGATGATTGCACTAAGTAGTAAGTTGGGTCTTTATTTTTGAACTACAAATAGCATTACTTTGTCATTTCTCATTTCATTCTTGTAGTCAAAAGGAGCAAAAGAGGGCTGTGGTCTAGCTTGCTCTCTGACATGCCCTTTTCCCCATTATTTTATGCCAATAATCTTCCCTTTCCTTGGAGGCCACAGGCCCTCTCCATGGAGTCCCTTTCTTTTGATGTTGCCTTATTGATTGCATTTGATTAGGTGGCTTCCTTTGGAGCCCCAAAGTGTGTCCTAACACTCATGCTGAACTAGGATACTGAATACTACCTAGCACTTGAGTTCTTTGTGTACAGGTCAGTCCCCCTTGATGTGAGCAGGGATCAAAGTCTCCATAGCTCACAGGATCAGAAAACTGTGTGACTTTGTTCCTGAGAGGGACAGGAGCACTTTCCAGTTGGATTCTAGTTTCAAGATTGAAATTAAAGAGGCAAATTGGTCAAGAAAGCAAACTTCCCATCCAAGAAATATGAATGGTGGTGGGGTGAGAGAGAAGAGGGGCAAAGGAAGAGGCAAGGTCTCAAAAAAAAAAAAGAATAAAGAACAAAAGAGAGGAAAGGTTGTTTACCACTGTGCATATGCTGTGATACATTTATGTGAAATTCATTTCCTGTGTGTGACACATACATCAAGGAATTAGAAAAGATAAAAAATATGGTATAAATCTATGGTTGCTAATGATCTTTTTTGGTGAAAGAAGCAGATTGCATATTAAGGGTATGAGTCTATTTAGGGAAAATCGAATGACTAAAGCCTTATATATATAGAAGTTTGCTTGGATGCATGTAGATGAATGAGGGTAAAAGTCTGAAAAGATACACACCAGCCTAATAGTATACTTTTTTGGGACAAGGGGTGAGAGAGTGGAGATAGTCATAGTGATGCTGGGAAGACAATTAGCTCTTTTTCAAACTTTGTATAGTCTTGCGTTATAAACATGTGAACATGTATGGGCTGATTATGTCATTTGAAAACCTCACACAGGAAAAATACAAAAAACAATCCATGAGCTATAATGCAATGCGTACTTCCCCTTCCCAGCCTAAGAGGTTTAAAAAAGACTGCTTGAAAACAGGTTGACAGTAACTCTCAGATGGAGGGAGATTCTTCCTGAAACCAAATGAGTCATCTTGGGCTGATTCAACGATCTTCAACTTCCTTGCTATTTTTTATGCTTAAGTTTTCCACATCAGTTTGGGTTATACATAGTTTTCTGTCCTTAATGACTATTCATAATCAAAAGGTACTTATTGATCATTTTGCTATTTGTTTTTTCAGATGTAATTCTTTTGGTCCTATGATTATCTTATATTTCCATGGAAGTATAATAGGCATTTCTAGGTCAGAGGCAATCATGAGAAAGACAAATAAGACCTTATGGTTAACCTAATGAACACTCAAATAATTTGATTTTGAGCTTTCACTAGCCAAACTCTTACCCTCCTTTCCTTTCTTTCTCCCTCCTTTCCTCTCTCTCACCCTCCTTTTCTCTATTTATTAAACACTTATTATGAGATGGATACTGTGCTAGATCTCAGATATACAAGACTCTATTGGAACTCTCCCAGCCATGCCTTGGGGAGAGGTTAGGATACTCAGCTCTCTTCTTTGTGGCCTCATTAATGTTGCCCCTGCAGCCAAGACACTGAGCTCCATCCCCCTTCTTATCCTAGTCTAGCTGCTACTTCTTCCACTTCTGCAACAGTGGTCCTGTTACTGAGGCTCACTCACTGCTCTGATTGCTCTTTCTAGTTCTCCCAGAGTCTTCCCTCACCAGAGTGGGTGCCATAGAGCTGGGCCCTCCCAGCACCTCTGCCTCTTTGCCTCATCCTGCCCAATGTGTACCTCACCCTTTAGGAGAGCAGAGTGTTTCCTCCTTCCATACTGGAGAGTCTCTGCCTAGATCCACAGACCACTCTGATCCCTTCATCCTGCATACAAAGCCATTATCTTTTCATTCTTAGGCTCTCATTATGTATGTGTATTTATGTCCATGCTATTTTTTTGCTCTGGGGTATTATTAGTGTGTTTTATCACCAGACCAGCTGACAGAGGCCCCCTTTGGTTTTTGTTTGTTTGTTTTTAATCAACTGAACTTTCATTTCTCTGTCCCAGGCCAGTAGGTGAGGCTTGAAGATCAGTGAAATTTGATATTAGAGGATATCATTTTGCTTTTGCGATCCACCAAGTTCTAAGCTGTTATCATTTAATTTTTCATTTATCAGAGAATAATTGTCTGTATGATTCCTATTTTCTCTGCTAGTGGAATTAAGAGAATAGGGAAAAATAGTTTGGGCTGAAATGTTCAGAAAAGGTTATAGGGCAGAGACAAGGCTTGAGGATGGCAGGCTTTGAATTTTAGGCTACTTTAAACAACAAATAAAATAATGATCAGTGACCATTAACTAAAAACCCAGAGTTATTGTTCCCTCTGGAAACTCACTCTGATTAGTTCCCCAGAACTCAAATGCTATATTCGAGGAGACTACTGGCTTGGTTTTGCCTGAGAGGCTGCTTTGTGTTCTATGTCAGACTCTACTGTGTGGGGCAGGGTTGATGGCTAACCTAATGAACACCCAAATAATTTGATTTTGAGCTCTCCCCAAGACATGGCTGGGAGAGTTCCAATAGAGTCTTGTATATCTGAGATCTAGCACAATATCCATCTCATAATAAGTGTTTAATAAATAGAGAAAAGGAGGGTGAGAGAGAGGAAGGGAGGGAGAAAGAAAGGGAAGAAGGGAAGGAGGGTAAGAGCTTGGCTGGTGAGAGCTCAAAATCAAAAGGTACCAGGTAGGTAGTTGGAGATCTTACGCTGACATTCAAATTTAGGCTACATGTCTCTGCATTCTTCCTTGTCCTTTTTTCTGTATGTTAGCTCAAGTTTGTAAATTTATTCTGAGTTTAGAAAAAGTAGAAACACTGCATATTTTTTAGTTAGAAGTGATGTGAATGATGTCTCCTATGAAATTTCAGAGACAGCATTTCTAACGGGATGGTAAAAGAGAAGGGGATTGGCATGGCAGTGGGAAGGGAGAAGGAAATAAAAGAGGCTAGGGAGGGGGAAGCAAGAATACAAACTCTTCTGGGAGAAAGTGTATATTATTTTCCTCTTTCTAGGGTCTGTCATGATCATGGTCTCAGAGAGAACATCTTTCTTGGGTAATGTTCTTTAATGTACTTCTTGTAGTTCTTAAAAGAAATATTATAGTCTCATCGACATTTATTCCCAAGTGAAGACTGCAGATTTAGGTTTGGATCTCAGGCTCAAGCTTGGTATGCATTCATTGAGCACAGAGGTGGATGGATTATCTGCAAACTCATTAATATTTATTGTTATTGTTATTATTTTATCTGTGTTATTTACATTGTGATTTCTCTCTCTCTACTAAGTTCATATAATTGAAATTGCACAAGTAAATTTGTATTTGATGCATTTTCCACCCAAATAATTACGGTGTGGTCATTGGTTCAATTTTGGGAGTATCATTTACTTGCTTGAGAATTTGCGGAAAGCTGTGTGCATTTTCTTGAGAAAAATGTACCTATCAATCTACATAAATCTTACATATAATTTCAGACACCCATAGCTCATTTATAGACTTTCAGGCTGAGAGGAAAGTAGCATCGTGTCAAAAGAGGGAAAACTTCCTTCCATTGGGCTTAGAGAGAGCAGTGGCAGCAGATAGAGTGCATCAGCAATGGCAGATGCTAACACAGTGAGAGAATAGAAGTAAAGTACATTGGCAACTCTGAAGACCCAAGAGAAAATATGGTCCTGGGAACACAAATACTGAAGAACCTGAACCCAGGAAGTCTGGACAGACATGATCTAACATGACCCCCTTTTGGCAACCAAAAGTAAAACAAAACAAAAGACTGTTGTAGTCTGTTTGTTGTCTACCAGGTTTCTTTTACACAACCACAAGTGTATTTCTCTGATAAGTGGGGAAAGAAAGACCTTGGAGGAATTTCCCTAAATCTTTTAAAATGAGAAGGAATGATTTGTTTAAGCCCCAGTAAAACAGCCAGAGCAGAACACCTTTTAGATTGCGACCAGGATCTTTGGTATTTCCCCAAATGTGGTATTGCCTAGGGTTCAGGTTTCATTCCATTTATTGGGAGCTTTGTTAGCTCTTTCTTATCGCTCACTTTTTTTTTGTTTTGTTTATAAGTTTAAGATTGTGTTTTCCATTTAATTTTATTATGGGAGTTATTAATATTCCTAAAGTAGGAGTAGAACATTTCAAAAGGAAGTTGCCAACCACATGTCAAAGAAGAGAAAAATGGAAATATTCCATCTGAACATTTTTTTAAGAAAGAGAGAGTACCCAGTGGTAATATCCCTAAAAAACCCCACCTATTTGAGCCTCATTCCCTTTAGCATTAACTCATATAGTCAACTTCCCCTGTTCTAGATAATAGTCTTCAGGCCACATCTGGGTTGCAGTTGAGTAGCTGATACAGATCATATGGCTCACTATTTACTAAAGGCTAAACTATTTGCTCTCTGACCCTTTACTCCAACCCCTGTTCTAAATCACCAAGCTTTCTAATATTTTGACTTTTTTTTTACACAAGGTTAAAATGTACTGATTAGGCCAATGCAAATGTCCAATCTGCTTAATAGTTGTATTTCTTCTAACCTTAAAACTACAAGTTGCTATTCTGATGGTGTACAATAGTTTCTCGGGAGCTTTCTTAGCTTGAGTAGGTAACCTTGAGTCGATTGTCTCTGGGACACTAACAACTACTAGTAAGTTTCCGAGTGTGAATTTGAGGATAAGTCCAAGGCCTGAGATGTATTCATCATTCCCTGTCTCTCCCTGGTGATTCATGAGAGGGGATACCACCTGACTTTCTCTGGATGACTGCTCTCTAGGAGTTGCTCACCTTGCTTTTCGCCTATAAAAGTCTAAAGCTCTATTTTCAACTTCTCAGATCCTTGCTTTGTCAGTTTAGAACAAGCTGAACGATCTAAATTGATATACTTGGCCTATTCTTTTTTTGTAATCTCTCTTCTTCTTTTTAAAATATTTAAATGTAGCCAGTGTTTTCTGCAATCATCCAAATCAGTGTTGAATTAGAAAAATACAATTGATGGGGGTTTCCCAAGGAGGGCTTGCAATTACTCTTCAATTCATTCAGCATTTCTCCAGAACTATCTCCATGGGCTTAGTGTAGAGTTGAGGACATATGTTCTTTTGATCACAATGAACTGAAGTGACTATGGGAATATTTACATGGAGCTTTTGAAATATTTATATACAAATATTAATGGCACACAGAAGTTTACTTATTGCATTTTAAAATTTGAGCAATGTATTATTCATGGCTGTCAGAAATTTGTTATGCATGAACCTCCTCTATTGCACTCTTGCTAGTGTGTGTATGTTTAGTTCTTCAATTTCATGAGATCTTTCATGTGAACTGCTGTCATCCATTGTGTGAATAAATCCTTTCCAATCACATGGCCTTCTGTGAGTGGTATGATTTTTTCTGAAGAGCTCAGAATAGTACAGGCATTACTCCATCAGTTGCTGCAAAATTCTGGTAATGTGTAGAGGCAGATGCTGTCACCTGGATTTTACCACTTGGGGGTTAGAGACATAGGTCATTTGAATGGGAAACACCATATACATGATCTTATAGCACAGTGGGACAGAGAATGAAAGGCTGATCCCAGCACTAGATCAGTCCATCAATCAGTAGGTATGGAGTGCACATTCTGGCTCAGCATGGGACTAGCTGCTTGCCAGACCATTGTATGTCTTGCTTATGTGATTTGAGGGTTCTGCATCTTGAATACAAAATATTGTAATTTGTGTGCAAATCAATTGTAAATTGGGAAGGAAAAAGCAGGAAGGAATTATGAGATGAATAAGAAACATGGCAGGGAATAGAGTCAAATTTTGAAGGCAGGTATCCTCCTAATGTGATCATACTACAGATTTCTTACTATATTCCCAGGACCATTTTCAGGGCAATGAATTAAAAAACAACAGTATTACAGTTATACAATAAGTGATGGAGGCAAGCAAAATCCTGGGTACTTATATATCTTTCATCCAATTAATTCTCTGGGTGACCCTCACTGTCAATACCCAAATTATGACCACTGCTCAGCACAGTAGTGATTGAAAGGCTTTTTTTTGGTGCATTTTACATGCAGTTGGAAATTGAACAACTTGAAATCTATGCTATGTCCAATCTGCTTGATAGTTATATTTCTTCTAATCATAAGACTATAAGTTACCACTTTGGTGGTGTACAATAGTTTCTCAGGTGCTTTTTTATTAGCTCAAGTAGGTAATCTTGAGTCCATTGTCTCTGGACACTAACAACTCTTATACCCATCTATTTTTATAAGTGGATAACTGAGAACCAGAGGCATGAAGTGTCTTGGCTCAGGCACACAGCTAGAGGCAGAGCTGTGAGTAGAAATCCATGGACCCTGACTCTATCTAGTCTAGTTCTCCTTCAACTTCTTTTGAACTGTTACCCTTAGGAGAGGAAGCAGAGCAGTCAAGAGTCTCCACCACCTGTTTTTAATTGGTTAATTAGCAAGTTTTGGAAAATCTTCTTCTTAAAATTAAAAGAAATAATGGATTTCTCTCACTCACATGGATGTCCTGAATTTTCTTAAAGGCTTTGTTTTGGTGCTTTGAGTTTGAGAGTGAGCCAGAATTCCCTATAGCCAAACTCTCAAAAACAAAAAAAACAAAACAAAAACAAAAACACATAGAATTACCAACAGCCATTAACTGAAACCTGGATTGCTGCATTAGCAGGTGACACCAACTGCTTAATGAGGTGCCCCTGTACAGTGATCAATAGAGTTCGGGGGTGGGGTGCCATATCTCCTCCGAAACTCAACCACTTTCTAGACAAATGCAGAGGGCACAGTGGGCAGTCAAAGAGGCAGTGTGAATTAGTGTCAAGGGACATCTTTTATTCATGGGAGTCATACATCAGAGGGAAGTGAGCATGGCTTAGTTTTGTCACAGAAATAAAATAAGAAGCACTGGAAAGTTGGCACTTTGTCAAAATGCCATTTTTGAGTTGTGCAGTTCGTACTTTGCACTTTGTGTGAAAATATCTGCCTTATGAATTTGTAAACTTCAGAGTGTACAGAGTGACACACCTCAAAATGAGAGACATGGTTAGGCAATTTAGCATTTATATTTTTTATCAGTGAAAAGACTGGATGGTGAATTTTAAGTTTCCTAAACAGCAGTGGTAACTGGAGGGTGGATGGCTATTTGGGGCCTGGGGATCTCCCAGCATTTAGTGAGGGACTTGTATAAGTGAACAGTGGTGGAAGTCTTCCCCACTAGCAGGCTGGAAGTTCTAGAACCATCCTCACCCCTGCCAGGTGTTGGCCTGGGTATTGGTAGAGACCCGACAGTATGTTTCTAGGAGACTCTATAGGCACAGACACTCACAGCCATGGCAGAGGAGCTTAGAGACACATGGGCTCACTCCTGATTCTACCATTCACTTTTCCACACCCCACGTTTTCCTCCTCCCTGCAATGCTAGTAATAATGCTGTTCTTGCATGGTTGCTTTGAGGAGGAAATGACATTCTAATCCAGGTCAATGTACCTGGCACAAAGGAATGCTCTTCTGTGCTAAATTCTCTCCTGTATAGAGTTGCCTGTATTATTTAACTGGGAAAGCTAGTCATGTCATAGACAACAGTATATCCCCATTTGTGCAGAAGAACTGACAAAAGCGAGGAAAGAAAATTCTGTATTAGGTACCAGAACTACTGTTGAAATTGGGTTGTGTGTATTAAAGTACTTTCCCTTCCTTCCTTGAAAAAAAATATTTTTATTGGTTTCACAGAGGAGATAGAAACATCTATGATGAGATAGAATCATTGATTGGCTGTCTCCTGCATACCCCACACTGGGGATTGAGCCCATAACCCAGGCATGTGACCTTACTAGGAATCAAACTCTGACCTCCTGGTTCATAGGTTGTGCTCAACCACTGAGCTATGCTGGCTAGGCTTCCCTTCCTTTTTCAGGGCATCCCACTAAGAGATACTTCTCTTTGAGGAAGTATCAGTGATGGCATGAATTCTTCAGCATATTATAATGTGAATTATAGCCATGCTATAAGTTGCAATGTGAATCTCCACAAGGCCACATTACAATGCATTTAGAAGAGGTTCAGTAGCAAGGATTCCACAGCCACAAGAACCATTTCTGCAGTTAAATTCTCTTATCACCAATGCTGAATCCACCCATCCTGGAACTAATATGACAAGCTTTGTTCCACTTATTGACCCTCAGATAAGGAATCTAACAAGCCAAGATCTTCTATATAACCTTGATATAAACATATTTTATGAAATAAAATTAATGTCTTGGGCTACAAAATAAGCTTTGGATCCATTGGATCATTTTTGAAGAATCAGATTCAGATTCTGGACTTTTCTTAAAGTCAAGACATAATAGCCTCTCTGTCACCAAGTCTAATTCCTCTATGTGTGAAGGTGCTATAGGTTCTACTAGTGACCTTGCATATCTTCCACCATGCCTTAGAAGGGGCTATAGGAGACTACTACCAGACCCTAGTACGCTTTGTCACATGGATCTCACGGGTGATTCTGGTTTCCACAGGGACCTTGTATTTCAACATATTCCACAACCATTTACAGCCAAATGTATCAGAATCTACTTCTGAATTTTTTCATGGTCTGGGGAAGTCACAGAAAATAAGGAGTAGGTAGGTACCCGAATGACACAGACAGAAACTTAAGTTATGATGGGTGCCATGCTAAAGCTCCGCACATCCCTTTTTTCTGTAGATGAAATTGTCTGCATGCATGTTGATCCTCTCAACAGCATGCTAAGCTAGTACTACCTGACAGATCTACAAGTGTCACTGGTCCGTGATATTAGACAAAGACAGACAAGTAAAGTTGCTGCTCAGAACTGTCGTAAGAGCAAACTGTATGTAATTTTGAATCCAGAAGATGATGTATGTAATTTACAAGCAAAGAAGGAAACTCTCAAAAGCAAGGAAGCCCAGTGTAACAGTCCTATTGACATAATGGAACAGAAACTGTGCGACCTTTATTATGGTATTTTTAGTTGGTTTAATGATGAAGGTAGGCCAGTCAATCCAAACCAATATGCTCTTCAATGCAGCCATGAAAGGAGTGTTTTGATTGTACCCAACGAGCTGGTGATTGCAGGACACAAAAAGGAAATCCAAAAGGGAAAGAGAAAAAGTGAGGAAGAAATTAAAAACAGGTTGATTCCATTAATATGTATAAAGTAATAATGTTAAGATGTTATATGGACCACAAACCATTGAAACAGCTTCAAGGTTAGCTCAGGTGTTACATAAGTATCTTTTAAGTACTAATACCTGAGTTACTCAGTTAAGGCTGCCATGAAGCTTATATAGACAAGTGTAGAATTTCAAGATCAGACCTGTGGGGAAGCTGGGGAAAGCCACAACTTTCCAAGTCCTCCTGAGTTATATGCACAGTTCATACATATGTACAAAGAGTACATGACATGAAAACTTGATATGACTATCCAGTCACTTTGGTAAATAAGATGGTTACTTCTAAGATAGTAAACACTGGATATAATTGTTCTAAAATGTATTTTCAGTTTTTGACTTGAAATGCAAAGTAGCCTTAACATTCTCATTTAATTTGTTAGCATTGAAATACATGAGCTTTTCAAAACCTATTTTAATTCTTATGAATACTTATAACTTTCTGTAGAAATAAATTTTATACTTGAATTATTAAAAACTTAACTTTTCCCTTATATACAGAAATTCCAAGAAATTTGAGTACTTTTCTTCCAAAATACCCACATTCAGAAATACAGGTAAATATATAGCAAATAGATCAGCATGTTAGACTCAATCCAAATTAAAGTCAATATAATCTATTAAACTGATAAGGGAAATTCCAACTTGGATTTAATGGAATACTATAGGAAATTAAAAATTTTATAAGTGGCCAAGCTCTAAACCATGGTGTAAAAACAAAAACTGAAGCTTTTAAAAATAGCACATTAGGCTTTACTGGCTAAGAAGAAAGATCTCTAAAATATCGGGTGTGAGAGAGAGAGAATGGAGGTAGCTACTTGTGTATTGGAAAACAGAACTTCCAGGCAAGTAAGGCAGTCTGTAGAGATGGTCTCATTTATAACATTGATGTCTCACCAAAGAACTTGCATAGCTTCATGTGAAAACAATACAGGCCATACATGAGCACAAACCAACAATAGGGGAAGAGTCAATAGATGAGCATAGATTACAACTGAAGAACTTGAAATACTGAAACCAAATGAAACAGGACAGTAACAAGCAAGTGGACTTGAGAATGAATTAAGAAGTCATTAATCCTAGCAATAATCGCATTGAATTGCAAATGATTGAACATCAATACCTTTAGTCTAATGTTTAATTTCAAAATGAGGTTGTCATATATTTCAACCATAAGAATTATTTGCCTAACAAGTCAAAGTACTGTATTGTCTTGGGTTGTAAAAATGCAGAGCTTTATAAGGGTGATTTTTATAATAAACATTTTCTCCATTTTAAATTGGGCCTATGTATTTCTTTCAAGCTCTAGGTTTTGCCACAATCATGCTTCTAGATACAAGCATCTTCTGATCAGTTTTATACAATTATCACTTTACGTTCTGACAGGGTGGCTCTGCAAAGGAGTACTCCCTCAATGTCTCAACCTTTGGTATTTACATTACAGTTCAGGGCACTTTTCCACAAAAATTATTTCAAGTCTATAACAAAAATTCTATAGTACCAATTTACAGTACCAATGTAGGCTTCAAAACTGTTAGTAGCCTTATTACTCAATTATTGTCTGTCAGACTCCTCAAATCCCTGGAACTAGCAAGATCATAATGAAATATAGGCAAACATCAAATTGGAAAGGAAAAATAAGGCACATAGCGGAGCACTGGGACTCAAAGCATTCACAATAACAAACTTAAAGCTGTAAACTGAGCCTGGAAGGTATTTTGATGCATTGTAACCAAAGGTCAATGAATTAAACTTCTAATTTCCTGACACCACCACACACAACAAAAATATCAGTGATTTAGGTTGGGTAAATCTAAGCTGCTTATTCAACAATCACTGAAAATTCACTTTTAGGAGTGGAAAGATTTTAGTCTGAACTCTCTATTTAGGTTAAGGAACTGATACACAAAGGTTGAGTAAACTGTTTTACTAGTTCAGTTGTCTTAACATTCAAGTTATTGTGGAGTTGAGAATAATGTTATGAGAAAAAGGAATCTGGTCTAGTCAGCTTCAGACTTTGGGAACTGATCATTTTTAAAAGACCAAGTTATAATTGAAGCTGTATGAATTTTATTGAGTATAACTGTTGAACCAAACTCTTCACTTCTCTGATCCATTTCTTATTTAATAGCTAAACCAGACCAGCTAATCTTAACATAGATAAGCAGTTAAAACTTGGTGTACTGAGAAACAATTTCATGAAAAAAAAGGTTTGTGCAAAATGTGTTCCCAGTTATTTGGTATGAGGTTTAAAAACAAACCTCAAGGGGACATAAGAACTAGACTTTTGCCTAGCTGGTGTGTCTTAGTGATTGAGTATTGATCCAGGAACCAGGAAATCATGGTTTGATTCTAGGTTGTGAATCAAACCATATGCCTGGGTTGTGGGCTTGATCCCTAGTAGTAGGGGAGCTGGAGGTGACTCATCTCCCTCATCCTTCCTTTCTCTGAAATTAATTAAAATGTACTTTTTAAAAAGAACTATATCCTTAAGATGAGTAATTTTTACTTTTATATTAGTTCATAGAGTTAGCCTTTAGCCTCTTTAAGTACATTTTCTGGCAGACATCTTTTTCCCGTTCTGAATTTACAGTGGACTGACCCAAACATAAATTCCATTTTAAATTGGTTTGAACATAACACTAGTGTTACCTCCCTTAACTATAGAATGATTACTGAAATCATCTTTCCATCATAAAACTGCATTTGTTGAAAAGTGAAATCTTGCAGGCAACCCAGTGCTCAGCATCTCATTCCCTTTCCTTAGCCTTCAGTAGAATGCCCTGCTGAACACGCTCACAGGTGAGATTAGATTCTTGGTCAGGTGTATAAAATTAACAAATCTATGCCACAACAAGAACCTCTGGATATTTGAGTTGTTTCCTATCAAGGCCAACCCATGTCAGTAGTGATCAATTTCCATATTGAAGCCTCAACAAAATGTGGGTCTATGATGCCTATATTGACTTAAGCACTTAAAAATTTAAGAGTATTACCTTTACTTAACAGCTGGATCTGCTTTTCCACATATTTGCTCATTTTTGAGTAATGCACTTGTTCAACTAGACTTAGCAAAAAATTACTTGCAGCACTAGTGGTGTGGCATTAATATTTTATGGGGAATATCAACCATCTGGGCACATCAGTTCCATAGAGATCGATTTAAATAAAATTAGACCAAGAATGTACATGTATTTTGGGTATTCTGATCAGTGTTCTACTTTCTAGAAAGACACATACCTACACTTTTGAGCTGTTATAAGGAGCTGAGACATTCTTTTAAGGCCTCCCTTGGTTATGAAATCAGCTCAGTAATTCAACTATTTAGTACAAGTAACAATTGCTAGGATCACTTTTACAGGGAAACCTGTTTAATGATATCTTGATTATCATTTTTCTTTCAGGTTTCAGGTATATGGATCAAGGTTGAATGTTGAATGTCTACTACTTTTTAGGGCTTGATTAGCCAGACAAGGTTATAAAAACTCTCAGTGAAATGAATTACAGGAGATCTTTGGGGAGATGGTCACCTTGCTTTTAGTGACATGGAGATGGCCATGTCACTATTTTTGGAGGATTGAGATTAATTTGTGAAGGATTCTGATTCAGGGATTGGAGTCTGGAAATTTATCCTTGTAATTAGCTCCATAGGTGAATCTATTCTCAGACAAATCACAAAGAAAGTAAATAAAATTTGTGTGTGTGTTTGAATGAATGTTAAAAGCATAAAATACAATCTTTGCAGGGAACAGCTGAGAATTTCCCCCCTTATTCTAATGTCCCACTCTAATTCTGATGCAGGAATGCAATCTTTAAGGCAGACAATTCTTCCCCTCTCCCCCTAGTTTTATTGAGGTGCAAGAGGCCCTAGATGTCTGAAATTCATGCAAGAATAGGCCTTCCTTCCCCTGGCTGCTGGCACTGGCTTCCTTCTGACACCTAGGACCTGGGCTTCCCTTGCAGCCCTGGCTTCATCTGGAAGGACATCAGGTCTAATTAGCATATTATGCTTTTATTATTATAGATAATTGACAAATAAAATTGTAAGATATTTAAAGTCTACATCATTATGATTTGATATATGCATACATTATGAAAGGATTCTCCCCTCTAGTTAATTAACACTCTCATCATCTCATATATTTATTCTTCTTGAGTGTGAGAGAGCATTTAAATTCACCACTAGTAGCAAATTTCAATTATACAACATAGTGTTATCAACTATAGAAATGCTATACATTAGCTTCTCAGACCTTCATCTTACAGCTGTAAGTTTACGTCCTATTACCAACCTCTAGCTTCGTCTCTCCCTTATCCCTCCCAGCTCCTGGGAACCACTTTTCTACTCTTGGGACCTTGAGGGAATTACGCTAAGTGAAATAAGTCAGAGAATGACTGTCTTTTCCCACAATTTATACCAGAGCCTAGGGTTTATTATTCACTTAGAAATTTCTAGGTCCCAGTAAGGAGCTTACAAGTTATTTGACAAATATCAGAAAATTGTTATTTGATAACTTTGGAAGTTTTAATAGTAATTTGAAAGTTTAACAAAAATGAATGCAAAATAAAACAGCAATGATAATTTTTCAGAGATAAGCGGGCTAGTCAGAAAAAAGATAATTTGGATTTGAGTGGTTTTGGAATTTTTAAATTTTTTATAGGAGCCCTTCCCTAAATCTTCGGGACTCTGTAAACTCTAGGATTTAACCACTGCAGGTTGGTTTCCTTTTCAGAAGTTCAGTTAAATTCTGGGCACTAAGTTTGGCTTTTTAGGACTTTAGCCTTTGCTGTTGAAAGCTATTGGTCTTCTATGACACCATTTTGGTGTCATTTTTTTTTTCTGGAAAATTTCTGCAAGGAAGATAGATTTCCAAAGAATAAAAATTGAGTGTGGCAAGGATTTTGATTTGGCTTAACAATGTTGACTTAGGAAAAAACAAATAAAAACCAAAATGACAGCTCTGAGAAGCAGGTACTGTATTTCTGAGCCATCTGTATAACTGAGCTGAGTGAGAAGAGTATATCCAGTTATGGAAATGGTGATTAACTACCGATCTCATGATGGAAATGGAGAAGAAATGAAGTCACATTATATGATAAAGGAAGTGGGAATAGGTCAGGAACCCAAGTATAGGCCAGGAATCCAAATAGTATACGAAGCAGTATTAGAAATAAGAGTCAAATAGGAGGCAGTATTAGAAACAAGAATCAAGAACAGGAATTCTGTGAAATACTAGGGTTCAGTCAGCAATTTAGTAAACATCATAGCAGTTTTACACTCTGGTTCCACTACTGGCTAGCTGTGTGACTCTGATTGAGTTACTCAACCTCTCTGATCCTCAAATTTCCTAGTTATAAATTATATTAATCATGAAGTATATAAAAGAGTTACTGACATAATTATTATTCATGTTAGAGGCCCAGTGCACAAAATTCTTGTGTGGGTAAGATCCATTAGGGGTGATTGGGGCCTTCCAGTTGCCAGCCAGGGCCTTCCTTCCAGCAACTGGCCAGTGCCTCCCTTCCCCAGATGTCAGTTGCTGGCTAGGGCCTTCCTTTGTTCTTCACTACCCCCTGGTGGTTAGTGTATGTCAGAGTGAGTGATAGAACTCCAGGTCTCCCAGGTGAATTCATAAAGGGACAGTTTTCATGTTAGGCTCATATATATATGTAGATATATGTAGATATAGATAGAGAGGCCCAGTGCACAGGTGGGATCTGGCTGGCTGGCCCACTCTGATTGGGGCTGGACCATTGAGGGGGTGGGGATGTGGGTGATTGGCCAGCTTGCCCAGCTCCTGATAAGGGTGTTGGGGGCCAATCAGGGGCCAGGCTGGTAGTGGTGGTGGTGGGGTCTATTAGGGCTCAGATTATACCAGTTGGTTGCTGCAATGCACATCATAGCCATTGGTTGTTCCAGTTGTTCTGGCCATTATGCCATTCGGTCGCTGAGCTTTTATATATAGACTAGAGGCCTGGTGCATGAAATTCATGCATGAGAGGGTGTCCCTCAGCTCACCCTGCACTTTCTTGCAATCCAGGACCACTGGCTTCTAACCACTCATCTGCCTGCTTGCCTAATGCCCCTAAGAGCCCTCGCCTGCAAGCCTGGTCGCCTCCAATGGCCCTCCCCTGCAAACATGGTCACCCCCAACTGTCCTCTCCTGTAGGCCTGGTTGCCCTCCCCTGCAGGCCTGGTCACCCCCAACTGCATCCTCTTCTGGCCTGATTACCCCTAACTGCCTCTGCTTCAGCCCCCAACACCATGGCTTTGTCTAGAAGTTTGATGTCTGGAAGATGACCAGTCAACTCAGTCTAATTAGCATATTACCCTTTTATTAGTATAGATACATTATATAGGATAGGGTTGCTTAAAGTGGGGGAAGTTTTTTTCAGCAGGAGGAGATGCTTTTGGCAGATAAAAATACATAATCCATATATCTGGACTGATAGCCAGCCATATGCAGTATACTTCCAAACTGGTTACTAAAAAATTGAATTGCTTTCTTACACCTTACACCAAACAGTTGTTGCTCTTAAAAACCCTCCTCAGCCTCCACCTTAGATTCTGCCTTCGCAATTCACCCATATTAGGTTCTGATTGGTTGATTTCTATGCCAGTCAGTGTTAAAAGCTCCTAGACAGCCATTAGTTCCTCTGGGAAATCCAGAACAACCCTGCCTTCACATCAGTAACCTGTGTCTATACATCTATGCTATCACCGTATGGTGACCAAACAGTCGTTTCAGTCATCACAGTCACTGCCTTTATATATATATAGACTAGAGATCTGGTGCATGAAATTTGTGCATGGTGATGGTGTGGGGGTCCCTTCAATCCAGCCTGCACCCTCTCTAATCCAGGACCCCTCCAGGGATGTCTGACTGCTGGCAGTCAGACATCTCTCTTACAATTCAGGACTATTGGCTCCTAACTGCTCACCTGCCTGTGTGCCTGATCACCCCTAAGTGTTCCCCCCTGCTCTCCTGGTCACCTCCAACTGCCTACCCCCCTGCTGGCCTAGTCATCCCCAACTGCTTCCCCTGCTGGCCTGGTCACCTGTAACTCCCTCCCCACCAGCCTGGTTGCCTCTTACTGCCCCTCTGCTGACATGGTCTCCCCCAACTGCCCTCCTCCACTGGACTGGTAGCCCTTTACTGCCCCTCATGCTGTCCTGGTTACCCCCAAATATCCCCCTTCCCCACTGACCTTGTTACCCATCACTGCCCTCCTCTGCCGGCCTGATCATCCCTCACTGCCCTCCCTGTTGGCCTTGTCACCCCCAACTGCCCACCTTGCGAACCTGGTCGCCTTACACAGCCTGCTGCTCAGTCATTTGGTCACCTCTCACTGACCCCCCTGCTGGCCTGGTCACCCACACAGCCTGCTGCTCAGTTGTTTGGTTGCACCTCACTGACTTCACTGCAGGCCTGGTCACCCCATGCAGCCTACTGCTCAGTCATTTGGTCACCCTTCATTAACCCTCCTGCTGGCCTAGTCATGCCACGCAGCCTGTTCGGTCATCTGTTTGGTTGCGATGGTCTCTTAGGCTTTTATATATATAGATTAGTATTAGTACTATGTGGTTCTCTGCCTCTCCTAATAGGAGATTTTGACCAATTATTCTGGGCATGTGAGTGAGGCCAGAATGAGAGACAGATATGGATTGGCTGGTCACTCTGCCCTTGTCAGAGCTGGTTAACTCACAGGTGACTTCTGTAACCCTTAGTCAAATACTGGCAGGATTCACCATATTTGTGAAGCTGATATTACTGTGCTCCATTTGTCTTCATTTCCTCTGCATCAACAACAGCTTGATTTTCTCATTAATGGAGATTTGCTTAGGAATTATTTTCCAGAGGAATTTAACCACTAATCCCTTTTATGATAACAAAATCACCAAGAAGCTCCATGTGTCAGTTAGGGTCTCAGCAGGCAACAGATGGCATACTCAAATTGGATAATTTATGGAGAGTTTAATAAAGGAGTTATTTAGAAAAGTGGGGCCAGGATGTAGAGAATCTATTAGGGGCATTGCAGAACCTGGGGTTAGTAACTGCCACATCCTCTGCCCACCACTAACCTTGAAAAGAGAGGTAGTGGAGAGGCTATCCCTGGATAGAAACAGTGAGAGCTCCATAACAGGAGCTGTAGTATCTGAAAGATAAAGGCCATCTGTGGTAACCCTGCAGAGAAGGAGCCAAAGGAGCAGATAACCCAGCCTCATACTCTCTCCTCTCTCTGGTCAATTTTGTACTACCCACCAGCTAAATCCAGAGGAAAGCTAGAGGGTAAGGATCCTGATGAGTTAGACTATACAGGTCATTGTTCATAACTCTGGAGACACAAATGGAAGGTACTTAGCTCACCCTCTCCTAGAGGATCTTCGCTGCCAAGTGTAGCCATGGTAAGTGTGTTTAGGTCTACTAAGTGATGGTAGTATAAGATACTTATTGCAGAAATACATTTATTGAATCCTGAACCCCTCACTTGATGACACTGATTAAGTGGGTGACAGAACTGTATTCTACTCTGCTGTACCACCTAATATCTCTTATATGCTCTTGAGAAACACACTTTTCTCAGCCTCACTTTCTTTACCTGCAAAATGGGAGTAATGATACATTTATGACAGAATTGTCATAAGAGTAAGGAAATAATGTAAGTGAAAATAATTTTATTTTAAATTACTATATTACATACATATTATACAAAATATAGAGAGATACTATGGTTTCTTCCCTTCTATTATCAAAGAATTTGCTTTATTCTGGATGAAAAGTTACAATTCTAGTAAGCAAAAAAATAAGACACTGAAACCTACATGGTGTTCTGTTAAAATATGACTTTATTTCTCACTGAGG
The DNA here is from genome assembly GCA_011751065.1 of Lasiurus cinereus. Lineage (NCBI taxonomy): Eukaryota > Metazoa > Chordata > Mammalia > Chiroptera > Vespertilionidae > Lasiurus > Lasiurus cinereus. Next base: position 15,209,588 of record JAAGEH010000426.1, read on the forward strand.
ACCCTAAAAGTTTTATTCAAAGTGAAGATTGTTGATTAACTTATACCTATGGAAGCTTTGTATGACATCTCCAAATCTGTCTGTATGATAACAGCTCTAAATTGTTTATGACTTTAAAAAAACCTAGGAAATGAAAAAGTGATGCTTTGGGATATATCATTTCTCATTGAAAAGCATTACTGTTTCCCAGCAATGTCAGTCTAGGGATCTTCTATAGGCTCATTTCTTAAAGAAGAGTCTCCGAATAAATAGGCTGCATGAGGCTATCCTCCAGGGGCCCTCCCGGCCTGGAAAGGTATGAGCATGAATGAAAGTAAAGTCTAACAAACAATGGCCCAGTTGCAGGGGCCTTTTGAAGAGATAGCACAGAAAAGAAGGCATTTCTCTTCTGTACTTACCCTCCTACACTCTCCTCCATGTGGCTATCCCATTGAACTCTGCCTTTCTCCCCCAAAATGCATTTCTAATTGCCTGTGATATTATTAAATAAAACATGTGCAGCTGGATTTTCCAAAGAGGAGCTGCCTTTATAAAGAACACTGAAAATAAACCCAGCACGAGTCCAAAATGAGGAATTATAAATACTCAGAGTATGTTGAGAGGCCCAAGGAAGGAGAAGCCAAGTAGGAGACAGTAGAGGAGCAGTTAAGACTGACTGGTTAAAAAGTGGATGCTGTGGAGAAATTGGGAGGGGAATTTAACTAATTTGGCTGCTAGAGCAGAAGTAGGGCTCAGCTCCTTTGCCTGGAGCCTTTAGTAAGTTGTTCAGTGTGAAGTTCTCAACTTTCCCCCCCTTTCCACACTGCCTTGCATATTGGAAGATATTTCATGCTCAATACATTCCCAGAGGTATAACCGTGATTTTATGCCAATTCCCAATGCTTTTTTTATTCCAATTCCTTCCAAGTTGGAATACAAAGGAAAAGGTGATGAAGACTAAAAAGAGCATATTATTACAGGGAAAACCATGAGTCTGTTCTAATATAAATGAATGTTAATATATAAAGGTGAACACTAAAAATTATGTTAGTTCTATTTTCAGACAACCTCCAGACTCTTAATGAGTTGTTACCACCTGTGCAGCTATCACCTTGGTCAGAGCCATCACTGTATCTCTGGGGTTATGCAAGAGCATATTAAGTAGTTTCCTTGTAGCTACTCTCTTTTCTCCCTCTAGTTTACTCATAGCAGCTGGGTTGGTCCTTTGAAAGTCAAATCATGTGACTATGTTTTATAAAACTTACATTAGCTCCCCATTTTGTCTAGAGTAACAGCCACAATCTTACAATAATCCACCCTTTTGTTTAGTTTCATCTTCTCCTGCTCTCCTACCCACTCTGCTTCAACCATGAGAGTGTCTCCTTCCTCTTCTTCAATTCTGTTAGGAATACTCTCATCTTAGGGCCTTGGCACCAGCTGTTCCACATCTTCTACCAGATTTCTGGAGAGCTAATTCTCTTAGCTCCTTCCACTCTTCTTTTAACTGTCACCTTTTTCTTCAGGCCTATCCTGACCATCCTGTGTAAAATGGCAACTCATTCATCCTCCAGCCCCAATTCCTGATTCTATTCATCCTGTGTTCTCCTCCCCTCGACCTCCTTAACTTGGATCATTTAACATACTGCATGCTTTTATTTATTATATTTATTGTATGAGTTTTACCAGGGCAGGTGCTTTTTGCTTGTATGGTTTATAATGTATCTTAAGCACAAAGAACAGTACTTTGTACATGACAAAATAGGAATTCGTATCATTGATCTAAAATAATTTGCTAATTTATCCAACAGTCATATATTAAAATATCTACTCTCTACTTGGTATTGTGCTAGGTGGAAAGGTAAAATGATCAAACAAGTCAAATATTTTTGTACTCTCAGACAGCTCAGAGCCTAGTGGTGAATCAGAGACGTTAATCCGGTGTCCAGAGTAGTGAGTGCTCCTACTGGCTTTAGTGCTTCTATTTGAGAAATCTGTCAATCTGATATTTTAAATCAGGAAAGGAAACACTAGCCAATTATTACTGTTGTCAAAACAAAGCAAAACAAAACAAAACAAAAAAAGAGTCTGGACATTAGTAAGGAAAGACTTTATTAAAGGGGCTACTGAAATAAGAAGACAGTTAAAGCTACAGCCAGATACATTGCAGGACAGGGATAGGTGAGTAACGGTTTCACAGTAGGAAGGTGACTATGAAAAGAGAAAGTGTGTGTGCACGCCAAAAACTTCCAGGGATGGTCTTATAACTTAACAAACTACTCAAATATTGCAGTAACAGGAAAGTCATGGTCGGAAATGTTTGTGGTCAGGCACATGGTGGTGTGAGTGGGCCTGAGATGGAACTGGGAGTGAAAGTGGGAGTTGTGGGCTTAGCTGGGCTAGGCTAACTAGCCTGAAGTCATGTCAAGCACAGAGCTGATTAGCCTTGTCAGTGTTCATAAGCAAAAGTTAAGGTTTATCCATAAAGCAATTATGTCTCCTTTTTTAATATAATTATTCTCTTTGCTGTGGTATTAATAGTGATCAGAAACAGTATAAATAATAGTTTATTATGTCTGGTAACCACTAGGTTACTGACCATAGCAAAGTCCCTTTAAACAGTGTCAGTGTATATCAAAGGTACATTGGGTCCATCAAGTAGTGTGCATATTGTGATAAGAACACGATTCTCCACAGTACCTGACAAAGGTATTCCCTAGAATTCAGCAGTGGAATTGGATTTTGGAAATCATTTTGGGAGTCATTTAGTGTTTCACAATGGCCTTAGATTTTACAAATCAATACTGTTTTGTGCTTGTAATAAACTCCAGGCTTTTAACTAAACATTGTTGCCAATGCCAGAGCACCAGATCTCTGTCATTAGGCATGTTTCATTGAGGGGTATACTGTGCATATAAACACTGTGGGCAAAAGATGAGAAAATACCAATTAATATAAAAATGAATCTGTTCAATGAAGTATAAAACTGACAGTTCTTTTGGAGCTCGTGAAGAGTGCTGTAACCTCTACCAAAGAACTGCAGTTTTATAGTAAAAAATGTTTTTCACAGGAGGCCGTCATTGAAACCACAGTATCTTAGGTTTTATTTGGGAAAATCAGCAGGTGCTCCTAACTCTCATCACATGTACTTTGGCCTCATAAGTACATCCGGCATTTAGACTGTGCAATATCTGATTGGGTCTTGAATTCTCTGAGTTACTGCTCTATTCAATGAAATGTAGATCAGCCTTTAAAATAAGTCCATAAAAACTGTTACCATCCAGAGTTATATAATTGTTCTGGCTGGAAGAATACAGGCTACCTCAGAGATATTACGGGTTTGGTTTCAGATCATTGCAATAAAGTGGTCAGTTATAATATTTTTGCTAGTGGAGGGTCTTGCCTTTCAATTTAAAAAAAAATGCCACATCTATGGAGTGCAATAAATGAAGGGCCATAAAGCAAGATGTGCCTTTATTGGGCTAGAAGGCAGGGAGAAAAGCAGGGATAGGGACAGGGACAGGAATGAAAGGTAACATTTGGGGTATTCCTATTATGTCTCTGTTACTGGGCTTACTGCATCACATATATCACGTCATTTACTTTCCACCACTACCTGTGATGGCTTAGGGTCCCCATTTTAGTGACAAATATAAAGATTCAGAGAGGTTAATTAACCTTCCTCAGTTACATAGCTAGAAGAGACAAAGTATGGGTTTGATGCCAGGTCTGTCTGATTCGAATTCATGCTTCACCAAAATTCCAGTTTCAGTGCTGTCATTTGATGTTTGATCTTGAGCAAATCACATAGCTGGTTTGATTTCCTGTGTGTTTTTTTCTATTATAAAGTGGAGTTTATATTGCCAGTCCAGTTCACTTCACAAAGGTGATGCTAAATTAGACCTGAAAAAGACTTAAGTGCTTTACAAATGCAAATCATTCTTGTTATGGAATTGAATGAAATTAATGTGATTTTACTTGCCTGGAAGAGATTTGCTGCTGTCCTTTGGTTAAAACACATTGCTAGAGATAGACTCTTGGAGGAGCCTCGCCCAGTTAATCACTAAGGATTTAACACAGTGCCATGAGTACATACTAGGCACATTGACAGAGATTCCATGCATTTTGAGGGGTTTTTATTACTTTGAGATCAAAGTTATTTGATCTCTCTGCACTTGCATGTCCTTATTGGTAAAATAATGATACCTACCTCAGAATTTACCCATTCATTGATTTCACAAATATGCTAAGTGCCTACCATGTGCTGGGCATTCTGTTAGATCCTGGGAATATAGTAAAAAAATCCCTTCCTGCTTGCATTCTAGTAATGGATAAAAACAATAACTAAGAAAAATAAGTCAAATAAACATCAAGTTAGATGGTGGTAAATGCTAAAGAGAAAAGTCAAGTAGAAAGGAGAAGGAATCATTAGGATGGGAGGGATGATCTGTATTTTTAGACATGATAGAAAAGACAAAGTGACTTGAGACAAGGAGCCAGGAGGTTATCCTGCAGTAGAATCATTCTTCCTGTGATGTGTGTGTGTGTGTGTGTGTGTGTGTGTGTGTGGTGTTATATACAGGGGAGTTGCAAATTAAATAACATATATCACTCACAGTAGGCACTCAATACCTGTTGTTAACCCTGAAAGAATATGCGTCTATTGCATCTATAGATTCTGCAAGGGGAATTATGAATCCAGAAAGAATGGCATTGTAAGTAAAAATGCAAAGCCAGCAAAATGAAAGCACCATTTGCTTCAAACTCATATCATGGAGAGCACTAAGAAATCTCAATGAAATGTCTATAAATCACTTGCCAAGAACCAGCCTCACCCTTTCACATGCCTGAAGTTTTCCACTGGCTTATTGCTCATTTGAAAACTAGAATTCAAGATGGCCTTGGGTATGTTTTATGATCTGCAGGTCTATTAGAGCTACCAAGGGAAGATAGCTTTTAAGGTTGATGTCAAACAGGACACTGAACTCCCTCCAGTCCTTTGTTTTAGTTGCTTCTGTAATAGGATTGAGCTTAATGAACCATAGATCTGACCACCTCTAGCACTCATGATTCTTTTCAGTGACCTAGTCTGACTTTTTACTGGACTCTAAGATAGCAAATAGGTTTTAACCTTTATTCCATCGCTGGTTGATTGGGAGTGACTGACTGGGGCATAGTCTGATGAAATCTGAAGCCTGTCTGGGCTCCCAGAGGGCTGTGGTGTTAACTTGACTGGGCAATAGGGTATGCAGATATTGGGTCAAACATTATTCTGGGTATTTTTGTGAGGGTGTTTTGGATGAGATTAACATTTAAGTTGGCAAAATAAGTAAAGAATATTACCCTCCTTAGTGTGAGTGGACCTCATCTAATCAGTTGAAGACCTAAATAGGGTAAAAAAGATGACCCTCCCTTGAGTAAGAGAGGCTCCCTCCTATCTGACTGCCTTTGGACTTGAACTGAAATGTTTTCTCTTCCTGAGCCTCACTCTACAGCTCTTGGCACTTCTTGCCTCCATAATTGTGTTAACTAATTCCTTAATAATAAGTCTCGTTATACATATGTATCTCCTATTGGTTCTGTTTCTCGGAGAACCCTAACTAATATAAGGGCTATGATTAATTAGTAACATCTGCCACAATAGTGGGAGTAGAAAATGGTTGCTCTCATTTTCAAATTCTATATAATTCCTATGTACAACTTCATGAGAAACTAAGCCAAAGTATTGAATGTATTTTATTATAGAATAGTGTTTAAAGACCAAATTTCGAGATATGAAATAATAGAGGCATATGTTCCATTACTTGATAAGATAGACTTCAAGAAGAAACTTAAAAGTCTGTCTGACATTTGCAGAGCATCAGAGATTTGTGAATGGACCTTAGTTATGTTTGAGATAGACAGTAAAGTAATGGGAAATGAGGCTAGATCAAACTTTGATTTATTTGGCCATTTGATACCACCTTTGACAACTTTGTCTCCCTTGACATGTCAATAAAGTTATTAAAATGAACTCTGAAAAAAGTATAGATCACTAGAGCATAACAGAATTTCATTTCTAAGTCATAGTGCCAAGCAGACCAAGAGAAGCTGAGCCCAAGGCATAGAAAGACTGCTTAATTCCAGACTGCCACTCACCTCTACTTGACACTTGACAATGTACTTAAAACTGCTTCAAAGCACATGAAGGAGAATGAATGAGTAAATAATTGGTAGCCCTTTTAACAATAGAAAATATCATGCCTGGGTTTAATTAACTGCCATAAATTATTCTCAGGCTAACTGTTCAGAGAGGAACTACTTGGACCCCTTGCCTCCAATGAAGAAAAATTGTTCAGGCCCCATACAGTTTCATTTTCTAAAGTAGCAGTATGAGGTAGCGAGTTTCTAAAGATGGAGAACCTGAGAAATACTGAGGAATACAAGATGAAATTTCGGTACTATGTTAGAGATTAGGCTAGAAAACCAGGAATAGTTGAATGCTAATCTACTGCCACTGATGTTTTTCTTAAAGCCATCCATGACATTGTTTCCCTAACAGGATCTATTAAATATGAAGAGAGCCTAACCCCTCTCCATTTTTGAAAAGTGTTGCACATATCTTTAAGATCTCACTATTAATGTGAGGAAAATTAGGGTTCATCACAGAGACATAAAAAATAACTCAGTGCATGTTTATTAACTAACACTCTGTAAGCCATGATCCTAGACTCTATGGAAAATTAAAACATGAACATTTACATCATCAAACCTAATGAAAGGTGGAATGACAGGTGCTCAAATAATTATAATGCGGGCAGCATGTGCTAAGGGATTTAGAAATGATACAGATTAAAAAGTACTGTGGGTAGACAAAAGAGGAAGGTATTAATTCTGCATAAGCTAAGAGTGATAGATGACAAGGAGGGAGTTATGGGAGGTTTCTGGAGGAGAAGGCATTTGACTGAGTCTTCACAAATAGGAAGAGTTCACAAGTAGAGCTGAGGAAAGGGCAGCTTATGCCTAAGGAACTGTAATGACCAAGGTTCAGAGTTTGGCAAGCAGTAAGGCATTGGATGGGGATGAGATTGTTTTGGAGAGATCATAGAGAGAATTAAATGTGAAGTTGAGGCAGCTGGGCTTATTTTACAGGATTCTGACAGTGTTTGAGGTAGGAAGTAGCAAATTGGAGCTGAGTGTTAGAAATATGCTCATAGTGTGGAAAATGTGTGTGGTGGTGATTTGGGGAAGGACTAGTGTCTGGCTCTAAGCTGCTTTCAGTGCCCATGAAAATTGTAATTTGGCCCAGCTACTTTTTTTGACAAGAGGCAATTGCTATGGAGGTAGGACTGGAAAGGGTGGTTATAGTAATTTGTCTGGGCACTCAGAATGCAAGCACAGCTGGGCTGGGGAAATGTTAGTGCAAGGTTTTATTCTGAAGTTGTAAATGAACCCTGAGGCCTTGATATCGATTTAAGTCCTTGGCTGGGAGATGATCTAAGAACACCTGAGGTACTAGAATTGAGAAGTGCTGCTCTTGGCCAGAGCAAGTTAGACCCTGACATTCCAGCAATTCCATATTCTTGCTAAGCTTCTAGCAGGATATGTCTGGAAGAAACTATTGATGCACAAGGCACACACTAGTGATTTGTTATGTGGAGCTGATTAAAAGTTATTATTGTTGTGTATGTATGTGTGTGTCTATAGGTAAATGGTGGGAATCCAAGAATATACCTCTCATTGTTGGTAAATTTAGGACTTCCTCAGAGAACTCAAATGCTGGCATAGAATATTCCATTAATCTAATTGGAATTCATTTTTATAAACATTAGTAAACTCCTGGTGTGGGAGTCAATGGGTCCAAAGTGCCAAGCATCTGGGACGCCATATTGTGGTATGTAAAAGATTAATATTTGGTTTCCCTGATTTTTCTCTTTCTTGTTTTGTATACCCTCAAATAACTTGACTTGTCTCCAGGTACCTCATACCAGTCTTTTGTCAGAAAAATGGAGAAGTTGGAGAAGAGGTTTAGATTCCTCTGAGACAACCTGCAGTCTTTGAAGTTTTAGTTGTTAGATAGAAGCATTCTTCAATGTCAACATTTGTTACCAGGGTTCCATCAGACAGCTCACATCTGGACCTGCTGGTTTCATGTTTGCCAAAGTTGACAGCAAATTAGACCTTAGCCAACTCTGTCAAACTCACTGGCTTCAAATGTAGCTTGGAGTTCAGGTAGGAAGGAGAGTATAGCACAAACTGTTGAGGATGAGATTGGAAGGTGAAGACAACTGGAAGAAGTCTTTCTTAGAAGACATAAATTATTATCAAGAGATTACAATGACAGGGCTAAGTCACAGGCTCAAAAGGAAGTCATGCCTTGGATGAAGTAATAGCTGTTATTATGGTGAAGCGAAGAGTAGTTGCCAGATTTGTAAGAACTGGAGGTTTTGTACTAGGCAGGTTATCAAAGCAAAGACCACATTAAAGGTTGACTGGATCCTGAATAACTTGCACTGTGTTTCATAGATTCATCCATGGGTAAAACTGGAAGGGATATTAAATTATCCTGGTCCAGCATTCTTATTAATTGGATAATAATACCAATGCTCAGTCAGGAGTGGTGAGGTGATGATTACTAGAATTTCTATGGATCATCTGTAGCTTGTTATATTTTCCACATCTCAGGTCTGTAATGAAAAGAACACAAGAAAACCTGGAGTATAACTCTTGCAAATAATAACTTGTTGGGGGGATCCAAGATGGTGGCTGAAGGGATGACAGGCTGCAAGAGAGTGTATGAATGAGAGAGTGAAAGGAAATTACATGGATGTGTGGGGAGAGTCTGTATTTGTGAGTGAGGGACAGCTATATTCCACGGGACTGTTGGGGACTGGTGGACCAGGCTCCTCTGACCAGGCAGCCTCTATTCCTGCTGAAATCTCTCCCAGATTGGTTGGCTCTGCCACAGAGACCATGCCATCTTGAAGGGGAGAGTGGCTGTGATCGGAAGCCCAGCCTTACCTTCAACCCGGGAGACTTTGGATACCGCCTGGGACCCTACAACCACAATTCCCAGGGACTAGCTGCCTCAGCTGTGATCCCACAAACATCGAGACTCCAGCCTCGCTGGCTGCGGGCACCTAAAAAGTGTGTCCAGGGGGAGACAAAGTGGCACCGAATATGCGGATTGGCCCTGTACCTTCTCACAGAGCAGATAGAAGAAACAGCTGAATTGAACAACATCCGCCTGGAATTGATGAATTAAACAAAGCTGCCAATGCAGGAGAGAGAGTGAGAGCTATATAACCAGAAACCCTGAGAGGAGTGAACATGGGAAGATAAAGAAACAGCCCCCATATGAAAGAAAAAGAGGAATCACCAGAAATGGATGTATATGAAATGGAGGCAAGCAATATGTCAGAAAAAGAATTCTGAGCAATGATCATAAGGATGGAAGACAAATTCAACAATATGTGTAAGAACCAAGAGGAAATGAAGAAGAACAAAAAAGATATGAAAAACGACATCACTGCAATAAAGAACACAATAGAAAGCATCAGTAGTAGATTAGAAGAAGTGCAGGACCACATCAATGAGCTAGAAGACAAGGTAGAAAAAAATAAGCAGACAAGCAACTGGAAAAAAAAAACACTTAATAAACAGGAGGAGCACCTAAGGAAACTTGGGGATAACAGGAAATCAAACAACATCTGCCTAATAGGTGTCCCAGAAGGAGAGGAAACTGAGCAAGGAATAGAAAACCTGTTTGAAGACATAACAGAAAACTTCCCTGATATAGGGAAGAAAAAACCCACACAAATCCAAAAAGCTCACAGAGTCCCAAGCAAAATGAACCCCAAAAGATCAATGCCAAGGCACATTACATTAAATTGGCAAACACCAATGACAAAGTAAGAATGTTAAAGGCTGCCAGAGAAAGACAGAAAGTTACATACAAGGGATCTCCCTCAGACTATTGACTGATTTCTCAACAGAAACACATCAGGCCAGAGGGAATGGAATAAAATATGCAAAGTCATGCAAAGGAAGGGTCTGAATCCAAAAATACTGTACTTAGCAAGGCTATCAATTAAAATTGAAAGTGAAATCAGGAGCTTCTCAAACAAAAAAGGACTGAGGGAACTTATTACCACCAAAGCAGCATTGCAAGAAATGCTAAAGAGTCTGCTGTAAAAATAAGAAATAGGAAGGGAAGAAAAAACACAGGCATAAAGAATCAAAGTGGTGACAAACAAGTACCTATCAATAACTTTAAATGTAAATGGATTAAATTCCCCAATCAAAAAATATAAAGTAGCTGAGTGGATAAGAAAACATGACCCATATATCTACTATCTATAAGAGATCCACCTCAGAACAAAAGACTCACACAGACTGTTGGTGAAGGGATAGAAAATGGTTTTTCAGGTGAATGGAATGAAAAAAAAAAGCTGGGATAGCACTACTTATATCTGACAAATTAGGCCATAACAAGAGATAAGAAAGGTTAGTTCATAATATTAAAAGCAGCAATTCAACAAGATATAACTCTGGTAAATACTAAAAGCAGCAATTCAATAAGAAGACATAACTCCAATACAGAAGCATAAAAAACATCAAATACATAAAAAACAAAACAAAACAAAAAAATAAACAAACAAAAACTTCTGGAGGATATCAAGGGAGAGATTGACAGTAATCTCATCATAGTAGAGTACTTTAATATACCACTAACACCACTGGAAAAAGCCTCTAAACAAAATTTCAGCAAATAAACATCAATCCTAAATGATTTACTAGATCAGATGGAATTCATTGACATTTTGGCATATTTCACCCCAAAGTTACAGAATATACATTCTTCTCAAGTGCACATGGGTCATTTTCAAAGAGAGACCACATATTGGGACACAGGCAATGTCTCTTCAAATTAAAAAAGATAGAAATCATATCAAGCATCTTCTTAGATCACAATAGCATAAAATTAAAAATCAACTGCAATAAAAACAATGAAAAAAAATCAAACACCTGGAAGCTAAATAGCATGCTATTAAACAATGATTGTGTTACCAAAGAGATAAAGGAGAAATAAAAAGCATCATGGCAAAAAATGAAATGGAAACACACCAATCCAAAATCTATGGGACACGGTAAAAGCAGTATTGAGAGGGAAGTTGATAGCTCTAAAGGCTTACCTGAAAAAAACAAGAAAAAATGTTAAAAAATTATCTAACCCTACAACTCAACAAGTTAGAAAGAGAACAACAAGAAAAGCACAGTGTAAGCAGAAGGAAGGAAATAAAGATCAGAGTGGAAATAAGCAATATAGAGACAAAAAAAAATACAAAAGATCAACAAAACCAAGACCTAGTTCTTTAAAAGCATAGAGAAGATTGATGAACCTGTACTCAGGGTCACCAAGAAGCAGAGAGAGGATCCAAATAAAGAAAATCAGAAATGAAGGAGGTGAAGTAACAACTGATCCCACAGAAATACAAAGGATTATGAAAAATTACTATGAACAACTGTCCAACAAAATGGACAACCTAGATGAAATGGACATATTCTTAGAAAAATACAAGCTCCCAAAAGTCAATCAGGAAGAATAAAAAAACCTGAATAGGCTTATAACTATTGAAGAAATTGTAACAGCAATAAAAAGTCTTCCAGCAAACAAAAGCCCTGGTCAGATATCTTTACAGAGTTCTACCAAGTATTCAAATAAGAACTAAAACCTATCCTCCTCAGTCTATTCCAAAACAATTCAAGAGGAAGGCACACTTCCAAGCTCTTTCTCTGAAGCCAGCATTAACCTAATCCGGAAACCAGATAAAGACCACAAAAAAAGAGAACTATAGGTCAGTATCCTTGATGAACATAGTTGCTAAAATGTTCATCGAAATTCTAGCAAATCAGATTCAGCATTACATTAGGAAGATCGTACATCATGACCAAGTGGGATTTATTTTGGGGATGCAAGGATAGTACAATATCCACAAATCAATTAATGTGATACATCACATAAATAAATTGAGAATCAAAAAATCACATAATCACATCAATTGATGCATAAAAAGCATTTTACAAAATCCAACATCCTTTCTTGATAAAAACTCTCAGCAAAGTGGGAATAGAGGGATCAAACCTCAACATAATAAAAACCTTATATGAGCCAAAACCGGTTTGGCTCAGTGGATAAAGCATCAGCCTGTGGACTGAAAGGTCCCAGGTTCGATTCCAGTCAAGGGCATGTATCCTGGTTGCGGGCACATCCCCAGTGGGGAGTGTGCAGGAGGTGGCCAATCGATGTCTCTCTCTCATTGATGTTTCTAGCTCTCTATCCCTCTCCCTTCCTCTCTGTAAAAAATCAATCAAATATCTTAAAAAAAAAGCCTTACATGACAGACCTACAGCCAACATCATACTCAATGGGCAAAAAGTAAATCATTTCCCCTGAGACTGGGAACAACACAGGGATGCCCACTTTCACCACTCCTGTTCAATATACTACTGGATTTGCTAGCCATAGTGATCAGACAAGAAGAAGAAATAAAAGGCATCCAAATTGGAAAATAAGAAGTAAACTGTCCTTATTCATAGATGATATAATACTGTACATTGAAAACCCCAAAGACTCTATCAGAAAGGCTAGTAGGCCTAATAAATGAATTCAGCAATGTAGGAGGATTCAAAATGAACACCCAGAAATCTACAGCCTTTTAATATACCAATAATGAACTGGCAGAAGGAGAAACAAACAAACAAAAAAACCAATTTCATTTATCATTGCACCAAAAAAAAAATTAAGATACCTAGGAATAAACTTAACTAAGGAAGTAAAAGACCTGTACTCTGAAAACGACAGGACATTGAAAAAAGACATTGAGGAAGACATAAATAAACAGAAGAACATACCATGTTCATGGATTGGTAAAAACAGTGTGTTTAAAATGTCCATACTACCCAAACCAATCTAGAGATTCAGTGCAATCCTCATTATAATATCAATGGCATACTTCAAAGATCTAGAACAAACTCTCCAAAAATTGATCTGGAATTAAAATCCCCAAATAGCCACAACAATCCTGAGAAAGAAGAACAAAGTTGGAAGGATCACAATACCAGATATCAAGCTATATTACCAAGCCTCAGTTCTTAAAACTGGTACTAGCACAACTAGAGACATATAGACTCATGGAAAGAACAGAGAACCCAGAAATTGCTCCAAGCCGTTATGCTCAATTAATATTTGACAAAGGAGGCAAGACAGTCTCTTTCATAAATGGTGTTGGGAAATTTGGTCAGATACATGCAAAAAAAGAAAAAAAAATGGAAAAAAGGAAAAAAGAAACTCAAAATGGCAAGAACTTAAATGTAAGACAGGAAACCATAAAAATTTTACAAGACTCCATAGGCAGAAAAATAGCAGATATATGTTGCAGCAATATCTTTACAGAGAGGATGCAATGGAGACTAAGGAGAAAATAAATAAATAGGACTACATCAAAATAAAAAACTTCTGCACAGCAAAAGAAACCATCAATAAAACAACAAGAAAGACACTGCATGGGAGAACATATTTGCTAATGCTAAGGGTTTAATCTCCAACATTTATGGGGAACAAACAACTTAACAAAAGGAAGATAAATGATCCAATCAAATAAAATGGGCAAAGGACCTAAATAGATACTTTTTGAAAGAGGACATACAGATGCCCAAGAGACATATGAAAACACGCTCAAAGTCACTAATCATCTGAAGGATGCAAATCAAAACAACAATGAAATTCTATCTCACACCTATCAGAATGGCTATCATCAACAAATCAACAAATGACAAGTGCTGGCGAGGATGAGGAGAAAAAGGAATCCTCATGCACTGCTGGTGGGAATGCAGACTGGTGCAGCCACTGTGGAGAACAGAACAGTTTCCTCAAAATATGAAAAATGGAATTCCCATTTGACCCAGTAATACCATTTCTAGGACTATATCCCAAGAAACTATATCCTAATCAGAAAGGATATATGCACCCCTATGTTCATAGCAGCACAATTTACAATAGTTAAGATTTGGAAAAAGTCTAAGTGCCCATCAGCAGATGAGTGGATTAAAAAACTATGGTACATCTACACAATGGAATAATATGCTTCTATATAAAAGAAGGAACTTTTACCATTTTCAACAACATGAATGGACCTGAAGAGCATTATGCTAAGTGAAATAAGCCAGTTGGAGAAAGATAAATATCACATGATCTCACTCATATGTGGGATATAATGATCAACATAATTTGATGAAAAAGAATGGATTCAGAGACAAATGTCAGGGAAGGAAGGTTTGTTAGAGAGCAACCTAAGGACTCGTATGTATGCATATTAACATAACCAATAGACACAGACACTGGGGAGGTAGGGGCTTGCTCTGGATGGGAATGGCTGGAGGGTGGGGGTCAAGTGGGAAAAAAGAGACATATGTAAAACTTTAGACAATATGTATAAATAAATAAAAATTTAAAAAATAATAACCTGTTTTTGGACCATTTTTATTATTATTTTTTTACCTTTGTGGACTGCTGCCTAGTATAGTTGTAAGGGTCAAATGAGAGGAATGATGTGTGTGAAAGTTCAATGCCAATATTTGAGCACATGTCAGGTATCCCCAAAAATGTATACATGCACTTTTAATAATTATAAAGGCAAATTTATTAAAGTACATTTAATTTTCAAAATTGAGTTGGCAGCTGTTACAGTGTGAATGTTTTTTGGGGACACTCTTTATAAATCCCCATTGGTGATGCTGATAACTGATAGAGATTTAATATTGGAAAAGCCCTTAGAGCATTCCCCATCTGGCCACATGGACGGATAAGGATCCTGAGGCCCATGAAACTAAAAAGCATTATCCAAGACACACATCTAGTGAACTATTGGCTGTTGCCTTGTAGGCTTGGTATCAATTAGCTTATAGTGTATAATGAATGGCAGAGCTGCCCTGAAAAACCTGGAGCCCTGACTACTAGCCTGTATAATTTTTTTTATTAATGTATTACATGTGTACATATCTTCCCATTACCCCTCCCCCCTGTAATTTTTTTAAATAGGCTAATGATGTCTTTTCAGTCTTAAGTCTGAAAATTTCCCTAGGAATGGGACTTTACCCCATCTAAAAAGTGTCACCTTGACCTTGATATGTTCACCTGGTGGCAGCATAGGAAGAAGGTTTCCATGTTGACTAGAGCTTCAACATGACAGGAGCTGATAGGAAGCTGATGAATTCCATGAAGGAAGAGACAGGTTCTCAAGAACAGATAAGATGTTTTGGCTTAGATGCAAAAGCATTTTCACATCAAATCAGAAGCAGCAGGAGGAGAACCCATCTAATAATTTGCTTCTATCTTTTTTTATTCATAAGTCAATTGGATCGCAGCTATTTGAAATGTGAAAGCCTTTAGTTAGCATGCTACCCCCAAAAGAAAAGGGAATATTTTAACTATTTTGGAGAAAGGGTAACATGCTTTTTTAAATTTGAAAAAAGAGCGAGCATCAAAATCTGGCCGCAAGCCCTGTTCTGGAGATCCAGCAATACTATCATGGCATGTGGAGTTTGTGCCTCAATGAAAGTATCTTACTGATAACTTGTTTGGATTCTAGGACAGGCACCAGATGTCACTCAGTCCTTGGCATGGAGAGTTACTCTTAATTACAACTTGAATTTGCCGTAGTTGGAGGTGATTTCTCTCCCTCAGTTGAATAAATTAATTTGCACTGAAGAATCTATTTCAGCTCTCACATTATTTTCTTTCATCTACCTAAAGATGATGCTTCATTATAGTGCTGGCCACTTCTTAAGGATTACCCAAAAGTAACCCAGTCAAAACAGAGAATTTCCATTCAAACAGGATCTCTATTATATATGCTTTTGCACTTTCTTTATGTTCTTCCTGCCTTCTCCACACTGTGTCATGTATGACTTATCTAAGGTGCTTTCCTCACAATGTGTCCAACTGCCCCATCCAATCATAGGCTCACAGTACATCTGTCTCTACTGATTAGTACTGGAGAAACACAACTGTCTTTAGTCAACCATAATCTGGCTTGAGTTCAGTAGTTCTGATTGCTTTGCCCATGAACATAAATGAGAGAAAAGAAAAAGCTTTAAACTTTAGTTAGAGCTGACTTCACTTCAGACCTACAGCTGTGGCTTCCAATAGAGGCAAATATGGTTTTTATAACCAACTCAGATAGGACTAAGCTCTTCAGGGCACAGATTACATAAAGACCTAATTGTCTGTTCTACCCCATCAAGGCTAATTCTTTGTAGGGCCACAGGACGGAGCCTGTAGTATTGTTTGGGTCCTTGGTACTATATGGAAGAATTCTTTAACTTGGGATTTTAAAAATATAATAACTAAAAGATTGAGAAGAGAAAATAACAACATTGGGGCTATCCTTATACAGGTATGCTGAACTGTTCATTTAGCCTGCCATCAGTATTAGGTATAATGTATTGCTATTTCTTTTTGCCCTATTCCAGGGTACCAACAATATCTTGTCAGTAGGAAACTGACTTTTAAAATCTTTAGCTGGGGCACTGCTCATAATCTTGTCATTTTTTCCCAGTCAAGTGGAGTAGAAAAAAGTACAAGTTTTCTGCTCAGAAAGGTCTGAGCTTTAGTTTATTTGTCCGAAAAATGGGATAGATAATATATACCTTAAAGTGTTGCTGTGCAAGTGAGAGAAAATGCCTAGCTTCTAATAAGTGTCAGTTTTCATCATGGCCATTATTGTCTTTACAATACTTGTATACATTTCTTCTCAAGTATTCTAGCACTTAAACCTTCACTGATGTTTTCTTTTCAATGATGATTTTATTGAGAACAAAAGAATGGAATATTTGTTCTAAAGAATTGTTTTAAACCAGTCGTTCTCCAGTGTGGTCCTTTGATTAACAGCATGAACATCACCTGGGAACTTGTTGGAAATGCAGATTATCATGCCTTGCCCCAGGCAGACTGACTCAGAAACTCTAGGGTGGGTTCAGCAGCCCGTGTTTGAACAAGCCCTCCAGAGGATTCTGATGCACACTGCAGTTCATGAACCTCTGCTCTAAAACTGCAAATTCATAGACTGCTGTTGATATTTCTTTGTTCTATGCTTCTGAATATATTGCAATATAAATAGGTGCAAGACAAGCACTTCTGAAACAAAGTGGGACCATCTTGCAGAACTTCTATTGTGACCCTCTTCTTGATCTGGGAAAAGAAGACTTCAAAGTCAAAATGGCTCTTGACTCAAATACTCTTTTGGTGGTGCTTTCTTTGCCAACTGACTATTATGTCATGTTAATTATACAGATTGGAGCAAAGCAAAAAGGAGAAAGATGTTAAGAATAGCAGCAATAACCTCCAAAATATTATTGTCCCTGAGCTGTGATTCAGAGAGCAAAGTTTCTGTGTAAGTGCCTGGTTTACACTTACTTTATTACATATTATTTGAGAGTTATGTTAGTTTACTATGACACCTCTGACGTCTGAGATCTCCACCTGGAGCCCTAAGAGACATAGCCATAATAACTAATGAATAATACCTATGATAATCTGTAACTCAGGGAGGTCATTTTGATACAATGTTGAAGACATTCTTCTTGGGATATCTGTCCTGAATGTTTGCAGTTCACCTTTAAAGCACCCAAAGACCCTGGTTATTGAGAGAAATGATTAATAGTCTCTGTTGGTTCTCAAAAGTAAGGAAATACAGTGGCATGAAGTCATGAATAGGAAACTTAAATTTCCCATTACACATTCACTTTTTAAAGGGTATTTGGAAATGACTTTCTGGGGGAATGTCAGTGAGTTTCTAAATATTAAAAATCTTTTCATTTGATGTTTAAAGGTGACAGATGCTCACATTTATATTGCCATTCTTGCATCCAGTGGCACAGAACAGTCTCTTCTGAATCTATGCAAACCAGATAAGTTATTCAGAAGAATTTTTTCACCTTCTACAGTTGCATATGTTGAATTAAAGGGGAAATATACATGGATATATGTTCATTATATGCATTATATATTTTTGTATATGTACCTATAAATGATATCTTCTAAATTTTCATGGTATTCCTGGGCTGCCTTTCTTGGAGGATGGTAGTCCTCTATTGTAAAAGTAGGGAACCAGCGTCCACACTGCTTAGTAATGTCAAAGATCAGGTATACATTTTTAACTGGAACATAGATCTTCCAGTTTCCTTGAAGTAAAATAATTAACATGGGATTTCTGTGCTCCCTAAATTGTGGGCGTGCCCTTATTGAGTGATTTTACACTTGCTTCTGTAGTGACCTAGGGTTTTCATGGGTCCTGGAAAACTCATGTCCACTTCTAGGTTTGTAATTTGTACCTGCTAAGCATACATTTGAATTTCACACCCCCATGTTCGGTAGCTTTGGCATTTTTAAAAAAGTATTCATCTTAGAATGCTTTTATTTCTTCCTCACCAGAGCCTGGAGTAGACAGAAAACTTTCTTGTAACTTTTGGCTTATTGGATGAAATTTTCCCAATTTTTTATAGCTTGGGTCATGTTTTGAGGCATCTCACTTTTTGCAGAGGTGACTTTTCAGCTCCTGTCTCATAGATTAGGACCACAGTGAGTTGAATGAAGGCCCCAAAGATATATCTTTGTCTTAAACTCTGGAACATGTAAATATTACCTTATTTGAAAAAGTGTCTTTGCAGATGTGATCAGGTTAAAGATGCTGAGATGAGGCGATCACCTTGGATTATTGGGTGGGCTCTAAACCAATTGACAAATTTCTTCATAAGAGAGAAGCAGAGAGAGATTTAAGACAGAAAAGTGGAAGACTCAGACACACAGAGGAAAGGGCAATGAGAAGACAGCGGCAGAAATTGGATTGATGTCTGTAAGTTAAGGAATGCCTGCAGTCACTAACAGTTAGAAGAAGCAAAGGACAGATGTTTCCTTAGAGACTCCTGAGGGAATTCAATCCTGCTGACACCTTTATTTTGGGCTTCTGGCCTTTAGAACTGTGAGAGAATAAATTTCTATTGTTTTAAGCTGCCAAATTTGTGGTTATTTGTCATAGAAGTCACGGGGAACTAATATGCATGACTTCTGCTCCCTCTGGAGCTGTAAAACCTCAGCTCCAGCCCCAAGGACTTACTAGTATGTTCAGTCCTGCTAGCACTTCTGTCCCCACCTCTCAGTTTAATTACAGAAACACAATTTATCTAGAATAAAAATCTCCCTGGAATTGGACAACCTGCTGTTCTTGCACTGTGGATTTATGTTCCCTTTTGTTTTTAACTGGGGCAAAAAGAAGAATTTGTTTTGTTTTGTGTTCAGCTATGTGCTTAAGATAAATTTTTGTTATATTTTAGTAGTGAGAAATTGATTTTCATTGAATCAGTCTGCTATTTTTGGTAATTAAGAAGTCCCTGTATTAGTCAGGATTTTCTAGAGAAACAGAAGCATTGTCTACTAAGAAGTTGCATGATCTGCTATCAGCAAGCTGAAGGAACACAAAAGCTGGTGGTGTAATTCAGTCTGAAGGCCCAAGTACCAGGTATGCCAATTTTTGAGGCTAGGAGAAGATGATGGATGTCCCAGCTCAAGCCAAAAAGTAAATTTGTCCTTCCTCCACTTTTCTATACTATTCATGCCCTTCATGGATTGAATGATGCCCATCTACATTGATGAGGGCAGTCTTTTTTACTCAAATTACTAATTCAAATTTTAATCTCTTCCAGAAACACCCTCCCAGACAGTTTTACCAGCTATTTGGGTACCCTTTAGCCCAATCAATTTGATACATAAAATTAATCATCATGGTCTCCTTAAACACTTTATTTTTTGTTAGTCCTTACCTGAGGATATCTTTTCATTGACTTTTTAGGGAGAATGGAAAGGAGGGGGAGCAACATACAGAGAGAAACATTGATCTGAGGGAGATACATCAATTGGTTGCCTCCTGCATGCACCCCTATCAGGGCTGGGGACCAAGTATGCACCTGAGGTATATGCCCTTTACCAAACCACTGAGCAAAACTGGCCAGGCTTACACACTTTTTAAAGAAAACTTTTAGAAGCTTATGTGATTTTTTGTGAACTAATTTTTAACTATTGCTGCCTTTTGCCTGTGTTTTATTTCTGAACTAATTGATAAATGACAGTGAAATCTGTTAGTAGTCTTGAGTTCCAGAGGAGAAGTGACTTGACATTTCCTCTGTGATGTGAAGAAGAAATAGTATTAGCAAGGTGGCTCATTAATTATGCTGGTGTCTTAATTTAGCAGCATTCAAGGGCACTGAAGTAGAAATCATAATGGATTTTGAAAGAAGCCTAAATTAGAGTTATGTCACCAAGGTGGGGATGGATGAGCTGAAAAGTGAGCAGAAGAGAAGAGTTTAAAACAAATGAGATGATTTAAAGTGTTTAAACCAGGGCCAGAATCTTTAGTTATCTTCTGCAGTGTTAATTCAAACGTGCCAGGAAAGTTTTTTTTAATCCAAAAACATTTTTTTTCTGACTTGTTTACTAATGTTTTCTTCAATTTTACTTTTAAATATATTTTATTGATTTTTTTACAGAGAGGAAGGGAGAGGGATAGAAAGTTAGAAACATCAATCAGCTACCTCCTGTACACCCCCTACTGCGGATGTGCCTGAAATCAAAGTACATGCCCTTGCCCGGAACATGGGACCCATTAGTCCAGGCCGACATTCTATCCACTGAGCCCAAATAGTCAGGGCTATTCTTCAATTTTAGATCCAAAATTTTACCAGACAAAAGTTGACACAATGGCAATATAATTCACACTAAGATTATTATGACTGTTATCCTCGGCATTAGATGCCTAAAATGGGGATAGGAGAAGTTTGCTTTGCTCTGTAGTGATTTCTGAACTACTATATTTTCCTTAATGCATTTGTTAAC
This sequence comes from Lasiurus cinereus, assembly GCA_011751065.1. Classification (NCBI taxonomy): domain Eukaryota; kingdom Metazoa; phylum Chordata; class Mammalia; order Chiroptera; family Vespertilionidae; genus Lasiurus; species Lasiurus cinereus. The sequence goes on from JAAGEH010000426.1 coordinate 15,230,490, forward strand.
TCTGCCTGAGTAACAATTTACTAAAAATGTAATGGCTTAAAACAACATCTATTATTTCATAATTTCTATAGGTCAGAAATGCATTCATAGCTTCAAGCTCCATTTATTACTTCACGGTTTCTGTGGGTCAGGCATTCAGCCATGGCTAATTGGGTCTTCTGCTTTGTAGGCTCTCATAGATTGCAGTAAAAATGTTGACCTTGAGTATGGGATGACATCTTAAGGTTCTTCTGAGGAAGGATCTGCTTTCAAGCTCATTCTATAATTGTTGGAAGAATTTGGTTTACCTAAGGGCTCTTGGACTGAGGGTCTTAGTTCCTCACTGGCTAGTTAGCTGAAGGTCATCCTTAATCCTTTGCCAAGTGATCTTTTTTATGAGGGGAAACATGTAAGAAGATCTGAGAGAGACTGTTAGCATGATGAAATTCTCTGTTTTTTAACTTAATCTTAAAAGTGACATTTCATCACTTTTGTCAGACTTTATTTATTAAAAGAAAGTCACCGGGTCTAGTCCATACCTAAGGAGAGAATTACACAGAGTGTGGGGATTAGGTGGAAGTACTCATTATAGCCATTTTGGAGGGCTAAGTAGCATATCTATTTAGTGGTATTCCCTTGGAGAGCAGTAAGTTGTCTGATTCATCTACATATTGGACAGAGCCCTGGCAGAGTAAATTACCCACAATAGAAAAGCATGACTAACTTTTGGTATAATATTATCTTCTTTACTTACACTAAAAGATCCTCCATTCATACTCTACTGGACATTTGTACGAAGTATCTTCTGTTCACTTCTCATCTTTCAGATTTTTATATTTGAAATGCCCTGGGCATAAGATTCTAATCTCTACTTCTCTATGACTAACTTCATCCTTTGGCAATCTCATCCACTCTTTTTTTATTAATTAAATATTTATTATTCAGATTATTACATTTGTTTCTCTTTTTTCCCCTCCATAGCACCCCTCCACCCAACTCCCACCCTTCCCTCTGCCCTTACCTCCCTCCCATTGACCTCATCCATAGGTGTATGATTTTTGTCCAGTCTCTCCCTGTACAACTCTCACCCCTTTCCCCCTGAGAATTATCAGTCCACTCCCTTTCTGTGCTCCTGATTCTATTATATTCACCAGTTTATTCTGTTGATCAAATTTTTAATTCACTTAATTTTTAGATTCACTTGTTGATAGATATGTATTTGTTGTTCATAATTTTTTGGCTTTTACCTTTTTCTTCTTCCTCTTCTAAAAGAGTATCTTTCAGCATTTCATATAATACTGGTTTGGAGTTGATGAACTCCTTTAGCTTTTTCTTCTCTGTGAAACTCTTTATCTGCCCTTCAATTCTGAATGATAGCTTTGCTGGATAGATTATTCTTGGTTGTAGGTTCTTGCTATTCATCACGTTGAATATTTCTTGCCACTCCCGTCTGGCCTGCATCATTTCTGTTGAGAAATCAGCTGACAGTCGTATGGGTACTCCCTTGTAGGTAATGAACTGTTTTTCTTTTGCTGCTTTTAATATTCTCTCTTTCTCTTTTGCTCTTGGTATTTTAATTATGATGTGTCTTGCTATAGTCCTCTTTGAATTCCTTTTATATGGGGTTCTGTGTGCTTCCTGGACTTGTAAGTCTATTTCTTTCACCAGGTGGGGAAGTTTTCAGTCATTATTTCTTTAAATAGGTGTTCAGTATCTTGCTCTCTCTCTTCTTCTGGCACCCCCACAATTCTGATTTTGGTACACTTGAAGCTGTCCCAGAGGCTCCTTACATTATCTTCACATTTTTGGATTCTTTTCTCTTCTTGCTTTTCCAGCTGAGTGTTTTCTACTTCTTTATATTTCAAATTTTTAACTTGATTCTTGCCTTTCTCTAGTCTGCTGTTAGGACTCTGTATAATATTTTTTATTTCAGTAAGTGTATGTTTAATTTCTAGTTGGACCGTTTCCATCTCTAGTTGGATCTTTTGCATCTCTAGTTGGTCCTTTTTTATCTCCTCTTGGCTCTCACAAACTTTATCCATCTTTTCTAGCATATTCTTGAAAAACCTTATAAGCGTGGTTTTGAACTCTATGTCCAGTCATTTGTTTTCCTCCATTTCTTTTGTTTGTGATCCCTTCCCTTGTCTCAGCATTTTCACTCTGCCGGAAGAACTTCTGTGTTGGATTCAGCCTTATGATAGCAGACTTGCAAAACTGCAGAAGCCTCTCTATTGAGCTTGGGATGGGTGGAGTCTCAGGGCTTAAGGGACCGCCTTGCCTTCCAGTCGGCCCCACCCTCCATGGCCTCCGAGTCTCACGTGACTGGGTAATTGCTGGAGCGGTCCTTGTGCACGTGCACAGTGCCTCTAGACTGCTGCCTTTCCGGCTCCCCTGCGCTCCAGGACCACACGAGTCTAGGTTCCCAGGGTTTCACCTGAAACAGGGGCTTAGTGGAGTCAGAAGTGGCACAGTTGGGAGGGTCTGTCTCCCGCCCACTCACGAAAGCCAGTGGCATAATCAGCAGTCTGTCCTCTGCGCAGTGCCGTGGGCACCAGCAGCCCTATGATCTTTTGCGACTCCCCTAAATTTCCGTGCACCTCTCCCTTTTCACAGTCCAAACTCCCCCCGTATGAGTTTCGGCTGGATCTGGGGTTTAGTGTCATTGGATAAGGGGTTCTATGCCTTTGAGAGTCTCTGTTTCCCTCCTGCCAGAGAAAACCAGCCAGGTACTCTGGCACCCGCTCTCTCCACATGCTCATCTCCGTACCTCAGCTTTTTGCAGCTCCTCTGGGTCTCTGTGAGTCCTTCTCTTTCCCTCTAGTTGTAGAATTTCCACTCAGCCAGCTTTCCTGTGGTTCTGGATGATGTCTGTTCTGTCTTTTAGTTGTTGTTTTGAAATTGTTGTGCGAGGCACCAGTGTAGGTGTTTACCTATGCCGCCATCTTGGATTCCCGATCTCATCCACTCTTATGCTTTAAGTACCATCTACGAGATCCAAGTACATGCTTTGACTTCACCTCTGAATGTCACACATTAGCCACTTGCCCATTTAACCTCTCCATTTGATATTAAATAGTTATCTCAAATTAAGATGTATAAAAATAAATTTCTCAACTCACTTCTCTCTTAGCCTTCCTTTGCAGTAAATAACAACTCATTCTTATACTAGTTGTTCAGACCAAAAAACCTAGAAGTCATCTTGACTTCTCTTTCTTTCATATCCCAGATCAACAAATACTGTTGCCACTGTCCTCTACTTTCTCCACCCAAATCCAAACCATCATTACTTACCTGGATTATTCCAGCTGTCTCTAAAATGTCTTCTTGTTTACACTATTAGCCTCTTGATTGTCTATTCTCAATTCAGAAACTGGAGTTATTTTTTAAAAATATAAGTCAAATCTGCTCTAATTTTTCCAAATGAACATATTACTTGGAATAATATTCTTAGCACAGCCTATGAGAACCCACATGGTTCTCCCAACCCCCAGTTACCTCTCTAAATATATTTCCTTTCACTCTTTCTGTATTTTATACATATTCTAGACTAGATGTATACCTTTTTTTTTTCTATTTCTAGAACACAATAAAACTCCTCCTCTGAGTCTTGGCAACTGTTCCTCACTCCCTGGTATATAATTCCCCAGGAAAACTATATGACTTGTTTTCTTACTTTCTTAAGAAGTCTGCTTAAAGTCCCAAAGTCAGAAAGGTTTTCTATGACCAAATAAAGCAACACCTCAACCCTGACTCTGTCCCTCTCTTTTTCCTTAACCTTTATTTTTTTTCTTCAGATCACTATCTATGTCTTTATATTTTTTTCTGTCTTCCATTTTTCTTCACTAGAAAGTAAGCTCCAGGAGGGTTAGGACATTGTTCACTGCCTAAAACAGTGACTGGCATAAAGTAGGCTCTCAATAACTATTTGTTGAATGAATGGATGGATGGTAGAATATTGTAGCTGATGTTGAATTTGTCTTTTTATGTAAATAACATTAAATTTTACCCTATTGCAGAGAGAATGATAGCAAATTCAAACTAAATAGATATAAAAAAGAACATAGGCATTTATTAGAGGTCAATAAAGAGAAAGAGGGAATAAAATTAAGAATCCAGTGGACAGCCCTCACTGGTGTGGCTCAGTGAATAGAGCGTCGGCTGAAGGGTCCCAGGTTCAATTTTGGTCAAGGGCATGTACTTTATTTGGGGGCACATCCCCAGTAGGGGGTATGCAGGAGGCAGCTGATCAACATTTCTCTCTCATTCGTGTTTCTAACTCTCTATCCCTCTCCCTTCTTAATCAATAAAATATATTTAAAAAATAGTACAGTGGACAGAGAAAAGGTGTTGGCCTCTGTAGTAAGGATCACTTGGTTGGAGTAGTGGTCAGCACACTGTGGCTCATGAGCCACATGCGGCTCTTTGGTCTCTTGAGTGTTCTAAGGCCACTTCTTCAAAATAGACTCACCCAGGCTGAAAACTGACTTCTGCTCATGGGCCATGAAGTTTCAATTGTACTGTACATGTGTGCCCACACGGGGTATTTTGTGGAAGAGCCACACTCAAGGGGCCAAAGAGCCGCATGTGGCTCATGAGCCGTGGTTTGCTGACTACTAGCTTAGAGCATACCAATCACTTCTATTGTACTTTGGATGACTTGGTCTCTTTCAAGTAAACACTAATTTCCATGCCTTTCTTGTCTTCACTATAATATGTGGTGGGGTTTACATGACTTCATGGTAGTGTAGAGAAGGTAGTTGCCTCAGATCTTTGCCATGCCCTTCAGAACCCTGGGCTACCCTATCTCCTGGACATTTTAGATGTAATTAGCCTCTTCTTGGCATTTGAGCATTGTATCTATTCACCTTTAGAGCCTGCATTACCATCATTTATCTCTAGCTGTAAAATGTCCCCACCTACAACCTCTTTGTCCCAGTTCTAGGACTCAGCAACATTTCTTGGTACACCAACTCTTCCTGTGGAGTGTGTGGCCTTTTTGTCTCATTGTGCTCTCTTCACATACTCTGAGCATCTAGAAGTCTCAGCTCAGGTTCATCTGTAGAGCTCACTCCCTCTGCCACTGGTGCTCTGCCTCATCCAAGGCATACATGGCCAATATAAGGCATTCCTTCAAAGCTGAGAAGTATGCCAGTAGTCCATTCCCACCACCTCAGCATTCATAAGGTTCTCAGGCATCCTCATAAATCCCATTTGGAAGTTATTATTCTCCCCATTGTGCCTCTTACTACCTCCAACTTGAGAAGAAGACATTAATGTAACTTATGTATAAACTAATCACCCCATTCCTAGTCTGCCTTCTCTCTTTCCAAAGACAGGATAGAAAAAGCTAGCTTTTCTTTCATCGTCCTATCTGTTTGGATCTTCTTCACATCACATTTTCCATCTTCCGGAGATGCCATTTTTATTCTGTTTCCTTGGGAACCTAATGGATGGGTAAAGAGGGAGAATCTGATTTACCAATAAGGGAATTTAAATCAGTAGGTTGTTATAAAACAGTTTGGCTGTTGCATTAGTAATAATTTAAAGTGTAAGAAGTGAAGTATGAGAAACAGAAATTCCGAGTTCAGGAGCAGTGATAATTATAGGCACAGTGCAAACACTACAAAAGGAATATCACAGGTAACTAGACCCATAGAGACCACTATAAACTACCTTTGAAGATAATATGTCCTATTCAGAAAGTCCTGAGCTCTAGATACTCATTTCCTACATCCCTATGCCCCAGAACCACTTCTTCTGGATATGTAGTGTGAGCAATTTTACTACACTTCCATCTTTGGTTAGGGTTTCCAATCCCTAGAATTGCCCTTCAATTTCAGATCAGAAAAGAGCAGCTTCTACTGCTTACTCAGTTCCTCCAGGATAGTGGTCGGCAAAATCATTAGTCAACAGAGCGGCAAACCGTGGCTTGCAAGTTTGCCCACCACTGTCCTAGAGGAAAACAAAAGTGAAGATGTCCTTAGCACACCTTTTCTGTGTCTGAAGCATTTTACATTAATCATCCCATTGTGTGATGTGGCTGCTTTCTGACTTCACAGACCAGAATATGAGGCTAGAAGGGTGAAGTAAATTTCTGAGTTACACAGCAGAGAGCTCCAAGCCGCCTGATTGCTTAATCTTGCATATAGAGAGGATGGAGGAATGTTACCAAAAAAAGGGGAAGAAGAAGAGGTGGGTACCAGGTGAGCTTTGAAACTGATACCTGGCAGGAAAAGGGGGGAAATGGCCAATTAGGAAAGAAGAGGGACATAAAATAAGAAAGAGTTCAATTAGAAAATGGAATGAACAGAGAAGCTATGAGCATTTATAAACCCGGAGACAAAGAGACTCACTGGAGTAGGTTTTTCCATTTTAGGGAAGAGAGAGCAGGGCTCTCCCAATTTGGGGTCCCCCACCCACGCGAGAGTTTGTATACTCTTACAATAAATTTCCACACTTTTGCTTAAATCTTTTAGTCAGCAAATTTATTCTTCAAACTTTGTGAGACAAGAATTTGCAGAGTCTCAGCTTGCCATTCAGGGTATTAGTATCAACAGATTAGTATAAGAACAGGTAGAGGAGAATGTATAAGGATGCAAAGGAATCTGAAATGCTTGTGTGGTATCAGTGAGTCAGAGACAAAGATGTGCACATCTCCAAAGAACATTCTATAGATTGCATATGAAAAAACTTCTGCCTCCTGCCATCTGGCCATTTCTTTATTGTCAGTGAGCCAGTTAGAATGTGAGGCCCTGAGTCTATTCAAATGCCCAGTGACTAAGAGGTCATATTAATATGATCACTTTTATTCCTTTCAAGAAAAGTATTAGCATAAATGCCTATAAAATTCAGGACAAATATATTATCCTGTGTGAGCTGTAAGTATTAGCAAATCTCAGAGCAAGGGAGAATCTGTGATATTTCGTCAGTTATTACCAAATGCCAAATGTAAAGAGATGATCACTTCTAATAAAGGAATTGACTATGCAATTTATATCAAGGTAGATCCAATTAATACCTAACTCTTAAATGTATGTAATTGGATTTACATATTCATATCTTTGCAATTAGGAGTTGGTATTTAAAGGGCATGCTTTCCATTTCCCATTTTCTTTATCACAAAACCCTAGTGGGGCTTTTTGTTGTAGAATTATAGAATCAAGGTGAATACCTTTGCATGATAACCTCTAATCACGGGAAAAGAAAGGTTTTAATTAGCACAGACCCTTTAGAGATACAGAAATATTCATGGTTGATTTAAATGGTATTAAGCTTTGACATTCACAACTTATGTTTCACAATGCTCATTTATAATTGCGACCAGTTTCCTTTTAATTTATACATTGGAAATACTTAAGCATAAAGGTTAAGTTCTTATCTTCTTAATCTCAGGAGTGAATAAGATTCATCCTTTACAGCACTTTATGCTGGAGAGTGCTTTAACCCTTCTGACATACCTGGATACCACTAACTAAATTATAATACCTGGGTATCATTTAGTCCAGTGAAGTGGCAATTAACCCTCTGGGCCTGGAAGAACTTAAATCTGACTACTAGTCTCTTCAAATTGAAGGTGAAGTGCTAGGAAGATAATCCAGAAGTAGGTCAGGCAACTTTGAAGTAATGTCAGATTAATAAACTCTTTTTTTTTAAAAATTAAATCTTTATTATTCAGATTATTACATTTGTTTCTTTTTTCCCCTCCATAGCTCCCCTCCACCCAGCTCCCACCACTCCCTCTACCCTTACCTCCCCCACATTGACCTCATCCATAGGTGTATGATTTTTGTCCAGTCTCTCCCTGCACCCCCCTCACCCATTATCAGTCCACTCCCTTTATGTGCTCCTGATTTATTATATTCACCAGTCTATTCTGTTGATCAAATTTTTAATTCACTTAATTTTTAGATTCACTTGCTGATTTGTTATTCATAATTTTTTATCTTTTTCTTCTTCCTCTTCTAAAAGAGTACCATTCAGCATTTCATATAATACTGGTTTGGAGTTGATGAATTCCTTTAACTTTTTCTTGTCTGTGAAGCTCTTTATCTGCCCTTCAATTCTGAATGATAGCTTTGCTGGATAGATTATTCTTGGTTGTAGGTTCTTGTTGTTCATCACGTTGAATATTTCTTGCCACTCCCATCTGGCCTGCATCATTTCTGTTGAGAAATCAGCTGACAGTTGTATGGGTGCTCCCTTGTAGGTAATGAACTGTTTTTCTCTTGCTGCTTTTAATATTCTCTCTTTGTCTTTTGCTCTTGGTATTTTAATTATGATGTGTCTTGGTGTAGTCCTCTTTGGGTTCCTTTTCTTTGGGGTTCTGTGTGCTTCCTGGACTTGTAAGTCTATTTCTTTCACCAGGTGGGGAAGTTTTCAGTCATTATTTCTTTAAATAGGTTTTCAGTATCTTGCTCTCTCTCTTCTTCTGGCACCCCACAATTCTGATGTTGGAACACTTGAAGCTGTCCCAGAGGCTCCTTACATTATCTTCACATTTTTGGATTCCTTTTTCTTCTTGCTTTTCCAGCTGAGTGTTTTCTGCTTCTTTATATTTCAAATTTTTGACTTGATTCTTGCCTTCCTCTAGTCTGCTGTTAGGTCTCTATATAATATTTTTTTTTATTTCAGTCAGTGTATGTCTCTGTATAATATTTTTTTATTTCAGTCAGTGTATGTTTAATTTCTAGTTAGTCCTTTTCCATCTCTTGTTGATCCTTTTTCATCTTTAGTTGGTCCTTTTTCATCTCTAGTTGGTCCTTTTTTATCTCCTCTTGGGTCTCGCTAAATTTATCCATCTTTTCTAGGATATTCTTGAAAAACCTTATAACCGTGTTTTTGAACTCTATATCCAGTCATTTGTTTTCCTCCATTTCTCTTGTTTGTGATCTCTTCCTTTGTCTCCACATTTTCACTATGTCAGGAGAACTTCTGTGTTGGATTCAGCCTTATGATAGCAGACTTGCAAAACTGCAAAAGTCTCTCTGTTGAGCTAGGGATGGGTGGAGTCTCAGGGCTTAAGGGACCGCCTTGCCTTCCAGTCGGTCCCACCCTCCACGGCCCCTGGGTCTCATGTGACTCTGGGTATTCGCTGGAGAGGTCCCTGTGCACATGCACAGTGCCTCTAGACCGCTGCCTTTCTGGTTCCCCTGCATTCCGGGACCATATGAGTCTGGGTCCCCAGGGTTTCACCTGAAACTGGGGTTTAGTGGTGTTAGAAGTGGTGCAGTTGGGAGACTCTGTCTCCCACTCACTTGTGAAAGCCAGCAGCACAATCAGCAGTTGGTCTTCTGCGCGCAATGCTGTGTGCACCACCAGGCTTCTGCCCTTTTGCGACTCCCCTAAATTTCCGTGCACTTCGCCCTTTTCACAGTCCAAACTCCCCTCGTTTGAGTCTCGCCTGGACCTGGGGTTCAGTGCCGTAGGATAAGGGGTTCAATGCTGTTGCGAGTCTCCGTTTCCCTCCCACCAGAGAAAGCCAGCCAGGTACTCCTATACCCGCTCTCTCCACACGTGCGTTTTCATACCTCAGCTTTATGCAGCTCCTCTGGGTCTCCATGAGCCCCTCTCTTTCCTTCTAGTTGTAGAATTTCCACTCAGCCCACTTTCCTGTGCTTCTGGATGATGTCCGTTCTGTCTTTTAGTTGTAGTTTTGAAATTGTTATGTGAGACAGCAGTGTAGGTATTTACCTATGCTGCCATCTTGACTTGTCCAATAAACTCTTGATGAAGGCTGTAGACTGGCATTTTATACTCCCTCTCCTAGAAAACATAGATGATTGTGATTACACTGTCAACTGCTAGATCTGAGAGAATTCTTGGATGAACCTCACTCTGTGGACTCACCCTAATCATTAAGTGAGAAACACTCAGAAATTAAAACATCCTATGTAATAAAAGGCTAATATACAAATCAACTGAATAGCTGAAGGGCTGGTTGCTATGATACACACTGACCACCAGGGGACAGATGCTCAATGCAAGAGCTGTCCCCTGGTGGTCAGTGTGCTCCCAGAGAGGGAGCACTGCTCAGCCCGAAGCTGGGCTCATGGCTGGCAAGTGCAGTGATGGTGGTGGTGGGAGCCTGTCCTGCCTCTGCAGCAGCACTAAGGATGTCTGACTGTCGTAAGACATTCCCCAAGGGCTCACAGATTGTGAGAAGGTGCAGGCCAGGCTGGAGGACCCCCTCCCAATGTACGAATTTCATGCACCGGGCCTCTAGCTTGTCTAATAAGTACAATTTGTGCTTTCTGACCACCTTTATCCATTTCCTTCACCTTCTGCCAATGGCAACCACCAATCTGTTCTTTATTTCTATAAGTTCAGGTTAAAAACTTTTTTTTTTAATTTATTGATTTAAGAGAGATAGAGATAGAGAGAAAGAGAGAGAGAGAGAGAGAAACTTTGACTTGCTGTTCCATTTGTTTATGCATTCATTGATAGATTCTTGAATGTGCCCTTACAGGGTTCAAACCCACAACCTTGGTATATTGGGATGTTGCTCTAACCAACTCAACTACCCAACCGAGGCTATTTTTTTATTTAAGTATAATATGTAAGAGTGAACACACAATATTTGTTTTTCTCTAGCTAACTATTTCACTTAGCATAATGCCTTCAAGATCCATCTATTCTACTACATATGACAAGATTTCATTCTTTTACATAGCTGAGTAATATTTCATTATATTGAAGAATTCTGAAATATACACTTTGCATTTTCAAAGAATGTCACATAGACACTTCTGAATTTAGTAGGGTCAGGAAGAGGGAACATAAGCCACAGGACCAAATCTAATGTTGATAGAGTGTGATGGCTCAGCTGGTGTGGCTCAATGGTTGAGCATTGATCCATAAACCCGGAGGTCACAGTTTGATGCTCAGGGCACATGCCCTAATTGCAGGTTCGATCACCAGTAGGGGGCAAGCAGGAGGCAGCTTATCAATGATTCTTCCTCATCATTGATGTTTCCATTCCTCTTTCCCTTTCCCTTTCTCTCCCTGAAATCAATAATATATATATAAACTCTCCCTTTTTTTTTTTTTTTAAGAGAGTAAGATATATAGTACTCCTATAGGAAAGTAGACCCTATGGGCAAAAGCATTTTTTTTTCAATAATAAAATATACTCCACTTTTCCATTGCCTGGCCATTAATAAGCCTAGATATTTTAGCCCATAGATTTGTTATAAATTGTTGCAAAACAATGGCCATCATGATTGGGGAAGGGCAGACTAATATAAAGTCATAGTGTTAGTTTCACTAGTGTCAAGGAGAGAATTAGCTGACATCAGGTTTCACTGTTTCTTTTCATGTCTCTCTGCAAACCCACCCAATCCTCCATGGAATCTGCCAGACCTGTGCTCAAATCCTGGCTTTACCACATACCTAAACTGTGAGAACTCAGACAAGTCTCAGAGGCTGTTTTCTCATATATTCATAATTGTGTTTAAAAACTATTCCAATATTATAATATTTACCTAATGTTAATTTTCTTTTATTATAATTTAGTTTATTTCCTTGTGTCCAGTACTCAGTGTATATCACTTTGGTAGCTTTTCACATCAGTAAGTATTATTTTATCAACTCTCCTTTCTCCCCAACTTCTCAAATTCTTCAAACCATGAAACATTAGTCTGCTTTCCTTATTAAATCGTGAGCCCTAATTGTTACACTTACCTCTAGATTTTTATTCTTTCAACAAGTAGCCAAAGGAAAGTATAACACAACCAGAAATATATGAGGAATATTAAATATACAGTGGAGAGATTGTTTCCTTGCCCTGAGATTGATGTGTTTACATCAACTTTTCTTAACCATATTGAATTGCTGAATTATTATTCTTTTGATGTTCTAGTTAACTGAAGTGGGAGGGTATGAGGGTTGAAGGGAGGACAAGTGAACAGAATAGTCAAGAGCCAGAATTTACCTTCTTACTGACAATCTCTCTCTCCCCAGTACTGAAGGTCCCTGGGTGGAGGCCTACCATTTGTTCAGTGGGGAAATCAATCTGCCTTTTGTTCTGTCTTCAAGAGAATATAACAAAGGTTGAAAACATTGGCTATTGCTTTTGACAAACTTGCTTGGGTGAAATCTTTTCTTTGTAGTTCTCGTGTGTTTTGTAAAAACATAAATTCACATACTGACTTTTCACTGAGATAGATGTTATATACAGAAAATTCTGCTTTTATCAAATCAACCTTATTCAAATGGACAAGACAAGAAATGTTCTATCTTAAAGCTCAGGGGGTTAGAAAAAAGGTTATAATAAATATTTGCTCTTCTTGCTATATATCACTGTGTTTATTGGGCAGGTGGAAAAAATAATGCACCCAGAGATAGATCATTCTTTCTGTTGGTTGGATAAATGAATGAGATTGGGATCCTTGGCTAGCTTTGTCATCTTGGGTCACTAGGCCTCCAATTTAAAGAGTTGTAATGGAGGGATAATCTTCAAAATTTTGCAGATCATTGATCCAGGGAAATTGGACAAAACATTAAATCTAAATGGATGAGAACAAAGAGGAATTTTCATGTACCTGACTGAGCATAAATATAGGGTTTTAGTGTTTGCCACTTATATGGGTCATGTCTCCATAAAGAGTGGGAGTGAGATATTCCTACTAGGGAGGCAGAATCAGTTGATGACTTTGGTTTATGAATTGTCTTTGGGCTTGTTTCTGGAAAGATAAAAAACTTGGCAAATTTTATTGTCTATATAGCAGGCATTAAAATTAACTTATCAAAAGTCCTCATTGATGAGACATTCCTTATCTTTTTGGAAGAATTTCAACTGTTTGAGATCTCTCAATAGTTAAGTAAAGTAGTCACTGAGCTGCTGGGAAAAGCTTTGACAATAGGAAGGCCTCTAGACTGAAAATTGGGAATGAGAAAGGATCTTTTTAGTCTATTGAGCTGACTAGTTTAGTTGGTTTGACTAATATTTCCAAACTCAGATGAAATTAGAAACTTTAAAAAAAATGCAGTTATCCAAGGACCTGGGGCCCAGGGAATCAGAAATTCTGAGACTTGTGAGTTGGTATTTGTATAAAAACTCCCCGGTTCATTTTGATGTCATCTCTCCATGGAAAGTTTGGGATTCGAATACGTGGCTAATAAAATTTGCCCTGCTTACAGAGCATTCTGTTGATGAATAGAGAAACAAGCAAACCAACACATAAAAACCTAGTAAAAATAGTTCCTTATGTTTGAACTAGCACCAGTTACTACCAAAAGGGAAACAACTTAAAAGAGTAAATAGATACATTTTGATCTACAATTAATTTGATTATTGATAGAATGACTGTCTCTGAGCAGAACATTTTGATTTAGTTCAAAATATTTACTTGTCTGCAATTTGCCAGGCACTGGGCTAATTTCTATAGAACATAAACATAAGCTTTGATGTCTCTTTTGTAGTTTTCAATTCAGTTACTATTTTGAAAAGGTCTATTCCTTTGAAATGTTATGGAAATACTGAGGTTATGGGAATGTGAGGGGGGCAATGGGAAGATATGCATACATGTAATACATTAATAAAAAATATGGGGGAAAAAAAGACCTATTCTCCTTTCAGTTGCCTTATTTGGTTGAGTAGAAGATGAAGGATCAAAACCTGTACTGTATGTTAACGTACATATGGTAGATGATGTTGCTATTCAGAGCCATGACCTCTTTTGTCTGCTTCTCACCCTAGATCCTGAAGAAACAAATACTGAGATCCCTTGATGCTGGACATAGTTGTGACCCAGTTTTGGCTAATGAGAGGTAAAGAGAATTTTCTGGAAAATAGATTTCTCTTCTATATCAGAAAAAAAGTACATAAATTGCTCTATAGTGCCTTCTGCTTACTGCTTTTGAGGACATGTTACTTAGATTTGGTGTGATGTCGGAAACCAAATATTGTTCTCACTAGATGGATGTAAACAGGAAGCCAGAAGGCGGGTCAACCTTAATTGCTCTGAAAGGTCAGAGCTAATTACTCACTGTTTTGTTGAAACATTATTGGTTGAAGCAACCTCTATGTTTGTTTCTTGTTAATTTCTGTTTTTGTTATTTCCTGCCTAAAGGCTAGGGGTGTGTCCCAAAGCCTTAATAAAAGGGAGAAAAAGGCCAGAGCAAGAGGCAGTCCTTTCCACTAGAGGAAGGCTCCCGCCTGGCCCCCCAGTATCGCCAAATTTGTGCTTTCTAGTCTCTCATTTCGTTTGCGTGCGGCCTCCTTCAGAACCCGAACCCTGACCCGGGAACCCTGAACCACGCGGGACGTGGAAAGAGGTTCCCACAGTGTGACCCATTGAGCTGCCATTGGGAAATACTAAGAGAGTCTCAGAGTCACCAACCCAGAGGCTTGACACTGTTGAGCTTCTGAATCAGAGCCCCAAATCACTCACTTTCTTTGGGAAAAAAAAAAAAAGAATCTTATATTGTTTAAACCAGTATTTGTTGGTTATTTTATTATTTGCAGTCAAAAGTATTCTTGACAGGTACATCATAATGCAGGGCATGTTCTAACCTTCAAGGTTTTAGTAAAGAAGATCTTATCTCCCTTTTCAGAAATTGCTGTTTACACCAGATAAGGACTCAAGATATGGAACAAGATAACATTGTGGTGAAATTCATTGTTTTTTCATGGTCAATTTATATTTTTTTCTTATTCTTGGTGATATTATTATTCTGATTTCTCCTTGGGCGCTGCCTCTCTCTCACCCTTACACCTTAGACAAGTTTAGTGCACATGATCCTACCCTGACAAAAGGATCGTTATGAGTCTTGGACTTGGCAAATCAGTTTTGCATTTTTGTGGTATTGTGAGTGCTTCAGGAATAGGATCAAGAAACAGAGAGAGATTAGATCCTGATGGTGGTAGTCCATCCCCTTGATTGGGAAATGTCTGAAGCCTGCTCTAAATCTAGAAGTTAGTATATGACAAAATATATCCTTTTTGGTATGTATAGCTTGAGTCAAATCTTCAATATCAGCAACTGAAAGATGGCTAACTCTTAAAACCAAGCTACCTGAGCCACAGCGTTTTCATCATTAATGGCATCTGTGCTGTAATGTCCCAACAGAAGCTAGATGGCCACCATCAGGGATGCTATAAAGGGAATTCCAGTTTTGAGTAGGAAGTTAGAGCATATTATTGATAAAGTTGCTTGCAATTCTCAAATTATGTAATACTATAAATATTACTGTGTCTGCAGGGAGATTATGTCAACGGGAGGAATGTGTGTTTTAAAGGATGGTGAGAAATCTGTTTTTGCATAGTATCATGGAGATAATACCAGACTGTTAGCCTAAAAATATAGATTATGATTCCATTTCAGAACTGGTTTCAATTTCAAACCCTGGCAAACTAGATTGATCTGAGCAAATCCTTAACCTACCAGTGACTAAGTAGATTAATTTGTAAAATGAGAACTAATTTTGGGAGAAAAAAACAAGTAATGGCAGGGAAATGTTTATTGAGGATCTACTGTGGGTCAAGCATTGTGCTATATGATTTATCTTTAATTATTTTGCTTAATTGTTAAAGTGAAAAACATGTTATTGCAATTTTCCAAGTGAAGTAATGGAAACTTAGATAGGTTAATTAAACTTACCAGACGTTATATAGACAATGAATGAATGAGCTAGGCTTTTTAAATATTTCTGAGGTCAGAAGCTGAGTTCCTATTTACCATACCAAACTATTTCAAACACCTATTTTATAGACATGCTTAGGCCTAAACAGTGAATGAGTGTCAAATCTTCTATTAGCTCTCATGTTTCTAGGTTTCCATAGTCTGCTGATGGTATCTGTACTACCTATCTCATTGGAATTATTGTTTGAAATCAGACAACAGCTAGGAAAGTGATCTAAAGGGTATGATGTGTTATGCAATGTCATTTGGAAGCCTGAGCTTGAAAGTTGTCAGTTCTCTTTCTCTTCCTTTCTTTCTTCCTTCCTTCCTTCCTTCCTTCCTTCCTTCCTTCCTTCCTTCCTT
>JAAGEH010000426.1:15246461-15287283 GCA_011751065.1 Lasiurus cinereus
CTTCCTTCCTTCCTTCCTTCCTTCCTTCCTTCCTTCCTTCCTTCCTTTTTTCTTTCCCCCCATCTTTAGTCTTTGCTTCTCTCTGGAGGCTTTTGTTTTTCTTCCAGACTGGTTCTTTCTTTCTTTTTTATTTATTTCATTTTTTTATTGTTTAAAGTATTACATATAGTAGTACATATATCTCCTTTTTTTCAGACTGGTTATTTCAGTGAGACTGGCACTTAGCAGCTAGTAAGTCCTGGGTTCATATCTTCTTAACTTTCCCCACAGAAAATTTGGTTTAAACAATTTTTGGGCCTTATCTATCTCACATGACAAGAAATACAGAGGTAGGCAACTACTAAAGTTGACTCAGTAGCTGTAGAATGCCAGGGAAAGTATTTCAATGATTTGTTTCAGTCCATGATAGTTTTTCTATTTCTTAGGGCTAAAATTATATTGCTCCTGATTCAAGCTGATCAACTGAAGGACAATGGTAATTGGTTCAGGTATGGGCAGTTCAACAGAATCATTCAGCAACTTTTGAAAGTGAGCTGGTTGAAAATATTTTCTTTTCTTCAGATCAAATGCATAAACTTAGCTGCAATGCAGGCTGAGAAATAAGTATATAGCTTTTCAGCCTCTAAGGTAGAAGATATTGTAGACATTACCAGTGTCTACTATTATTGAGTTCTCCTCCACTTCCAGGAACACTTCCTTACCCCAAGTTGCATGTGTCACTTTCAAGACAAAGCATTCAAAAGCTATCATGTGAATCTCTATACTCCCTCTCACATCACAGCAAACACAAAAATACATGTGACTATGGGAAAGCCCCCAAACCAAAATAGCCTGATTTCTGAGCCCTATTATGGGAGGCAGCTATCCTTGAAAATAAAGCTTTGTAAATTTTAATCACGGAATTGGGGTTATCACAACGTAATTTGCCTTTCCTGACATACAGAAAGCAAGGGAAAGGAAAAGAGTTGGAAATAAGTAATGTGTGAGCTAACTTACAGTGTCTGCCAAAGGTGGATCATGAACTTCTTAATTAACCCATGTGGTTAGAGTTAAGTGAGGGTAAAAGACTGCATAGCAGAGACAGGACCACAGCGACATTGCTGCGAACCCACCATACACTCGAGCATATTGCAATCGTCAAATGAATTCTCCTTTGTATTCATCCAGAAAATGTGAAGCACTATTCCAGGCACTTTCTAGGTCCTGAGAACATCATCTGTTCCATGCTCCCATAGATTTTTCTCTTAGGGAACTCAGCTACTGAATAATTAATTACAAGTGTGTTAAGTGTCTCAAAACATGAAAGTGCTGTTGGAACCTATAACAGTGGATTATTGTAGGCTTGGGGACAGGGAACACTTTTGGGAGAAAAATGACATTTAAGCTGAAATTCAGCAAATGAGAATGTATTAACCAGCCTTAAAGGTAGGAAAGGGGAAACAGTAAAGACTCAGCTATAAGCTGAGAAATTTGATGTCATATACAGGAACCAAAGGAAGACCAGGAGGAATGGAATATAGAAAATGCTGAGGGGAAAAGGATGCTTATAGGCCAGTTATAGTTTTCACTTGGATATTTTCCTCATCTTCTTATTTATTGACTTTTTCTACTACTGCATGCTGTGTTCATTTTCCCCTTTCTCTAATAAACCTGTAAGAACCTGTGTGCATACACCTTCCCTTGCTTCCCAGAATGTCTTTAGCCATATACAATACTTCTTCATACCTCTCTATGCTCCCTACACCTATCCCATCATATTTCTTTTCCTCTTTAGCTAGCAGTATACTCTGCCCACATCTTTGAATGACACTGCCTTTCATGAATTCATCTAAAGATTCATTGTTCTTTAGAGAAATTCCAATCCACTGAGGTTTTGCTGGAGTCTGCTGGGAATAGCTCTTACTACTTGTGCTGGCCAATGGCTCTGGGCTGTCCCTCTCTGTCTTCTTGGCTATATCCATTAATCCTTCCAAAGCCACTTTGTCTAAATCTAATAGTACTGGGTGGCTGTATTCTTTGAACCCTTTCTTATAATGGCACGTTCAATAACATCACTTGGCAGAGCCAAAACACTTCTGAGCTTGTTTGGATTTCTTTTATGTCATAGCACATATTGCTTCTGTTTGTTTGATTTCTTGCAGAGAAGTTAATATTGGCTGTAATCTGAATTTCGCAAAGCACATTGACAGAATTCAAATTACTTGTGTGTAAAAATTATACTATTACCCTGAGAAATTGCTGTTTACATCAGTAAATACAGACTCAGATGACTTTGGTTAGGCTGAGTGCAATAATTTTAGAACCCTCACCTAATGCATAGATTTGAGAAATTAAATTGAAAACTGAAGCTGTGAGGTGGATAAGACAAACTTTAATAAGCAACTGCTCACACTCCCTCTATTTTCTAAGTAAGATAAGGGCCATCTTCTCGCATCTTCCACAGAACATTTCATGACTTGACTTGGCCAGTTGATCAACACCCCGTGGACTTGCTTGAAGAGAAGCTGGGGCACCCAACTCAGTTGATCATAGTTCTTGTTTCACCAAGGGGTGGAAAAAGTTTTATACCAGTATGGAAAGAAAAAGCCAGAGCCCAGATGTTATACCCTTAGAATAAAAATAGCATATAAAGGTGTCCTAGTCAACTTCTGTATCTTGTAAGAGTTCTTAAGATGTAAGACCTATTTTCAGCCAGGTAGTGCCTCAACCATTTGATATTAATATTATCATATGTTACTTATTGAGTTTTCTACTTGTACATCCTGCATTCATTTTCTCCCTTTTAATATTATCTGATAATATTAATATTATCGGAGAAGGTAATTGTTCCTCCACTCACCACACTTCTGACACTAAATGTGTGTGTTTTCCACACCAAGTACATTTCAAAGTTTCTAAACACAACTGAATATTCTACAATGTAATTCAATTCTGACTGTACCTGAAATTAGTGTCAGACCCCATAGGTTAAGGGCTCAGAACTATAAGACCACCCCATACTCCAGTTCAGTTGCCAAACACAAGTACTGGACTCCAGGTTACTTACACTTTTGTCTAATTTGACTACAAATGGAGGGTTCAACAATCTATATATTTAAAGGTCTAAACAACCATCCGGTAGTTATGATGTGCACTGATCACCAGGGGCAGATGCTGAATGCAAGAGTGGAAACCACAGGCATGGAAACATGGAACAGACTGATGAATCTCAGGGGGAAGGAGGGAGGGCGGGAAGAGATTAAACAAAGATATTATATGCATACTAGAAGCCCTGTGCACTGGTGGGGTCCCTCAGCCTGGCCTGTGGGGATGGGGCCGAAACCAGCTCTCCAATATCCCTTGAGGGGTCCCAGATTGCTAGAGGGTGAGGCCAGACGGAAGGACCCCACTGGTGCATGAATCTGTGCACCGGTCCTCCTTCTAGTTTGATATAGAGGACTCACAGAGCTCAGGGAACCACATGTACTAGATTATTATAAAGTACAGTATACAGAGGAACAGCCAGATAAAGGGATTCACAGAGTGAGGTCCATAAGATTGTGAACACAGAGGCTTTTTGTCTGTCCCCAGGATTTGGAATGTATCACCCACCCAGCATGTGGATTGTTTACCAGCTTAGGATGTGGTTTTTCTTTTTTTAATGGAGGTTTTATCATATAAACATGATTGATTATTATATAATGTTTAGGCCCTCTTCCATTGCTGAAGGAGAGAAGGTAGTTGGGAAGGGTCTGGGGCTGAAAGTTTTAAGCTTGTAATTATGGTTTAATCTTTCTAGTGACCAGCCCCCAATCTTGGAGCTATTCAGGAGCCCACCAAGAATTACCTCTTCAGAACAAAAGATGTTCCTATCACCCAGGAAATTCCAAGATATTTAGGAGCTCTGTGTCAGGAACCAGGGGCAAAGATCAATTATATATATATTTCTTAATATTTTATTTATTTTTTAAAATTTATCTTTATTGTTGGAAGTATTACAGATATCTCACCCTTTTTCTCATTGAGCCCCACTCCTCCCCACTCCTAATCCCTCTCCAGGGCTTCACTCCACTATTGTTTGTGTTATGAATATATGCATGTAAGTTCTTTGGTTGATCTCTTTCCTCTGAAGATCCTCGGTCTGCTACATGCTTCCATATCTTTGGATCTATTTTGTTTCTCAGTTTATTTTTTTCATTAGATTCTATATATAAATGATATCAGGTCTTTCTATGACTGATTTACTTCACTTAGCATAATATTCTCCTGTGTTCATGTCCATACTAACCAAAGCAATCTATAGATTTAATGTAATCCCTATTAAAATACCAATGGCATATTTCACAGATCTAGAACAAATACTCTAACATTTTATATGGAACCAAAAAAGACCTCGAATAGCTGCAGCAATCTTGAGAAAGAGGAACAAATTTGGAGGGATCACATTACCAGATATCAAGGTATACTACAAAGCCACTGTACTCAAAAGAGCCTGATACTGGCACAAGAACAGTCATATAGATCAATGGAACAGAACAGAGATCTACCCTAGCCATTATGCTCAATTAATATTTGACAAAGGAGGCAAGAACATACAATGAAGTAAAGATAGTCTTCAATAAATGATATTGGACATGTACATGTACAAAAAATGAAACTAGACCACCAATTTATACCATTCACAAGAATGAACTCAAAATGAATAAAATATTTAAATGGAAGTCATGAAACCATAAAAGTCCTTGAATGAAACATAGGCAGCAAAATATCAGCTTTCCTACATCCCTCGAGGGGTCCTGTAACAAAATTTTCACGGATATAATGCCTGGAGCAAGAGAAACAAAGGAAAAAATAAACAATCAGGACTACATCAAAATAAAAAGCTTCTGCACAGCAAAAGAAACCGGCATCAAAATGAAAAGGGAACCCACTGAATGGGAGAACATATTTGCCAATGACACCTCTAATGCTAATTCCCAAGGTATATAAAGTATTCATATTGCTCAACAAAAGGAAGACAATCTAATAAAAAAAAAAGGGACAGAGGACCTAAAGAAACACTCTCCAAAAAGAACATATGAAAAAATGCTTAATGTTACTAATCATCAGAGATGAAAATTAAAATGACAGTGAGTTACCAAATACATATTTTTTATCTCACAGAAGGACATTTAGCCTATCTATAGACATCTTCACTTGGTTCTCCACTATGTCACTTTATTCTGATACTGTGGTTTAAAAACTGATTTTTATTTAACTCCCAGTGCCAACCCCCCGCCCCCCCTTAAAAAAAAATCAAACACCTTATGTTCCAGTGAAGCAGGTTCTATCTGGAGTGAGGTTGAAGGTCCAGGACCCTCACTTGCACAGTCCCTTTCTGTTCTAGCAGTGAGGGCTCCATGGAATTCCTTAAGTCCTAGGAAGCACAGTTTAAAACCACACTGTTTTTGAAGAAGAATATAAATGATTCAAGTGTCTGTTGGCTAGCAGGAACTTCCTTTTCTATAGTCTGCATAAATTACTTTTTTTTTTTTTTTTTGCTTTCACCTCTGGCTACAGCCCTAAAAATATGTTTGGAACCCCCAAAACAACATGTCCTAGTGAACATTTGTTGGATCCCAGATTTGTCTTGCTCTTAAAGGGCTGCTCAGGATCTCTAGAGATATATTTATGAGATAGAGCCAGAGGCTGAGTAGTGGCTAAAACTTGATCTACTGAAAACCAGAGGAAACTCGGGTTAGGAAATGTCAAGGTATTGACTGAGTCTTGAAATATGTGTGTATGTCTTATGTTTATATTTGGAAAATAAAGTAAAATAAATAAAAACCGTGATCTGTCTCTCCCTCCCCACCCTGTATCAATCAGGGTAATTTCAAAATACTAGCAAATTTCTAAGCATCCAAGATATAAACTGGATTCTTGTTTTATCTAATAACCTGATTCCTCTCCACTTAAAAAACAAACAAAAAAACACACAAATGAAGACTCTTCATTATTTATTATTGGTAAAAATCCTATCCCATATTGGGATAGGGTTCTATGAAAAGAATGAAGAAATACTATTACTTCAAGAACACAGGGTTTATTTCTCTCTTGCTTTTTTTCCTCCTCTTAAAGCATAAGCAGAGCCATTTGGAGGATGATAGTATCCCACTCTACTAGAACTTTGACATCTTTTTAGCAAAGGCCTTTCGATTTTATAACTTCATTAGCTTAATACCTAACATAGTGGGTTAATATGTTTGGCAACTATTTTGTTTTGTTGAGCACTAAACACAGAAGCATCAAAATCCAATTTAGCTTTATAAGTAATGGCACAGCCTGTTCTTTACCCCAGGCTGCACACCTAGGATTATCTTCTACACATTTGATCTCAGAAAATATCCAGTATGGTAACTTAAAAAAAGTTTTTTTTTTTTTAAGTTTTCTTTTTTGTGCTGAAGAGATTTTTAGCAGCCTCAGAAAGCTGATCAACTTTCTCGGCATGGATGAACTTAATCTTCTTACACTTTAAGCTTATTCCATTCTAGGAAAAACTTGCTTCTTATCCATCTCACATTGGAACCTGCCTGGAAGGTGCATTCCTGCTGCCATGAGAAGTTTTCCTTCAGGTGAGTGTATTTAGTGAATTTAATGAATTCATTTGAGGCAATCAGACACAAATTTGTATTTTGGTTCGTTCATATTTTTATTCATTCAACAATATTTATTGAGCCCCTATTTATTGAATGCCTAATCATGTGTTAAGTCCAATACAGCATTAAAACAAAGATATTTTTGCCAACATATCATTTACCCAAAATTTTCCTTTCTAACAATGCATATTTGTGTTGTGATTAGCACAGGAGAGTGTTTAAATGGAAGGAGGTTAAATGGCTTAAGTTTTAGGATGAATCTACCATTTTTATACACTACAGTGGTACCTCGAGATACGAGTGCCCTAACATACGAGATTTTAGAGATACGAACCGTCGAGCGAGCGATTTTTTGCTTTGAAATATGAGCAACATTTGAGATACGAGTAATCGGCCAGCTGCACACGACCCACCAGTTTACCGCGACTCGAGCCTCTCATAGTTTCCACGCCTCAGTCAATGTGCTTGTTTACCTCTTTGTGGAAGCATCTTTTGTGCATTTACATACTTTATCACATTTCTTTTTATAACCATGGGTCCGAAGAAAGCGAGTGGAAAGGTCAGTGCTCAGAAGAGGATGATGTCTATTGAATTAAAGCGGGAAATCATAGAAAAATATGAGCAAGGTGTGCGAGTGGCTGACTTGGCAAGGCAGTACAGGCGTAGTACTTCAACCATATGCACTGTGCTTAAACAGAAGGAGTCGATAAAGGGTATAACACCAGCTAAGGGCGTTACAATAATTTCTAAGCTCTGTAGCTCTCTCCATGAAAAGATGGAGAATCTACTGATGGTGTGGGTGAGGGAGAAGCAACCTAAAGGAGATACATTAACACAGGGCATCATATGCGAGAAGGCGCGAGCGATTTATGGTGATTTGCTGGTGCAGACCCCAAGCATTTCCATGGACAAAGCATCGAAAGACTCACTTAAAGCCAGTAGAGGCTGGTTTGATAACTTCAGGGAAAGGTCCGGCATTCACTCCATCGTCAGGCATAGTAAGGCAGCAAGTTCGGAAGTGAAGGCAGCTGAGGATTACCTCAAAACTTTTTCCGAACTGATAGAAGCCAAAGGATATATCCCCCAGCAAGTCTTCAACTGTGACGAGACAGGGCTTTTCTGGAAGAAGATGCCGAATAGGACTCATATAATGGCAGAGGAGAAGGCGATGCCAGGCCACAAACCCATGAAGGATAGGCTAACTCTCCCACTGTGCACCAATGCAGTGACAACTGCAAGATCAAGCCTCTGCTCGTATACCATTTGGAAAACCCCAGTCTTTAAGTCACATAAGATTTTAAAAGATAAACTGCAAGTTATGTGGGGGGCAAACCCGAAGGCATGGGTCACCAGGCAGTTCTTTTGGAGTGGGTAAACCTGGTTTTCGGCCCTTCTGTTAAGAAATATCTACAGGAAAACAACCTAACCATGCAAGCCCTCCTCGTCCTCGACAATGCTCCTGCTCACCCACCGAACCTCGAAGATGAACTCCTCGAAGAGTTCAAGTTTATAAAGGTTGTCTACCTACCTCCCAACACCACTCCTATCCTGCAGCCCATGGATCAGGAGGTGATTTCTAATTTTAAAAAGCTGGACATCAAGCACCTGTTCCGGCGCTGCTTTGAGGTGATGGAAAACACAAACCTCACCCTTCGAGAGTTCTGGAAGAACCACTTTAACATCATGATATGTCTCAGAATTATTGATCAGGCCTGGCTGGGTGTTACAAGGAGGACTTTGACCTCTGCATGGAAGAAGCTGTGGCCTGAGGCCGTAGCCGAAAGGACCTTCGAAGGATTCGAACCCGAGGTGCCAGTGGAGGAGGAGATAGTGTCTCTGGGAAAATCCATGGGCCTGGAGGTGGATGAGAGAGACGTGAATGAGCTTGTTGAGGAGCACTCTCTGGAACTCACCATGGAGGAGTTATAAGAGTTGCAGTCTCAGCAACATGCGGAGGTTCTCCAAGAAATTGGTTTCGAGGAGGAGCCAGAGGTAGAGGAGATCTCTATAAGTGAGATAAAGGAGATCTTAGGAATGTGGGAGAGGGTGTCACACTTCGTGGAAAAGAAACACCCTGAAAAAGTTGGTACTGGTCGTGCATTGGAGCTGTTCAATGAAACTTGCCTCACCCATTTCAGAAACATTCTGAAAGGGAGGAAGAGGCAAACCTCATTGGACACGTTTTTTTTTTTTTTTGACATCGGCCAAAAATGCAAAGACCAGTAGCAATTAAGTTCAGTGAAGATTATTTAAGTTACATTCAGTTTAGGGATAAAGTGTAGCATTAAGAGTGTAACGAGTAGGTAAATACACTTTATAAAACCAGTTTATTCCTTTACATTCTCTTTTATTATGTTTTTATACAATATTTGTCATTTATAAATACATTTTTCTTATTCAAAAACACGTAACAAGAACAACTGGGGTGGCATTTGGGGGCTGGAATGGATTAACGGCATTTCAATTGATTTCAATGGGGAAATTTGCTTTGAGATACGAGCAACTTGATATATGAGCAAGGTTACGGAACGAATTAAACTCGTATCTTGAGGTACCACTGTATTACCTTGCTGTTTTGAATGTTTTCTACTGTTTAAGTAAAAATTAGTTTATATACCTGACTTCTAATGATTGAGGATGAAATTAGCTACTGGGTGGATATTCGGAGGGTTTTCACTTGTATATTTATGTGGGTAGTTCACAGTTGTGTCTGTTCTGATAGGTGAATTGAATGATACATATTTTGAATACCATTTATGATCATGTATTTTTTTCTTATATCACAGAGGTTTAAGATTTACTTGAAAGGCTGAATCTTGTTTTATTTTAGGACTAGAGGCCCGGTGCACAAAATTCATGCATGGGGGGTGGGATTCCTCAGCTCAGTCTGCACCCTCTCCAATCTTGGACCCCTTGAAGAATGTAGAACATCCCTCTCATAATCCAGGACTGTTGGCTCCCAACCACTTGCCTGCCTCTGCCTAATTGCCCCTAACCACTTCTGCCTGCCAGCCTGATCACCTCCTAATCACTCCTCTGCCAGTCTGGTCACCCCCAACTACCCTGCAGGCCTGGTTACCCCCAACTACCCTCCCCTGCTGGTATGGTCACCCTAACTACCCTTCCCTGCAGGCCTGAGCCCCCTAAACTTCCTTCCCCTGCAGGCTTGGTCACCCACAATGGCCTTCCCCTACAGGCCTGGGTCCCCCCCAACTGCCCTCCTCTGTTGGCCTGCTGACCCTCACTGCCCTCCATGCTGGCCTGATTGCTTACAACTATTCTCCACTGCAGGCCTGGTACCCCCCCAACTGCCCTCCCCTGGTCTTCCCCAACTCCTTCCTTGCTGGCCTGGTCTCCTTAAACTGCCCTCCTCTGCTGGCCTGGTCACTCCAACTACCCACAACTGCCCTCCCTTGCAGGCCATCTTATAGTAGCCATCTTGTGTTCACAGGGGGGCAGCCATCTTTGAACACATGGATGAGGCCATCTTGTTTCTTGGAGTGACGATCAATTTGCAAATTACTCTTTTATTAGATATTATTAGATAGGATAGAGGCCTAGTGCATGGGTGAGGGTTGGCTGGTTTGCCCTGAAGGGTGTCCTGGATCAGGGTGGGTGTTCCCTTGGGGTGTGGGGCAGCCTTGGTGAGGGGCTTGTGATGGTTTGCAGGCTGGCCACAGCCCCCAGTGACCCAAGTGGAGGCCCTGTTATCAGGTATTTGTTTATCTTCTATAATTAAAACTTTGTAGCCTTGAGCAGAGGCCTAGGCCAGACAAGGCAGGTGGAAAGGTTGGCTGCCTCCATTGCTGGGGAAATCCAAGCCTCTTGCTCTCTCCATAGCCTCGGGTATCTTGGTTGGGTTAATTTGCATACTTGCTTCTGATTGGCTGGTGAGTGTGGCTTATGGGTGTAGCAGAGGTACGGTCAATTTGCATATTACTCTTTTATTAAATAGGATGTTTCCATTTAGTGAAAATTTAGAAGAATTTAGGATAATCATAATTTTTTAATATCTACCCACCCACATTTTAGAATTTTATATACATATATTTGTCAGTAAGTTGCAGATATAGTACATTTCCCCTCATAGTACTTAACATGTCTGTTGTCAATGAGTCCAACATTTGTTGTTGGTTCTTTTGTCATTTGAGGTAACATTAAGATACAGTGAAGAAATTGTTAATGTACTTTTTCTTGAGTTCCAAAGAAAACTTAAACCTATGCAACTCAAACCAAAGGAAATAGAAAATATAACCATTACCCCAAGAGATTCCCTCTGTTCCTTCCCAGTAAACCCTCCTTCCCCATCTCAGGTACCCATTGTTCTACTTTTGGCCTCTTCTAGAACTTTATATAATGGAACTGTCATATGTACTTCTTTGTATAAGGCTGCTTTCTCTCAGCATGTTTTCAGGTTCATCCATGTTTTCCCATGTACCGGTACTTTGTTCCTTTTTATTGCTGAGGAATATTTTATTACATGGATATACCACATTCATTTACATGTTGCTTAGTTGGTGGATAGCTAGGAGTTTCCATGTTTTGGTTATGAATATAGCTGATATGAAAATTTTGTAAAAGTCTTTTTGTGGATATATGTTCTCATTTTTTTTGTATAAATACATAAGAGGGAAATTGCTGGGCAAGTTTATTTAGTTTTATAAGACACTTACAGAACTTGTGTAATTTTAGACTCAGTTTTCCTGCATCTTTAACTTTTGATGTTGGAAGTTTTTTAATTTTAGCTACTGTAGGTTTTGTGGTTGGATCTTAATCATGATTTTAATTTCTATTTTCTTGATGACTAATGTCTGCCAGGCTTTGTCTATTGAAACTAAAGAACACAATTTCTTGTAAAACTCAAACTAATGAACTCAGACAACAGTATGATAATTACCAGAGAGAAGGAGAAATAGGGGGATCATAAAAGGTAAAGGGAGCCAATTATATGGTGACAGAAGATGATTTGACTTTGGGTGGTGGGCAATATACAGATCATACATCATAGAAATCTATACCTGAAACGTATATAATCTTAATAACCAATGCCACTCCAATAGATTTCATTAAAAACAACAACTTTTATTTATAAACTCAGTGGCCCTTATGTCCTCATATAAGGAAAAAGTTATCTGGTACTGTGCAAAGTAATGATGAAAGTGAGGTCCTAGGGGAATCAGTTGGAAGGTAATAACTCACAGTTCTTTCCTACTGCAAATATCTTTTCTCTCTAGCTTACACACTCATTGTCAGAAATAAATAAGGTGACAATTAAAATGTGCGCTAGTATTATTTCAATCTTACAAAGCTAAGGACTGAGATTTTTTTTTTGAAAATGTCTCTTAAACATTTATTATCACTTCTCAATCTTGATTTAAGGACTATATTGGTTACAAGCAAATAGTCAATATAAGAGAATACTAGACTGTCAAAATATTCACTGTGTTTAGAGGTGCATTTAGAGGAGTCTGTCAGAGCAGCTTCAACTGAAGGATAGACTGTTTGTTAGTGTGCTCTGAAGGATGAATGTGTTGTTTGGACGTGAGGGTGCTTGTGTATTTACCAAAATCCTTTAAGATCTCCAGTTTGGAAGGGTTAAAAGAGTACTAGTTTTAGATTGCAACCATTTAACTAAGACCTTAGAAATGGGAGAACACTTTTGTTATATCATCAGTACTGAGCACATGGTTTCTTCTTCCTTTTTTATTCTCTGTATCAAGATTTGTCATGACCCCTTCTGAACTACAGAAACTTGGCTCCAGGCAAAGTTTTACAGTACAGTGTTCACAAACCAATTCTAACTCCTGCCAAAATGAAGAAAATTCTGATTTTTAGAGGAAAAAAAATATCTATATCTGTCTCCCTGGAGGGAGAATAATGCATTAGAAAGAATAGAAAGATGTTTTTCCTCTCCTTTTCTGACCCGCTCCTGAATTTTCTGTCTCAGCTTCTCTTTGAACTCAACAGGGCCTTTTCCTTTAAACAACAAACACTCCTGTATGTATAAGGCCAGCCTCCAGCTTCTCTACTTAAAGAAATATATTTCACATGTTGAGGCAGCAGGGAAGCCTGTATTGTAGTCTATTCCAAATGCTTTAAGGAAAATGAATACCAGAAGAATTTTCACCATGATTTCAAGTCATTAGATCCCACTGCTCAGCCTTGAGGCACATGGTTTCACTTCTTGGGTTAACTATTTGAGTGTTCTTTGAAAATTTGAAACTTTTTGGTTAACTTTTTGAGCGTTCTTTGAAAATTACATGTAGCTTGTGAAATAAATTTCCAATTTTTAGAGTCTTTTGTCACACTCTGAAAAATCTCTTCTCAGCTAAAAATTTCTGACTTTTGATCAATTTCTTAACCTTCAGTCTTGATTTATTCTTACATTGCTCATATTTAGCTGTGTTTGTGTGTATGTGTGTGTGTGTGTGTGTATGTGCCGTTTGAGGGTGGGGTAGCAGCTGGGAAGAGCTTTTCTCTCTCAATTATTTTCGGGCTATTAATGATGACTGAGTAAATCATTTAAAAGTTTTAAGAGGGGAGATCTATTAAAAACTAAGTGACCTTGTTCTTACACTAAATGATTAAAATTTCAAAGTTGGGACTCAATATTTATGCTAACAGTCTCCCTATGTTTTAAGAGCATTCTGCCTGAGTAATGCCTCACAGAGGAATGTGGGTTTTCTCTAATGAAATGCCCAATTAAAGCCAAATTAGAAATACCTAAATGTAAAACTTACAATGAATTCATTATTCTAATTGTTACTCTAGAGCAGTGGTTCTCAACCTTCCTAATGCCGTGACCCTTTAATACAGTTCTTCATGTTGTAGTGACCCCTAGCCATAAAATTATTTTCGTTGCTACTTCATAACTGTAATTTTGCTACTGTTAATGAATCATAATGTAAATATCTGTGTTTTCCCATGGTCTTAGGCGACCCTGCTAGTGGTTGAGAACCAAAGGTTGAGAACCACTGCTCTAGAGTCACAAACGTAAGTTTTACAGATGATCTACAGATACATGTATATAAACCAACATACAAAATACCATGACAGAATTTTTTAGTTTAAAAGTGTGTACAATCAGTGTTTATCCCGTTTTGTATTTATATGGAATATGAAAAATAATGCATTATATTAAAATATGGATAACATATACTGTGTTTTCTGACATTGTTCCAATTTCAACTATTCTGATTAATTGTCCCTTTAGGTCAACTAGTATTTACTGGATTATAACATAGGCAACATACTGTGGTCAATTGTAAATTAGGGGAGGTGGGGGGAAAGAAAATTGGGAAAATAAATTAGCTTTCTGAGTTTTCACCTATAAATGAAAATCTAATGAATCAAGAGAGAGTAGTCCCCTTCTAGAGGTTCAATGGCTTCTGGCCTGAGGAATACTAGATTATTATTTCATTGACACTGTTAATGTGAACTGAGAAGCTGTTTAAAAACTTGAATTTGCAGCTAATGCTGGGCATTGTTTTCAAGTAAGACCAATTGAGTGCCCATTTCTCTCAAATGATACAAATTTACTTCTCATCAATTTAGGTGTCTATTTCCCCTCTCCGCAGGGAGGCAGGGACAGGCCCAGGACACCTTTGCTTGAGGACAGTCCAGAATTGAATATCTCATGGATTAAACTCTGACTCCTCTCTTGTCCCTAGACCAGGAGATTTATCTAATGTCTGGGACACAAAGTTTTGTCTTATAACACTGTTTTTTCCCCAGTCTATTGTCTGGGCAGAATTTCCCCTCTTCCCACAGAGCAGAAAGTATTGAAACTCAAAACCCAGGAAGACTCCTTTTCTCTGGCCTTCTGCTCTGTCATCTCATTCCCAGATACAGTGACTACAAAATGCCTATGTTCTGAAAAGGGGAAAGATTTATGGGATACCAGACAATGTTGGGGGGAAATTTATTTATTAAAATTTCAACACATCATGTTGTCATGTGTGTAAAGAATATGTCAATGCGTTGGTATGGGGGTAGTGTGGAGAGACTGGTGGGGTACATGACTGGGTCTGTGTGGATGGGACTGCCCAGGAGAAAGACAAAGATCTAAATTATTCCCAGGAGACCAACATCCAAGTCTGTGAGCAGTTATATGCATATTATAGTGATAGATGCAATATTCTTTCTGAACCACTGTTATTAATCCTTTAAACCAAAGAATTAGCTCTCCTTGTTCTAATCTTGCCAGTATAAATAACCTTCAGACAATTTCACTTTCTACATGCCTTATTGTCAGAGAGACAGTGAGCTGGTCAGAATTGTGTAAATATTTGCCCAACTTGATGGATATGGTTCTTATTTAAAATGAAAACACTGGCTTTCTACTTTATATATATCACATCCTCCCTCGGCACTCATGTACTTCACATTCTTGATTTCTTCTGTCAATTTTTGACCTCTGAACTTAACTTTTGATCCAGGAGAAAGCCAGGAGCCTATACATGGATTTCTATGGAACACAAAGTGGAGAAAACATTAGAGTGACCACTAAATTGCTTTCTTGTGCAAGTAAAGATCAGTTCAGGAATTTTTAAGTAGTCTATTTTGTATGTGTCACTGAATCTCCTTATACCAACCTTTTCTGACTTTTGTTCCCACCTGCTCTCTCAGGACTTTAGTCCTCTTGCTTTCTTTCCTTCAAAGCTTCTGGAAATTTCCAGTTATATCCAGTCAGTTACAACATGGCATATACCAAACTGCTTCTCTTACCTGGTACATTTACTAAATACATTGTTTGGCTCTTAATCTATACAAAACATGCTACTATCATTGATGCCAGCTATTGGTTAGGTAGTATTTATTATATGCCAGGCAATATGCTAAGCACTTATGTGCATCAATTTATTTATTTCTTATGAGAATACTATATTGTGGGCTGAATTGTGTCCTCTCCAAAATGTTGGAGTTTTAACCCAATACCTGCAAATTTCAGCTTCTTTGAAAATAGGGTCTTTACAGAAGTGACAAGTTAAAGTGAGGTCATTAGAGTGGTTCCTAAGCCAATATGACTGGTGTACTTGTAAAAAGGGGAAATTCGGACACAGGGACAGACATGCACAGAGAGAAGATGAGACACATAGGGAAATGCCCTGTGAAAATGAGAAGTGATACACCTACAAATCAAAGATTGTCAGCATGCCAAGGACAGATTCCCCCTCACAGACCTCAGAAGGAAGCAAAAATGCCAACACATTGAATTTGGACTTCTAGCCTCCAGAATGGAGGCAGTACATTTCTTTCATCTCAGTTATCCAGTTTTAGGTACTTTGATATAGCAGCTCTAGGAAATAAATACAGTCTAGGAGGAGGTTACTATTAGCCCTGTTTTGTAGATGAGAAAACTGAGGCACAGAATGTTCCAATTTCTCCTCTAGGGACATAAGCACAGATGGCCAAGAGTATCCTCTGCCAATAGGTTAGACTTATACGCATGACTCAAGGCACTTATTAAATATTGGCTGAGCATAAATTACACAGGAGACAGACATGCAATACACGAATCACACACGGTTTATTTGCCAGAATTCTGGTGGTTTCCAGACCTCGGCAGGCCATCTGGAGATCTGCACTGACAGACACACACACTGGACGTTGGACGTTGCAGCTGCGGCTCAGTATCTCGTAGAGGCCTCAGCTTGTGGCTCACAGTTCAGACCCATGGTCCACAGCAGAGCTTAGGCAGGTGCACGAAGGGGAGTAGAGAGCAATTGTGGAGGGGCAGAACAAGTGGCTCTAATCTCCTCCAGGGCTTGCTCCTTTTATGTGCTCAAGTGGGCGTCTCCAGTGTGTCTTTAGTGTGTCTTATCAGCGGGTCCTGGGAGTCCTGCTATCTGGTCTTACATGTGGAATACAAACTTCTTTATCTATTTCTTACATGCACATCACTTTAAGGGCATTTACACTTCATTCCACTCTTTAATATTTCACACTCAATTCTTATTTTATATTTATATTTTATCCTTATTATTATTACTATAACACAGAGGAATTAAGGGATTTACCTATCTGGTAGGTGTTTCAAACCCAAGCACTCTGACTTTAATATCTATGCTTTTATGCATTATACTAATCTGCCTCTTCTCTCTTTTTTAGTTAAGGACCTTTTCTTTCTTAGACCTTTTTACATTCTTTTCACTGCCTTTGCCAGACAGCACGGTACACATTGCTTCCCCTGGGCATTGTGGCCTTGACATGCTCAGAGCTGCACAGTGGTCTGTGGTATGGGCAGGAGAAAGTCTTTCTCTGTTCTGATTCCCATTCTGCCCGAGCCCCAGGTTTAGCAGAGTTTTTAGGGAAGCACCATTGTGGATTTTAATTCCAACTCTTGCTCCCAAGCATCTGAACAGGAATCACCAAGGACAGGGTGCAGAATATGGACAAATAGGAAAACTAGTTCACATTAACCTTTCGATTTCTCCTCACCCTGTTGACTGAACTATAACTGGGTCATGTATGTATGAAGATAAATACACATTAGGTTGTTAGGTGAGAGATGTGTATAAAAGAGGGAAAAGGAGCTAGCTCTTCATGATGAAGAGTCTTTGTTAGGGTATCAGCATTTTATTTAAAATTATGGGTGTTTTGAGGTGATGAACATGCAACACAATATACAAATGATGTATTATAGAATTGTACACCTGACACCTCTATAATTTTATTAACTAACTAGTGGCCCAGTGCATGAAATTCGTGCATGGGGAGAGAGGGGTCCTTCAGCCCATCCTGCTCCCTCTCCAATCTGGGACCCCTTGAGGGATGGATGTCCAACTGCCCGTTTAGGCCCAATCCAGGTAAGATCGGGCCTAAATGGGAAGTCGGATATCCCTCTCACAATCCAGGACTGCTGGCTCCCAAATGCTCACCTGCTTGTCTTCCTGATTGCCCCTAACTGCTTCTGCCTGCCAGCCTGATTACCCCCTAACCACTCCCCTGCCAGCTTGACTGATGCCTAACTGCTTCCTGCCAGCCTGTTTGTCCCTAACTGTCCTCCCCTGCAGGCCTGGGTCATCCCCCCGCCCCCAACTGCCCTTCCCTTCAGGCCTGGTCACCCCCAACTTCCGTCCTCTGCTGGCCTGGTCACCCCTAACTGCTCTCCCCTGAAGGCTTGATCACCCCCAACTGCCCTCCCTTGCAGGCCTGGTCGCTCTCAACTGCCCTCCCCTGCAGGTCTGATCATCCACAGCTGCCCTCCCTTGCAGGCCTGCTCCCTGCCAACTGCCCTCCCCTGCTGGCCATCTTGTTGTGGCCATCTTGTGTCCACATGGGAGCAGGATCTTTTGAACACATGGGGGCAGTCATCTTGTGTGTTGGAGTGATTGTCAATCTGCATATTACTCTTTTATTAGATAGGATAGAGGCCTGGTGCATGGGTTGGGGCCTGCTGGTTTGCCGTGAAGGGTATCCTGGATCAGGCTGGGTGTTCCCTTGGGGTGTGGGGTAGCCTGGACGAGGAGCCTGTGGTGGTTTGCAGGCTGGCCACGCCCCCTAGTGACCCAAGTGGAGGCCCTGGTATCTGGGATTTATTTAGCTTCTACAATTGCAACTTTGTAGCCTGTAGCAGAGCCAAGCCTTATGCTTACACAGCCATTGAAACTTTGTTGCATTAAGCAGAGGCCTGGGCCCTCTAGGATGTGCAGAAAGTTTGGCTTCCTCCATTTCCAGGGGCAACCCAAGCCTCCCTCCTGCTCTCTCTGTGGCTGTAGCCATCTTGTTTGGGTCAATTTGCAAACTCACTCTGATTGGCTGGCGGGCATGGCTGGCGGGCATGGCTTTGGGTGTAGCAGAGGTATGGTCAATTTGCATATTACTCTTTTATTAGATAGTATGTCACCCCAATAAACTAAATAAAAAAAGAAAAATATTATGGATGTGTATGCATGGACGTTTATTGAAAGACTAGAAGCCTGGTGCATGAAATTCCTGTATAGGGGTGGGGGGAGGAGTGTGTGTCCCTCAGCCCAGCCTACATCCTCTCCAATCTGGGACAATCCATGACTGCTGGCTCCCAACTGCTCACCTGCCTGCCTGCCTGATTGTCCTGAACCACTTCTGCCTGCCAGCCTGATCACCCCCTAATCACTCCTCTGCCAGCTTGTTCAATGCCTAACTGCTCCACTGCCAGCTTGATTGCCCCTAACCTCCCTCCCCTGCCAGTCTAGTCACTCCTAATTGCTCTCCCCTACAGGCCAGATAACCCCTAACTTTCCCCCCACTGCAGACCTGGTCACCCCCAACTGCCCTACTCTGCTGGCCCAGTCACTCCTAACTGCCCTCCCCTGCTGGCCCAGTCACCCCCAACTGCCTTCCCCTGCAGGTCTGATCATCGTTAACTGTCCTCTCCTGCTGGTCTGGTCCCTCCCAACTGCCCTCCCTTGCAGGCCCATTCATCCCCAGCTATCCTCCCCTGAAGGCCTTGTCCCTCCCAACTGTCCTCGTCTGCTGGTCTGATCACCTTCAACTGCCTTCCTCTGCCAGCTCAGTCACCCCTAACTGCCCTCCCCTGCAGGCCTAATCACTCCCAACTGCCCTCCCCTGCCGGCCATCTTGTGGAGGCCATCTTGTGTCCACATGGGAGTGGCCATTTTTGACCACATAGGGGTGGCCATCTTGTGTGTTAGAGTGATGGTCAATTTGCTTATTACCTCTTTATTATATAGGATAATCACTAAAATGTGAATGGTAATCATTGCAAGGTCATAGAATTTCAGATGAAGTTTTCCTTCTACTTTTCTGGGAATTAAGGGTAATTATTGTTTTTCTCATAATTATGGCCCCCATAAAGGGCACAGACATGATAAACATAGTATTGTTTCCTTTATATTGGATTCATAAATTGGCTTGATTGCAAGATTTTTGAATCTCCTCTACTTCCTTTTTGTAAAGTATGATGTTTCTTCAAAATCATCTTGACAATTAAAAGTATGATGCAAAGTATAAATGCTTAGAGAAGATTTGAAGAGACGAATTAGCAGATGAAGAAAATGGAAATGCTCTTAAAAAGTCACATGGTTAAATTCCCTCCTGTCTCTTTCATTTGGAGAGGCTGAGTGACTATAACAGAGTAAAAATCCCTCCTCCCCATCCATTAATTTGTGCTTGGCCATATGGATTGTAATGACTAAGGCAGTCTGTTCAGGAACTTCTGCCCATTTTACTGGGCAAGACATACCAGTCTTGCAGCAAATGAATACTGGCAGGTTGACATCAAAATAATGAGCTCATGGTCCAAAGGGAATGAAGTTGGTGCTCTTAATAAATGGTTATGGTACTGTTTTGTACACTGAAACCTACAATACCTAAAACCATCATGTAAATATTCCTCTATTTGGTATCCAGAGTTAGAGCATTCTTCAGACCTATCTGATTTTCAAGGTCAGTGAATTTTGTAGAATTCTTTGCCAAGTAGCTGCTGTGATATGAATACATTTATGCAAAAATGAACTCAGCCAGGTAGTTACTGAATGAGATTTTTTAATGGAATGTACTGACAGGAAAGAAGAAAAGGCAAACATAAAGGGTGAATAATAACCTAATGAAAAGAACTATTATTTTCTTCAGTTCAGGGAAATAGTAATCTATCTTTTTAAGACAAACTTTCAAAAGCCAATAGGGAAGGAAGATGGGACTTCAATTCTATTGAGAAAGAGAAAGTAAGTAAAGAATTTCCAAGAAAAAGAACTATATACATGTATTAACAAAACAGAAATAAATACTTAAATTGTTTAATTTTTTTTATATTCAGAAGGATATGAACAGTGATGCAAAACAAAAACTGTATGACAGGTTTGATAAGTGACATTAAGTACTTTTTCCAAAATACAAATCTACAAGAAAAACAAGTGTCTTAAAAATGCCAAGTTTTTAAGGAGATAGAATAATTGTTCTTCAGGTGGTCCAAAAGGAGAATAATAAAAACCAGTTAGTTATATAACAGTTCCCTGCTCCATCCAATTTCTTTCAATAACAACAAAAAATGAGCCTTGTCCTTGTGGATAATAAAAGCTCAATATGTCAAACTAGAAATTGCACTTAATCTGTTTCATTAAATGAAATTTGTGTGTGTGTGTGTGTGTGTGTGTGTGTGTGTGTGTGTCAGAGTTGTCCAAGAATCTCTCTGATTCTTGTTTCGTAGTTCAAAGTACTCACCAAGATTTTGTGAACTGCCTAGCTGCTTATAGTCTTGTCTCATCTGTCTCCAGGCTCTTACTTTCCCATTGTCTGTCTTGTCTCTTCCCAGATGTGAGTGAAACTTAGCCCCTTCTACTTTCTCTCTCTCTCTCTCTCTCTCTCTCTCTCTCTCGATGCTTTATACTTTATAAAAAAATGTCATGGTGCGCATAAAGGGGGTGTTTGTGAAGTAGAAGAGAGTAACTTCAAAGTAAACTGTAGGCCCTCAGACTTCAAAATGTATTTGACAATCTACAAAATGTAAATTTCTCCTGGTTTCAAACTCGGCTTAGTTGAGGTGTCATTATCCTCTTTTTTCTCGTCTGTCCCATCCCGATTAGCTCCCATTCATGGATCATTCTGAGGAACTCCAAGTTTCTTTCATTCTTTTGGGTATAGATACACTCAGTTCTCCTCAACTTCTATCCCTGACTTCTGTTTCTGGGCAGTTTCACCTAAACCCAGTTCAATGACTGAAGAAAAGGATTTTCAATTTATTGTCTCTCAATTAAGAAAGTAGGAGTGGCTGTACATCCAAAATGTCTTCACTACACTTTTATTTTGCTATATTTCAAGTCAATAGAATGGAAAATCCATTTTTTATTCCCTATTGTTTTTTCAAGTAGGGAAACAGAACTTTGAATTCCACAGCTTGGAGGAAATGTAGATAGTCACCTTCTCTCCTTTTTCATTTCTTTGGTAACACTGCTTGTGGCAGACATGTTGGGTTCTTAGAAAAGGTCAGAGATTTTGGCCATGGTGGAGGGGTGGGATGAGTAGAAAGGGATGAAGATATAAAGAAAAGTGGGAACACTGGCCTGTTCTCTATTATTTTCTCAGTGCTCACTGCAGATTTTAATTGCTGACATTTATTACTGCCCTTAAAACAGAAAAATAATTACTGGGAAAAATTATATTAAATTTACTTTTACTTTGTAAATATAATAGATCTGTTCTTTGTAGCTATCTAAACCCATCATTAGAGATATCATACCTCCTTAACAATAACAAAATTAGAGAAGCTAAAGAGAATAAGATAAATTAAATATACTCTTACCATATGATCCAGAAATTATACCCCTTAGTATTTACCCAAAAGAGTTGAAAATTTAGATTCACACAAAAACTGCACATGGATGTTTATAGCAGCTTTATTCATAATTGTGAAAAATGTGGAGCCAACCAAGATGTCCTTCAGTAAGTGAATGGATAAAGTGTGGTATATCCAGACAATGGAATATTATTTAGCACTAAAAAGAAATAAATGAACTATCAAGCCACGAAAAGACACTGTTGGAAAAACATTAAATCCATGTTACTAAGTAAAAGAAGCCAATATGACAAGGCTACATATTGTATGATTCCAATTATATGACATTCTGGAAAAGGCAAAACTATAGTGACAATAAGATCAATAGTTGCCAGGAGTTGGAGATGGAGGAAGGGATGAACATGCAAAACATGAAGGATTTTTAGAGAAGTGAAAATAATATACATATAGTGATGGATACATGTAATTATATATTTGTCCAAATACATGGAATGTACTATATCAAGAAGGAACCCAAAGGCAAATTATGGACTTTGGTTGATTTGATGTGCCAAATCATCCTTGGGGGGAAAAAAGTTTAATTCTGGTGAGTGATGATGATGATAATGGAGGAAACTATATATGTATGGGGTAAGGAATATGTAGGAAATCTCTGTATCTTCCTCTTAATTTAATTGTAAACCTAAAATTCTAAAAAATAAAGTCTCAAAAAACTTAAATATAATACCTTTATCATATCTTAAAAAGTGAAAGGCAAGGGAGGCATTTTAGATTTCTCTTTTTAGTTAGCAATGGGCCAAGTGAAATAAGAATTATTAAAATATTTCACTCGAGTGACTATTACAATGCATGCTATAACCATTCTCTGTTACAATCGCATCAGTTGGCCAAATCCCATAGGGATTTAACAAATATTTGTCCATTTCCCCTTTATCCCAAATAAAAAACAATTTCTTCAGCCAAAATGTCCTGGATTGATAGGTTCCCTGGGAAAGTGCTTCCCTGATAGGTGTTGTTATCAGTTTGGGGGATTTGTATCCCAAACATTGACAAGAGCTAAACTTCAAAGAGTTAACTTGCATGCCACCCTTTTAGCACAAGTTCCTACATTATGATTTTTGAGTGTTCCCTTTAAGCTTCCCCCTCCCCCACCTTTTTTTAGTAGGATGTCTGTTCAATTTTTGGACTAGACTGTTGGACCTCAGTAATAAATTCTGATTCTAAAGCCTGTTTGTAGGAATGTCAATCTCTGGGCAAGCATTCAGTTTTCTAAAGTGGCCTTTCTTTGCTCTTTCTAAAGAAGTGAGAACAGAAAGTCATTTGGGTTATGTTATTAAATGGCCATCTTTGTGATTGATTGTGCCTGTGCCCTTAAGTCTCAAAGAATTGGGAGAACAAATTTATTAATCAGGTTTCTCTAGAGATACAGAACCGATAAGACAGTTTTTTATTTTGTTTTATTTTATTTTAAGGAATTCCTCAAGTAATTGTGGGTGCTGGAAAATCTGAGATTTGTAGAGCAGGCTGGAAATTCAGGTAAGTATTGATGTTGCAATCTTGAGTCCAGATTCCACAGGGCAGAATAGGTAGATTGGAAACTTGGGCAGGTTTTCTTTTAGCTTGTAGTCATGAGGCTGAATTCCTTCTTCTTTCAGGAAACCTCAGTCTTTGCTTTTAAGGCCTCCAACTGATTGATGAAGTTCACATACAACATGGAGAGTGATCTATTTAACTCAATGTCTTGGTTAAAATGTCAATTACATCTGATATATACCTTCCTATTGGCATCTAGCCTGGTATTTGAACAACTGGGTAACATAATCTAGTCAAGATGACATAAATTTAATCATTACATTACTTAATGCCCATCATATGATCCCCCTTCTAACATTTCTTAAGTTTAAGACACTGGATAGGGAGATGACCATAAAATAAAAATTTACAGCTGCTCACTATAGCCACTTCACTGTTGGGCAGGGCACATCTCTCTGTGCTTTAGGTTCCAGTTCCATAAAATGAGGATGAATATATGTAAAGGACTTAGAGAAGTGCTTGGCATAAAATAAGTGCTCAATAAGTAAGGTGCTATAATTTCTTATCTATATACAACAATAGCATATTTATCAGAGCTCACATACCCAACATCCCACAGTGAGGGTGCTCCAGGATGAAACACCTGAATCCGATGCATCTATTACCAAAGGCATTTAGTTTGCACATGAAAACAGTGATCCTACTAACTAGTTTATTGAGCTCTTACTACTTACCAGTTACCGTGCTGGATATTTTACATATATTTACTTCTATAATTTGATTCACACAATAATCCAATAAGGTTTGTAATTCCTCATTTTATAAAGAGGTGACTGAGATTTAGAAAATATATGTATCACATCCAGAATCACTTAACTAGGCCATGGCAAGGCCTACATAAGAACTCAGGTTTTTCTTATTCTAAATCCTGCTCTTGCAACTACTCCTTGGTGCTGCCTCTACCTCAGTCCAGACAGAGGGGTCATCTCCTTTCCCAGCTTCAGTTCCTTGAATGTTACCTCGGCTTCATTGGTCTGGAAAATGAGAATCTTGAGGTCTCTCCTAAACGTCAAATTCAGTACACTAACTCCTCTGAGGAAGATCTCTGTCCTTTAGATTAGACATTAAGCTTTTTTGGGGGAGTATAACTCTACTTCAGATTCCTTCTTTTTAAAAAATGGTTAATGCAATTTTAATGAATTTTTTGAGTCAACTCAGATATAGAAAAGAAAGAAAATAGAATTTTAAAGAATCTCCTTTCATATAATTAGAACAAATCAAAATGTAAAAAATATTTTCATATAAAAACTATTTAAACTTAGGTAACCATGGAAAGTATTTGGGTATAAATTTGGGTATTATTTGGGAATAAATTTGGGTAACCATGGAAAGTATTTCATATTTAGAAATTTTTAATTTTTGACTATTACTTAAAAACAGTTTTGTGCATATGGTAGGTTGAACACTTCATAATATCTGTCACAGAAAAATAAAGACAAAAATCACATATAAGCCTTTCATTTGTGAACAGAAACATCTAAGGGCTAAGTGTATCTGAACAACATTAAAGCAAGAATTAAGCCCATTTCTCAGAAGCAATTTGAATCAAACATTTGTTCTAGAAGTCAAGTCTACAGCCAGTTGAAATGGAGAACAAAGCAATTTGTTATGTGGGATAGAGTCAGACCTGGTCTCACACTTTAATGTCCATATATACAACCCAGGGATATTTTCAGAATGCATATCCTGATTCAATAGGTTTGAGGTAACACATGATATTCTGCATTTTCAACAAGTTTCCAGAGCTTACCCATACTGCTGTCAATGGACCGCAATTTTAAGGCAAGCTGCCAATTTTGATAGTTGTCTGAAATGAGAAGGCAATACCACTCAAAGTATTTGATCATTTATTGTTTTTAGTCATTGATAGCCATTATGGTATTAAACCTTATACCATTATGGTATTATAGATTATATTTATCATGTATTGTAGCACACACCATATATAATTATAGTTTTATAGTATATGTTATTGCAGCATACACTGCATGCATTTATGGTATTATAGCATATTTATAGTTGTTAGTCATTTTTATCCATTATTAGGGTCCCTGGTAGCTGCTGGTTGCCAGCCAAAGTCTCGCTGGTTCACTCCCTAGTAAAACTCCGGGAAGAACTCTGGTTGAGGGGACAATTTACATACTATGCTTTTATTATACTTGTGGAAGTCAGAGTTAGAAATGGAAGCCAGAGTTATAATACAACTAGTGCGAGAGTTCTCTTAGCCTAGCCTGCACCCTCTCCAATTGGGGACCCCTTGGGGGATGTCTGACTACTGGGTCAGGCCTGATCCCTAAACCAGCAGTCAGACATCCTCCTTGCAATCTGGGACCACTGGTTCCTAATGATTCACCTGCCTGCCTGTCTGATCACCCCTAACTGCCTCTGCCTGCATGATTGCCCTAATTACCCTCCCCTGCTGGCCTGATCTTGCCCCTACTGCTCTCCCCTTCTGGCCTGATCTCACCCCCAACTACCCTCCCCTGCCAGCCTGATTGCCCCTAACTGCCTCTGCCTCAACCCCCACCATCATGGCTTTGTCCAGAAGGAAGTTGGACATCCAGAAGATGGCCTGTAGACCCGATCTAATTAGCATATTACACTTTTATTAGTATAGATAGATTATATAGGATAGGCTTGCTTAAATGGAGTGGGGCAGCCTTTTTCAGCAGGAGGAAATGCCCTTGGCAGACAAAAATACATAACCCCTATATCTGGACTGATAGCCAACCATATGCACTGTACTGCCAAACCAGTCATTAAAAAATTGAAACACTTTATTGTTTTTAGTCATTTATAGCCATTATGGTATTAAACCTTATACCAAAAAAATTGAACCTCTTTCTTATACCTTACACCAAACGGTTGTTGCCCTTAAAACCCCTCCTCAGCCCCCACCTTAGGTTCTGCCTTAGCAGTTCACCCAGATTAGGTTTTATTTGGTTGGTTTCTATGCCAGTCAGCATCTCCAGGTCTATCTCTGGGCTTGATCAGAGAAGCAGGACTGATCAGCAGCCTCTGAGGCTGCTGGAGAGGCCCGGAGAGAAAGAGAGGCAAGGGCTGATCAACAGCTGCCACAGAGGCTGCAGATCTGACCCTGCTTCTCTCTCCAGGCCAATCTATGGGCCTGATCCACAGCCCCCTCAGCAGTTAGTGCTGGGTCGCAGCGCCTGCAATGGCAGGCATCGCAAGGTGACCCAGCACTGACTGCAGGACTGACTTCTGGTGTTCAGTCATCTGTTGGGTTGCTTTGGACATTACAGACCCTGGCTCTTTGTTTATATAGGTAATCAGAGGCCATTCATTCATCTGGATGTCTGGAAGTGGCAGAGGGAAAGGAAATGGATATCTATCCTTCATGAGATACTATTCATACAACTTGACAGGAAATGTCTCATTTCATTTCATGTGGATGCAAACACCAGAGCTTCCTCTTATAGGTGAGGAAGTGAAGTTTCAGAGGCAGTAATTTGTCAAGGCTGGTCGGTGGGAGGGTCATGGTTTGAGTCGTAGTCTCTATTACTTGACAGCCCATGTTTTCTTCAGTGTGCTGTGTGCCAGTCACATTTGGACAACATAACTGCTATTGCATTTTCTTTTGACATCTTTGGCTATTCTTTATTTTTAAAGTTTTCTTATAAAAAGAGAACCAAATCCAATTTTAAAAATTTACCCATAATTGTTCATTAAACTTCCCTCTTATATCTTGTGTTCCCATTTCATTCTGTATGTCAAAATTGTTCTTCTCCTTTGAAGACTTTGATGCTTTGTGCTGACCTGACTGACAAAGCATTATGATTTAAGAACTAATTTAAAAACCATCCTGTTTCTCCACAAAGCCCCAACCTTTGATCTTCTCTCAGAAACAACTTCCAATCAGCCCTTTCCCCCAAGTTTGTAAATGTTTGGTATGCAATCCTACTCAGGCCCTCTCCCTCTCCTCTAAAGGGGAGGTTAAGACCTCCAATTCTCCATTGTAATTACTCTTCTATTGGAAGAGTAAGTGCAGGATTTGGCTTTCTGTAGCGAAGGCAAAATATAGCGAATTTCATGCTCTGGCTGTTTACATTCTTTAAAACCAAGTG
This sequence comes from Lasiurus cinereus, assembly GCA_011751065.1. Taxonomy (NCBI): domain Eukaryota; kingdom Metazoa; phylum Chordata; class Mammalia; order Chiroptera; family Vespertilionidae; genus Lasiurus; species Lasiurus cinereus. The sequence continues at coordinate 15,273,989 of JAAGEH010000426.1, forward strand.
AAGTTCTGGCCATTGCCTAGTTTACTAGATATATGCAAGTGAAACCAGATTAATTCAGCACTTACTACTATTATTAATTTCTTTTTGTTTGGCTCTGTGTACTCAGAAACAATTTTAGCACAATTTGAATTAATTGGATAATTGCAGAATCACATTTTATCTTGTGATACAAACTTGTAAAAATTCTGGCAGTATATAGTAAAGAGAATAATGAACAAATTAGTTATCTAAGACTTTTCAAACTCCTATTTTATTGTTCAAATTTTTCTTAAAGATAAGCCAAAATGTAAAATCAACAAGATTAGAGCTTCTTAGGTTGCACCTGGGTGGAAACTTCTCATCCCTCTTAATATGGGCATATTTTCTTGAGATAGAATGGTAATGGGTACATGATACACGAGAAAAAGCAAGGACCATCAAGTCAGACAGACCAAGTTTCAAACCCTGATTCCTTACATATTCTCACACCTCTGATTGATGACTGCTGTCTTAGGCCAGAACTTTACATATACTTTTATCTCAAGACTAATTATTTATTTTATTAACATACATGACTTTTGAAAAATAATTAGTATTCATGAATAATTTATAAAAGTGTTTGATTATTTCTGCAAATATTTGAATTTTATTCATAGATATAGATTTTGCTAGTTCTTTTCCTAACATCAAGTTACAGGGTTTTGAGTTAGTAGAAATGTTAGAAATGAAGCATAGAAATATATGAATTTGAATCTGCTTGTTGTTCTTCCTTGCTGAGGCCTCTATTTATACTAGGTTTTCAGCTATGGCATACATGATCCAGGAAACATGTATCAAATGACTAAATATATGGTATTCAAGATCATCTGCATATCCCAGTCATCTGCAGAACTAGTACAGCAGAGACTTATTGAAGAGAAAAGGGGTATGGCCTGTATGACTGTCATTTTAGAAGAATCCAGAGTTGTTTCTAGTGCACAGACAGGACTGAAAATTCTATCCTGTATAATAAAAGCCTAATATGCAAATTGACCAAACAGAGAATTGACCAGTTGCTATGATGTGTACTGGCCACCAGGGGGAAGATACTCAACACAGGAGCTGGCCCCCTGGTGGTTAGTGCACTCCCACAGGGGGAGTGCCTCTCAGCCAGAAGCCAGGCTCACAGCTGGCGAGCACAGCAGCAGTGGCGGTGGTGGTGGTGGGAGCCTCTCCTGCCACCACTGCTGTAGTGAGGAGCAGTGAGCCAAGTGGTAAGGAGCAATGAGCAGGCAGGAGGTAAGGAGCAAGGGATCCCAGACTTCAAAAAGGATGTCCAACTGCTGGCTTAGACTCGCTCCCCAGGACATCCTCTGAGGGATCCTGAACTGTGAGAGGGAGTCCCGGCTGAGGGTCCCTTCCCTCCTACCGAGTGCACAAATTTCATGCACCAGACCTCTAGTATTTGAATGAAGCCATTAAAAATTGATCCTTTTATTCTGGTAATCTTTGTAATGAATTTAGGTCCTTAATAAATTATATCCTGAATTATTTTTGTATAGATAGGTTCTAAATCAGAATGGATGCTGATAAATCTACATGGCCCAGTTTTCCTGTTCTGAATACATACACTGTAAGGTTTATCCAATCTTCTTTAAATTTAATAACATTTTAAAAATATATCATTTATTGAACAAATACTGTGTGTACATCTGTGCTAACATTTACTAAGCACTTGCTATGATGTATATATATATATGATGTATATATATATGATATATATGTATATATAATTTATTTTAATTCTGACAAAACTCTTACAAGTATAAAATCCCATTTTGTACAGAGGAGAAAACTGAGTTATAGAAAGGCAATAAGTATAGATTTTTGGCTACATATCGTTATAGACATTGTCTCTAACATTTACAACAACCCTACAAGATAAGTGTTCAATATGTACTCTCATTTTACAAATGAATTTAAGCAGCTAAGGTTTTAAATAGTAAACTAGATGCTGAAAGTTTAAAAAAAGAGAGAAGAAAAAATTAGTAAACACTGTTTGTCAATTGGGGGTCTAAGAGATCAAGTCCTATATCCTCTACTTGAAATTTCCCATCAACTTTATTTTAAATGTATAAATATGTTAAGCTAAATAATTCCCTGGATATTTTATATTCCAGTCAGGGTGACTATTGAAGGATAGTGTAATTACAAAGTACAGTTTCCAAGCTGAATGAAATTGCTTGTTGCATAATAGATCTGTTGGGTATTGACCTCTGAAAATGCCCAAAACAAATACTTGTAAATCATGGTAAGAGGTAAATGATATGCAGCTCTGTGAGTTAACATATGAAGTGAGAGATAGCCTTTCATTTGAATAGAAGATTTCCTTCTGCTATTTGTCAGACTTAGAGAAAAGATTAGAATCAGAAGTACATTTTCTTTGTTGACTTCCTTTTCTATTTCATAACATCGAAGTGCTAAAAATGGGCTATTACCCCACCACCTTCAAGAGCTACACGTGGAGTAATTCTTTTGGCGACAGGATAAAACATAGCTATCGGCTAACCTCCGATGTCTGTGAGATTTTATTGTGTGTCTGAGCAGAGAACAGTACCTCCCAATTCTGCCTCAGTCAACTCTAATGTTCTGTCCTCCTCCTCTCTGCTGCATTCAAACATCCATCCACCATTTCTTAGTTTAGCTTCCTGAATAGTTCAGGGGATGCAGGCTGGTGGCTGAAGTGTTTAATCCTATAGGCAAAACAACTCAGGTAATGCAATTACAAGAAAAGCAAGCAAGGCCAAAGATGTTCCCATGCCCTGGCTGATGTTATTTTTCCTCCCTGTGTGAAATGAATTATTATATACAATCAATGCTGATATCTGGCCCTTTTCCATCTGATCATCGCTTTCTATAATATATAATTTTATGCTAAAATGAGATTTTTACTTTTCTAAATTTATTTTAATTTTGAATCATTCTATAATTATATTTCATTCCAACCCCCTCTATAGGAAGGAAGGAGGAAGATTCAGAGCCTAAATTCCTTAAGCAGTTGTTCTGGTTATCTATTGTTATCTAACAGACTACATTGAGGATACTTATATCTCATTATTTTATGGGTCAGTAGTCTTGGCAGGGCTTAGCCAGATGAATTTATTCTGCTCTAAATGATGTCAACTAGAGCCACTGGTTTTGGTCTAGAGGGTCCAGGAATGACTTCACTTACATACCTGACATCTTGGTGAGATGGTTCAGTGGTCAGAACTCTCTGTATGAAGTCTCAAGGTCTCTTTATGTGTCCTTCCTAGGAGGGTAGCTGGACTTGGAGCTGGCTCAGGGCTCCAAGAGACAGAGGTGGAAGCTGCCAGTTTTCTTCAAGACTGGCCTAGAATCTTGTATAGCATCTCTTCTGTTGTACTCCACTTGTCTAACCTATCAGAAATCAACCCAGGTTCAAGTGGAGGAGAATTCTTGGCCTGTCAACTTCCAATCCGATTCTTAGCTCTGAACAAAGTTCTCAAATACTTTTATTTTAAACTTATGGTAAAATATACCTCACATAAATTTCACCAACTTTATAATTTAAAAATATTCTTCACCCAAGAATATGTTTTTATTGATTTTTTTTTTGAGAGATAGAGAGAGGAAGGGAGAGGGGAGAGAGAAAGAAACATTGATGTGAGAGATAACCATTGATTGGTTGCCTCCAGAATATTCCCTGATCAGGGATCCACCGAACTGAAACCTGTGTATGTGCCCTGACCTGGAATCAAACCTGTGATCCTTCAGTGCTTAGGATGATGCTCGAATCAACTGAATCACACAGGGCAGGGCTACCATCTTTGTCATTGTTAAGTTTGCAGTTTCGTAGTGTTAAGTAAATTTACATTGTTGTGCAATCAATCTTTAGAACTCTTGATCTTGCAAAACTGAATCTTTATACTCATTAAATAACTCACCACTCTTTACTCCCCCTGACCCCTGGCAACCATTCTTCTACTTTCTGTCTCTATGAATTTGACTAAATATCCTATACTAGGGGCCCAGTGCACGAATTTGTATACCTTCAAAGGAACTGTGGGCTATGGGGCTGTGGTGGGCACAGAGGCGGGTCTTGGTCCATTCTTAGGACCTCTGCCAGCCCTTTCCGCTGTGTCTCCCAGTTCTCTGTCTACTGGCAGTCCTGCTTCCCCTGCCACTGCCTCCATGCATTGATGGTGCAGAGCGATTGGGGCCGGCACCAGCAGTAGGTGTGAGAGGCAGCTGCTGACTCTGATTGCCCCTCAGGAGCAGAGGGAGGTGGAGAAGCCCTCAGGGGTGATTGGGGCTGGTGGCCACCACTCACACCTGCTGATAGTGCCAAGCAATCAGGGTTGGCACTGGGTGCTGGCAGCAGGTGCAAGCAGGGCCAGCACTGGCACCGGTGCCTGCAGCAAAGAATTTTCAGTAAACACCAGAGGCGTGCCCCAATGACAGCGACTTGCACCCTGCCTTGGTCTGGTGCCCTTGCTTACCTGCTCCACCATCCTGCCGTGGCCAATACTGACATGTTCAGTGCTCTGCTAACTACTGTTGATGCCTGCCATGGTCTGCATGCACCCTCTGGTGGTCAGCACATGTCATAGAGACCAGTTGTGGGTTATTCTGCGGTTTGGTCTATTTACATATTAGGGTTTTATATACTGTATATAGATAATAAAAGGGTAATATGAAAGTCAACTGAATGGAAGAATAACAAGTCACTATGATGCCCACTGACCAGTAGGGAGCAGATACTCAACTCAGGAGCTGCCCTTAGCCACAGGTCCCAATAGCCCCATTGGAGCCTGCTGGCCAACCTCTTGGTTCCTCCCCCTGTCCTGCAGACTCCAATTGCCTGATGGCAAACAGGGAACTGGGCGTGGGTCATGGCAGACGTGGGTGGCATCAGGCCAAGGGCCCCACCTGCTGGTTGCCCCACACAGTAGGCAACTAGCACTAGGGGACGGGGTCAGCAAGTGGGTAGGAATGGCCAACCTCTCGGTCCAGCTAGCAGGTTCAAATCGCCTGATGGCAAATGGGGAACTGGGAATTGGTGGTGCTGGGTGGCGGGGCCAGCTGTTGGCAGCTGAGGAAGATAGCCCTGATCGAAGACCAGGTCTAGGGACAGTACCCAGGCATGAACTTTGTGCTCCAGGCTTCTGGTCTTATGTAGGTGGAATCATGTATAGTATTTGCTCTGTGACTGACTGACTTCATTTAGCCTAATGTCTTCAAGGTTTATCCATGTTGCAGCATGTGTCAGAATTTCTTTTCTTTTGAAGATTAAATAATATGCCATTATATGTATATATCACTTTTTGTTTACCCATTCATTGATTGATGAACACTTAAGTTGCTTTTGCATTTTTTGGCTATTGTGAATAATGGATATACACATATATCTTTGAAATCCTGCTTTCAGTTTTTATGGATATATGCCCAGAAGTGAGATTGTTAGATCATATGGTAGTTCTTTTTTTTTTTTTGAGGAATTCCCATACTGTTTTTCATAGCAGCTCTGTACCATTTTACCTTCCCATCAATGGTTCTAATTTCTCCATATTTTTACCATCTATTGTTAATCTCTTCTCTCTCTTCTCCTTTCTTCTTCTTCCTCCCTCCTTTCCCCGCTTTCTCTTCATTTCTTTGTTTGTTTGTTTGTTTTTCTCTCTCCCTACATCTTTCTATAGCAGCTACCATGGTGTGAGTGAGATGGAATCTCATTATGGTTTTGGCTTGCATTTCTCTAATTATTAGTAATGGTGAGCCTCTTTTCTGTGTTTTGTTGGCCTTTTTTTTTTTTTTTGAGAAATATCTAGTTAGGTTCTTTGTCCATTTTTCAGTTCTATTTTTGTTGTTGCATTGTAGAAGTTCTTTATATAATTTAGATATTAACCCCTTGTCAGGTATGTCATTTGCAAATATTTTCTCTCATTTTGTAAGTTTCCTTTTTTCACTACATTGATTCTGTTTTTTGTTACACGTAAGTTTTTAATTTTGATGTTATCCAATTTATCTATTTTTTTGTTGCCTAGCCTTTTAGTGTCAGATCCAATAAATCATTGACAAGTCAAATGTCATGAAGCTTTCCCCCTCTGTTTTCTTTTAAGCATTTTGGAAGAAATTTAGATTACGTAGTACGTGCCAACTACCTAATCTGTATTTAGGCCCGTTATCCATTTAGAGTTATTTCTTTTGTATATGGTATATAAGGTAAGGGTTCGACTTTATTTTTTTGCATGTGTATATTTTGTTTTCCCAGAACCATTTGTTGAAGATCTTCATTGAATGATCTTGATACCCTTTTTGATGATCATTTGATCATATATGTGAGGGTTTATTTCTGGGGTCTTTATTCTGTTCCATTGGTTTTTATGTCTGTCTTTGTGGCAGTATCACTCACTGTTTGGAATGCTGTAGTTTTGTAATAAGTTTTGGAATGAGGAAGTGTGATGCCTACACTTTTATTTCTCTTTTCAATGTTGTTTTTATTATTTGGGATTCCTTGAGATTTCATATGAATTTTAGAATGAATTTTTCTATTTCTTTCAAAAACTCTATTGGAATTTTATAGGGATTGCATTAAATTTATAGGTTACTTTGGGTATTATTGACACCTTAAATATATTGTCTTCCTGTTCAGTATGTCTTTCCATCTATTTGTGCCACATTCTTAATATAGACAACAAAGAAAATAAATTAGGGCTACTATATCTGGGAAAGAAATTCAATGGTTTTAATTTTCTGCCTTAGGAAAAAGCAACATTTGCAGTAGTAAAATTAAATGTTATTTAATTTTAATCAATGGTTAAAACAAAAACAATGCATATTAAATTTATTTTAAAAGTATTTTCTATTAGACAATGATTTTTGAAATGTATATACATCTCTTCCTAGTAAGTAGATGTTATGTTTTCTTATTTTCCTGGGTTTCAAAACTAAACAAAATAGGCATTCTGAGACTTACCTTGATAGAGTTATAGAAATGGTGTTTACTACAAGATTCCAAATCCTTTGAGAACAATATACCTTTTATCTTAGCTCTTTCCCCCTATACTCATTAAATATTTATTGATTAATGAATCCAAGGAGATAAATAAAAATGACAACCACCTAATCATATCAGCAGTTTAATTCTTAGCAAAGATTATTTATTTGATTTGATCTTTCAGTTAGAGACCCAGTTCCAACAAAGGGGCTTAACCTTGTCTCAAATTGTTTCAGGGACAAATTTTAAGTCACCAGTTCAGCATTTCTCCTTATTTTGAGGACTGACAGCTTATTCTCATTCACCATTCCTGGCTTACAGCCTGAAGACAAAAGTATATTTGTATCATTAGTGTTCTTATCTCTATTCAAGAATAATTGCTTCATGTTGCTATTGGGCCTCAAAGGAATTATTTTATTATTTTTTATTTTTTTAAATTTTTATTTTATTTAAAGTATGACAAATATAGTACATCTCTCTTTTTTCCCCCCATTGACCTTCCCCCAGCCTCCTCTACCCCCTGGCACATGCGCTCCCCCTTTCATCTCAGTGTCTTGCGTACATTGATTATGCTTAAAGGAATTATTATTTTTTAAGTGCCAAAATAGTTTAATTTTAAATAATTTAAATACAATTTTAAGAAATAAAATGGTTTAAAGAAATTTTTTATCTAATCTTTTTAGAAAGAAGCACAAATTCTTTTGAGCTATTTGTGTAAAAAATATACCAGTTTTATAAGACCAGACAAACAGGAGGTTTCAGATGAAGAAGATGAAAATATGCCCTTGGTAGTTCATCATTATTAGGGGTGGTGTGGAAGGCAGCTGATCGATGTTTCTCTCTCATTTATGTTTCTACTCTCTATCCCTCTTTCTTCCTCTCTGTAAAAAGTCAATAAAATATATTTTTTAAAAAATACATTTCATTTTCAATATTGAGCTACCAGCTGTTAAAGTATGTATACATTTTTGGGGGACACCCTGTATTGATTATCTAGTAAAAACATCAAAATGCCTCCATCTTGAAAATCTTAAGAAGGAAGTTTTAATTCTTAGAGATTGTATATGAAAGGAAGGTTGTAAAATATGTACTACAGATAGTAGTATTTTTCTGATTTCTCTTAATTGCTCAATTTTACTTCAGAGTCACTCATATACTTCTAAGGAATGTAGGAACTTGGAATTCTAATCTTTCTGTAAATAATTACTGAAAAGGAAAGTGGGGTGAAAAGAAGCCAAAAGGATGGATAAAGACCTAAGTGGCTAATGAAATAAGGGGCTGGTACTAGAGGGAACAAAATTGATTACATGCAGATGACTTAAGAAGTTCTGCTGCTCATTCTGAAGTTCTATTTTACCTTTAAAATTAATACTGTTTAATCCCAATTTATGATATATACATTCACTTGCATAGAGAAAAGAGGTAAAATTCATGAAGGGCCTAGTACAGAAAGGAACATTTGTTATATCACATGTTCTAGCCTCAGTGACTTGATAGTGACAGTCTGAAATCCTGTTTGAGATGAAATTAAAATAAATGTCCAGATTTACCATAAAAGACTACTATGACTGACCAACAATATCCACATGAGTAATAGAGCAGGTAGATGTATTATGCTATCCTTTGTCTGGGGTGTTATGTTGGGAGTTTTAGTACCAAAATATACTCTGAAAGAGCAAAGTTTACTGAGAATGTACATCTGACTTTATTCTTTTTTGGAAAATTTAAATGTATCTCTTCCCAGTATGTTTCAAAACTTGTTAAGAATTTAGGAATGTTGAAATAAAATTTACTTATTAATTTTCAATCACCAAGGCAAATGTTTTTTAAAATGTGTTTATTTATCTCCAAAAACCACTTGGTGTTTTTCTTTTATAGAGATAGTAAAAAGCAATCTTGGGGGCGGGGGTTACATTTAATACAGATACCTGTTTTGTTCATATTCACAAGTCCACTCATGGATGACAAAGTATATACAATCAATGACTTAATGTTTTTAAAGGATGAATCTTTATTTCCATATAATTAAATCTAATTACTTTTAATTGCAGTTCTCCTAAATATCAAAGAAGTAGTGACCCAGTGCATGAAATTTGTGCACATTAAAAGGAAATTAATTAGAGGAAATATTTTAATATTGCTTTTTGCCCTTTCTCTATAATAGAAGTGTCAGAGACGAAAGAAAATTAGTATCATGTATATGACAATCTTCCTCCTGTCAGAGTCTGGGGCATGCCATGAGAACCAGAGTCAAGTCCCTGCCCACCCCACATGTGCCTGGAAATCGTATGAGACCCAGACCCGGCCAGTCCCACCCCCATCAAGCCCCATTGGGCTAGTTCCAGACCTGGCTGGCCCTACCCCCATCAAGGCCCACTGGGTAGGGTGCGTGGCCACAGGTCACCTGACCCAGGCTGGGGCACGTGTCTTGAGGTCCCCTGGCCTGGGCCCAGGAGCACGGCCTGAGGTCTCCCGTCAAGCCCCGCCAGGTGGGGTGTGCAGCCTCAGGTCTCCTGGCCTGGTGCCGGGGTGAGGGGCACAGCCTGAGGTCCCCTGGCCTGACACTGGGATGGGGTATGCAGCCTGAGGTCCCTCATCAAACCCGGCTGGCTGGGGAATGCGGCCTGAGGACTCCCACCCTGGTGCTGGCACAGGCTGGGGGGAGTGGCCTGAGGTCCCCTGTCAAGCCCCACTGGGTGGGGGCGCAGCCTCAGGTCCCCTGCCCCCGCCCAGTGCCACGCAAACTCATGTCCCTGCTGATTGTTCATTAAGGCTTGTTACAGGAACTCAAGCTCCACCGTGGGCACAACCATCTTGTGTTACAGAATTCCTGCCTCCACTATGAATGCAGCCATCTTGTTACAGTGTGATAGTCAATTTGCATATTTTCCCTTTATTGTATAGGATTGCTTGCACCTATAAGGTTCTTGAACATTTTTGAAATTGCCCCTTTAAGAAGGATCAGAGGGCAGCTGCTGAATGGTGTTCTTGATTTACAGCTCAGACATAGATTTAAGGAGAATGTAATTATCAGACACAATCCCTGAAACAGAAGTGAATTGCTTCCTGGGTGCCAGGTTTGTTGCAGACTGACCTTCAGCAGGAACAAACAGCACTGCAGCTCTGTGTCCTTGTGAGAGTTCAGCAGAATCTGAAACTTTTTTCTTTCCTTTTTCTAGGCACCAACGGGACAGGCAAAGCTGGTGTTGCTTGTCCTTTAATAATTTTCAACCACTTGGTCAGAGGACCAGAAATCCTAGTTATCATTGTTTTTCCTCAAAAACAAGAGAAAACTTATTAAAAGAGCAATTCCAAAAGCTCCACAATAAATCACTTGTGAAAATTGAACCAGTCCAACAGCCTCTAAATCAGCCACCTACTTGTTCTTTTTGGAACAAGAATCATTTATTGTCCACAAGGTCACAGTGGAAGATTGACAATGGAAAACCCTAATCAGGAAACCTCCCCAAGTTAGTTCATATTCTAGAAATAGATCTAATTTTTCTACTGTCAAATAAGATTTCTTCACTAGGAGGTTCCTGCCCACTCCCAACCAGTCATTATGTAGCTACTGGGATGTGCAGAAAAATTCTAGAAAACTCTGTTGGCCAGTGCAATTTTCAGGCCAGAACTTTTAACTGCCTTCGCCCTCATAAATATGTTTGCATGTATATCACACACATAATCCTGATTCCTTCATATCCATATCATACAAAGGACCCAGGAAAAATAACCAGGCTTCTAATTGCTTTTTCAGAAAATGAGGGTAGGTAAGGCATTTGTAGCAATCAGAACAGAGAACACTCATTTACCCATCTTTTCTGAATATTATGGGAAAATGTGGATATGGTAATCCTAATGACCTGGACATATTCACACATTCATTGGTTAGAGGATTCTGGTCTGAGTGATATGATTCGCTTTGTGACAATTGAAAAAAAATAGCAATTTTTTATTTTGGGAATGTAAGGTGGCTCTTAAGATTAGAAAGGTGTCTTTCCTGCAATCCCCAAACACTTCATCCTTCCTGGCACTTGCATTTTTTTTCTTGGCAACAAGCTACTCCTCACTGACCTTTCTAACAGATTAATGCAGGCTCTTCATGTCCTGGCCACTGTCCACCTTCCCCAGAGCCACCTCCCGCTCCCCGCTTGGTTCTAAGCATGTGATGCTTCCATTAGGGCTGAGCGCTCTCCAAATGAGCCGCGCTTGCTCTTGCCTTCTTCTGGGCCTTCACAGATGCAATTTGCATGCTAGGATGTCTTGTCTTGCTCAACTTGAAAATTCCTATTTACCTAGCTAAATGTGCCTCATGGGTTACCAGTTTTGTGGAGATAAACTCATCACCCTACACCAGCAAGGCAGGGTAAAGAACTTGTGTCTTCCCATAATCCTTATCCCATAGTATGGAACTTGTACTCACACTCACCTCCTCCCTACACTGTGAGCTTTGAGCACTTAGAACAGTGTTGGGCTTATATTAGATTGCCAGGAAACAGTTGTTGAAAAAATTAGAGATGATAGAGTGTAATTTTCTTGTGGGTCAGGACCATGCTTTCTTTGTTCAGATTTTCTCTATATAAAACCCACAGAGTGACTGTTAGAGAAGTACCTAATTAATGTTGCTACATTTAGTTGTGAGGAGGTGGGGAAAACATAGAACCAGAAGTCAAGAGAATAGGGTTCTAGTCCCCTTTGAGCCAATAATTCAATAGGCAAGTCAAGATAAGTAACAAAACTTTTCTAAGCATCAGTTTCCTTTTATGAAAAATGGAGAATGACCACACATTTTTCTCTTTACCTAACAGGCCTCATATGAAAATCAAACACATTTTGTAGGTTGAAAATGCTTTGTGAAGATAAGGCAATAAAGTATAGTGAGAATAAGCTTATGTTCTGGAGTCAAACTGCTTCCATTACTTCTTGACTATGTGATCTTGGGCACATTAGTTAATGCACAGGAGCCTCACTTTCTCCACCTGTAAAATGGGATAATGATAATATCTACCTCATGAGGTTGCTGTGGAAAGCACATAGTAGAGTAACTATAAATACTAAGTCCTAACAAATGCTAGTGTTTCAATAGTTTAACACTTTATACTATTGATTCTTAACAATGAATTATTGTTTTCTCCTTTAAGAGCCAGTAGAAGGAGAAATCTCCCAGATCTAAAAAAGAGGAGGTTACCATATTCTTCCTTCTCCTTTCATGGTCTCTCCTCCAGCAAGCTTTAGATTGTTGTCACAAACAAGATGGTCTACAGTATATCCCCTTTCCACAGGGGGCAAGCCATTTGGACAGTGCAGGTTCCTTCACAAGATTTCTCTGTTAGCCATTTATCTCCTAAGTCCTGGGTTAGGAGAAAGGTCTACTTATCTCGCTCAGGTAGGAGACCCTTTGATCAAGCCCCACACTGATTCTTGGAATTCAGGTTCCTCTTTTCATGGGATGCATTAGAAACTCACTAATCTTCACCTGTAAGGTAGAGTGTCCTCTTTGTTTGGCAATGCATTATTCAAAACCTAATCATTCAGTCTTAAAGTCTTAAATATGTGGGACATTAGTCTATCTATAATTTGGGGGATAAAGGCTCAGTAAATCGCAATTCTACCAAAGATACTCCTACTTCCTATCTGTGGATAAAATATATATCTGCATACCTAAAATGCCTCGCTCAAAGTTGTCAGTTGTAAAAGAAAGGGAGGGGCTTAAAGTAAGCTTCCATTCTGGTTTATTTCTAAGTAGACATTGCCTGTGACCCCTATACCCTCCCCATTACTTTGAAATAAATTTTCAGAATCCATCTCTGGGAACAGGAAATGAGCAGTTTGTCCCTCTTTCATTCCTCTGAGAGAATAAAATTTTGCTATCAAGAACTATGGGTAGTGTTAAGAAGCAGCTTAACCAGTCATCTAATTATGTATAGAAAGACAAGCTCAGTATCATTTTGTTCTTATTTAGAAACTAGAGGCCTCGTGCATGAAATTCATGCCTGGATAGGTCCCTAGGCCTGGCTGGAGATCAGGGCTGGCCAGGGCCTTCCTTTCTTTCGCACTACCCTGTGGTGGTCAGCACATGTCAGAGTGAGCTATTGAATTCCTGATCTCCCGGTCAAACTCCTGAGAGTACTCTTTGCATATTAGACACACACACACACACACACACACACACACACACACACACATATATATACACACACACACACACACACACACACACACACACACACACTATAGACTAGAGGCCTAGAGCATGTATATATATTGAGAGACAGGAGAGAGAGAGAGAGAGAGAGAGAGAGAGAGAGAGAGAGAGAGAGAG